>WBMZ01000355.1:364946-535869 GCA_013400975.1 Atrichornis clamosus
CCTTAAATCTCATGAGATGCCCATATTGCCACTTCTCGAGCTTTTCCAGGTCCCTCTAGATGGCATCGCATCCTTCAGGTGTGACAACCACACCACTCAGCTTGGTGTCGTCTGCAAATTTGCTGAGGGTGCACTCAATCCCTATGGCTTTCTTGAATGAAGGAGGTTGTAAAGACATTCAATGAATTCCTGTAAAATCTAGGATCTATTTCAAACAAGCCTACATGTAGTACTTTCCTAGTAAAAACACATAATCCGGCAAACCAAAGCAAACATTTTTATACTGTATAAAAAGCCACACACATTATTTTCTTTAAAGGAAGAAAGGCAAGAACCACATGTTCAGTAGCCTCTAAGAAAAAAGGGAAAAGCCATAGTTATGTATGTATCCCAAAATTAGGTAAAAGAAGGAATCAAACACTGAAGAAGGTTGCTCAGAGGGGTGGTGGACACCTCAACCCAGGAAACATTCAAGGTCAGGTTTGGATGGAACTCTAAACAACCTAATGTAGAGTAAGATGTTCCTGCTCATTGCATGGAGCTGGACTATATGACCTTTAAAGGTCCCTTCCAACCCAAAGTATTCCATGTTTCTATTCTAGGATGCAATTTTTAATCTTTGCAGTTATTTGGAGTTCTCTGAGAATGTTCTAGAGTTTACCTTTAATTAAAAGAGGGCACTTTTCTACTTCATTCTACATAAATTATTCACATGAGTTCTGTGTCTCACTGATAGCACATTAACAGCTCTGTTATTTTAAATAATTGCTGTACATAGGTAATCAGAATACATTATGTTGCAGAGATAATTATGGCAGTGTTTTCTGTTGTCATGAGATGCTGGGAGCCTCAGTAGCGTTTTTTTGTAGCATGCTGCATTTCAAATTGATGGGGAGGAAATTGTCAAGAATTTCCCATGGCTCTGTATTTTTTGACAAATATATTACTCCAGCAAAGAGATTAGTGACAGAATTTATTTTCCAGTGGCCAAGTCATGTTACTAAAATGTATTGTATTTAGAAAAATGTTTCCTTATTTCTTGTGTTTAAGCAACACTGAAACATATTTTGTAGCCCCTGCATTATTACTTTAATGAGTAATCCACACAGAATCTCGTTTATCAGTGTGCACACACAAGTACTGTTGTCATAAACCAGTAGGAATACAGGGCAAATTTGAATTAATGGATTTTATATTCGGTAACACAGATTTTCATATTCACATACTCGTATGTATGTAGATGATTTGGAGTTTTTTTGCCTTCCTACAGACAAACTTTTATAACAAATAGTTATCTTCCCAAGAATGGAAAAAGTTCTACTAGATCCAGTTTTCCCTTCATTTGAAAAGTTCAGATGGCAAAAATCTATCAGAAATGTTGCATTACATGCTGACATAATGCTAACAGGTACCACATCACCCTAATTTATACAGCTTTTCTTCACTCGTTTTTCTGCAGTGCCACCTTGTTTCTGTGAGGTAGTGACTGTTTTCACTGATAAGCAATTAACAGGAAATTAAACCTGGTATACGAATTTGACACCAGTTAACAACAGGCAGCAGCTAAAGGATGAATTTAACCCCTGTCTATTGTGATATATTCAATTGTTTTAAAGTTATATCAAATATTTACTGGAAAATGCCAACAAGGAAGATCTCACAGGTCCTGTATTCTATCTTCTTACCAGTGAAAGCTGCTTTTAATACATCCAGTACTCAAATGTATTGAAGATTATTATTTTCCTGACATCCATGTATTAATATGCATACATTAAATACTTTCAGATTAGCAGGCAATGGTTTAGAATCTATTAAATGGGAAAGTAATACAGAGCACAATGCTTAAAACACATAATTATATTACATGTATTTTTAATTATGTTTCCATTTATGGTGAACAGGATCTCAGTATAGTATCTTTGGGGATTGATTTGGTTTGATCTGGAAATCTATCAGAAGGTTTCTAAAGCTGAAATATCAAAATCCTGAGACACCAGTTTACAAAGTATGTAGGGATCTCATATCTGCCTGGGTTTTAGGCATTTCCCTTGCAAAATGTGACTGCAGTTATATTTTAGGATGAAAAATGACCAATAGTCAAATTAAAATATCCAGTAGATTGCAGATCAGTGAGACTGGTACAGGGTGGGACAACTGCAGTGGGAACTCCTATTGGTTTAGATACAATTTTTTAGCTTTCTGTACAGCTATGAGCTTTGTTTCCTGGGACTATAACTTTCACAATTTGATCACTTTTTACTGTAGATGTTTACAGTAGCACAATGGAGTCCCCAGAACAAGCAACAACCTCAAAGCCAATTAAAACCTATTTTAATAACTCCCATGGACATCCCAGCCTCCTGAAGCTGCTGTCACATACTGATTAGTCTTTGTTTTTCCAGTACTTGGCAGACAGTATAAGCAGTATGGTGGAGAATTGCTTACAGTGTCTCTCCCAAGGCTTCCATTTATTTCTCAGTGCTGAAATTGGGTTCTCTGTGGCTTACCATCCTTGTATCCATGTGTTGTCACAGGTTAATAAATAGCTGTTGGCTTTAGTGAGCTTGGAAGCATTGAGGAAGGCAGAATTGGCCTTACTGCCTGCAGGAGCAGGATAATATTTTTGTGTTAGTCACAATTCTGTTGTGCTTACTAATTTAGGTAGGGTAAAAAACATTTTCCATGTCCCTCTTCCTGCATGGTCAGGCCTCCAGGCTCCAGCTGCTTTATTAAATAAGATTCTCCTAGTTCAAAATAATGCTGACATGCTTCAAAACCAGTAAATATGAATATTTACTATTCTTTAACATCTGTGTTGATTTCTTCCTCATTGTTCCCCTTTCATCATCTGTGTTACACACCCTATGTATTCAGAGTTCTGAATGCAATGTCATATTAAGACAATTTAACACTCTATAAAAGCAGAATGATTTTTGGTTTTCCTTCTAAAATTATTTCTAAAAGTCTAAAACTTTCTAAAAGTTTTGCTCATAAAATAAAAATTTCTAACAGTGACAGGTAATATTTTTTCTTTTGTCATACATATATTGCAACAGTTGTATTTGTCATGCACACAGTGGGAAAACTGTACATGGATGTGGATCTCCTGAAAAATGAGTCATTCTTGTTCAAGGCTAAAACTAGCCATAAGTATTTATAAAATATAATGATTATTTCAAAGACCTATTAAATTTGACATGCAATTGTCATGAAATTCAGTCTTACCTAAATCTTTCAAATGCTTCTCTACCAAACCCCTGCTGTTACGTTATTATTAAAGAGTAAGGGTTTTTGTAAAACATTATATGTATCTAATTTTTGCACATGCATTTTTTAAAAGTTAAAATATTTTTTTAAATTTATACTGGCCATTTTGTGACCAAGACCATAAGTATTTTCAGATAATTTTTTTCAGCATTGGCTTTTTAGCCTTCACTTTACTACAATGTTAATTCTAGAGGAAGTTATTTGTAGACATTTATTAATCACCTCTAAAGTCAGATATGGCTTTAATGCATAGAGACTTCAACCAAGATCGGACCACAGTTTATTTAAGACTATATGATCACAAAGATGGGTCCACAAAAATAGAAAAAAAATCTTCATATTTTATGTATTAAATATTTTCAATGTAAATTGCTTAATTTTTTTGTCATGACCCAAAACTATATAAGCATTTTCTGCTGGCTCCAGATTTATCTATAAATTTTTGTGCTCATTAGATATCCTACATTTTCCACTAGGTTTGAGGTTCAGCATTAGGTGCAGAAACTGACCCTATTCTAATAATATCTGAGGTTCATTTCATTTATATTCAAAGGTTTAGGAATCGAAAATGAACATTTATGACTTCAGGAGGAAATGGACGGGTAATCGTAATGATGAGGATAGATTTCTTACTGATTCAGTGACTGAAAATTCAAGAATGTTTTGCATGTTATATATTTGTGACCTTGAAAGTCTTAACTTGAAGCCACCACATTTATTCTGGTTCACCACACACACTTGGTCTGTTGAAGCACTGACTCATGACATTAAGGTGTGATGAGTATATAAAGACCATTTGCTATGGCATTAGGAAGACTACAGAGGTTATAAAGGAGAATAATTTATGGCTGCCATAACTGGACTAGGACTGGAAGCCTTCCTACATCATTGCTGTTGTAGCAAGACTACAATAATACATTAAAAAGAGTTGGTAGTGATAAAAAAAGCCAGACAATAATTTTATGGTTGTTTTCATGTCAACAAAAAATGCTTTGAAAAAAAAACCTGAAGTTGATAAACTATGTTTTACTAAATGCTCTCACCTCCCTTCATATCATATGCCACAGTGACAAAGTGAGTGCATTTTTACTTTAATTGTTTTACATTCATTTCTTTCCTAAGGAAAGACCATCAGATCAAATATAAGATAGCTTTTGTTAAGTAATTACAGTATCCATTTTAATGTAAATTTAAAAATGGCCAAGTGTGACTATGACATTGTTCCAGTATTCTGATATCTGCAAGTTAATTAAATATATAATGACTTAATATTACTAATCTGCATTTAAATCTTACCAGGGTAAATAACACAAAGCAATTTTTTTTAATTTTAGCAGTATATTCCAGACTCAGTTCCATTTGGGTTTTTAGACTTAATCACAACTGTTTGCTACAGCACTTTTTGCATATTATATACTGTGATTTTTCAACAGAGTACATGGATCATTTCAATGTACCCTAACTTACTAAAAAAATGGAAAAGCTGATATTTTAAAATTAACTCTACTGGTTTTATACTTCTTTTACACCTCTGCATCAATGATGTTACCTCTGTATTTTGAGAACTCACATAGAAAGCTATTATTTAAGACGTACAAGTGACAATATTCAAAACATCAGTTGATTCTGTAGCTTAGAATACTCTGTCAATTATGTTTATGCATAAATACATATACATTTTTAATACTAGAATTCTACATTTAAACATGTTTTCAATGTTGAATCATACATATTTTATATACAGGTTTCTGAAGAATGATTCAAACTAGTGGTTTTATTTACACATATTTATCATGACACTCATGGTGATTGCTAACTAGACCATGTCCTGGGCTGCATCAGAAGCAGCATGGCAAAAAGGTCGAGGGAGGGGATTCTCCCCCTCTACTCTGTTCTCATGAGACCCTACCCTGAGTGCTGCATCCAGCTCTGGGGCCCCAATAAAAGAAGGACATGGTCCTGTTGGAGTGAATCACCAAGATGCTCAGAGGGCTGGAGCACTTCTGCTGTCAGGAGAGCCCGAGAGAGCAGGGGCTGTTCAGTGTGGAGAAAGGAAGGCTCCAGGGAGATCCTACTGCAGCCTTCAAAAGGAGCTTGTAAGAAAGATGGGGACAAATGTTTTAGTAGGGCTGGTAGTAACAGGACAAGGGGTAATGGTTTTAAATTGGAAGAGTGGAGATTTAGACTGGATATAAGGAGGAATTTTTTTATGATGAGGGTTGAGTAACACTGGCAAAGGTTATCCAGAGAGGTGGTAGATGCTCCATCCCTGGAAACATTCAAGGTCAGGTTGGATGGGCTCTGAGCAACCTGCTCTAGTTGAAGATGTCCCTGCTCACTGCAGAAGAGTTGGACAAGATGTCCTCTAAAAATCCCCTCAAACCCAAACCATTCTATTATTCTACAATTCCCTGAATTCCTCTATTGCTCCACGTGATGAGCTCTTCCATTTGTGCAGAACTGAGGTTAAACCATTCAAAGGAACTTGAATGAATTAGTCACGAGTTTAATAAATATTATAATAAATTCTTGCACATTTAATGCTAAAAGGTCATCGTGGCAGTGCAAAACATGGCTGTTCCTATCTTCACACCCACTTCAGGGGCACAGCTCAATGTGTTACTACAACAGTTTGCTTTTACACATCTCAGCAATAACTGCATTATTTCAGGGTTATCAATATGTTGGGGTAATTGCACTGCAGGGCCATAACATCAGTTAGAGAAGAATTGTCAGCATGAAATTTTGCCAGAGCTTTGCAATTTTAGAGTTTCTTTAATAAAGGAGGCAAGACGGCATAATGTGTAAGAGTCTTATTAGATTTCTCCAGGTTCATGGAAGAGCACTGCAGATGCATTCTGGAGGACAAACTCTAACCATTCCTCTTGACTTGGTGGTGCAATGACTTGTGGGATTTATGGCCTGATAAAGTGATGATGGAAAGCTTCTGGCTCTCTGGATGATCTGCTGGCACCTTGGGGGTGCCCTCAGGCCCTTAGTGCCCTCCTGTTCTCCATCCCATTCCCCAAGGCAGCATAGAAGGGCTCTATATCATGATCCCCTTGTCCTGTAGACTCAGAAATGCTGTACCTTATAGAGGGGCTCTATATCATGATCCCCTTGTCCTGTAGACTCAGAAATGCTGTACCTTATAGAGGGTAGGTGTTACACAAGGATTCATAGAGTGCTATGAAGCTTTCTGAGAAACTTTTGAGGACAATTTATGTGCTGTAAAGTGTGGGAAGCTTTGAACTTGGAGCTAGAGTATTACCATATGTGTTATCCGTAGAGCACAGATAATATTAGAGTGGGTAGAGTATAAGAGCTATGCAGGTGGAAAAGCTGTGACACAGAGATACTGTGAAGGGGTCAGGTTTGCTCCCTAGACAACAGCAGCATCATGTACCACATGCAGAACTATCTTGCCATGTGGCTTGATGTCCGGCATAATTCAGGGCATAGAGGCACTATGGCCAGTACAAGAAATAAATGGCAATTTATGAGGATAAATTGCCAACTAGAATGTGAAAATACACAGGTTTATAGCAAAAAATGTGTGCTTTCTCAAATGATTAGCAAATTGATTAGCTTAACTAGGCTATTAATCTACCAACTCCGAAACTTTTCAAGGTTTTCAGGGATGCCTGCTTTCATTTATCTCACTTTTCCTGCAAATGTGACATGACTATACTCACTAGGTGAATAGTTACTGGCTCACTCATTTCTGTCTCTTGAAGACTATTTGGGTTCATTGGTCCAGTAAACTGAAACCAGTAAGGACAGATCCTCATGAAATATAAGCAGAGAGTGGCAAAAAGACCTCAGCTACACAGTATAAAAATAAACTAGTTACCAATTATTTCCATGAAAGCTAAAGATGTAACAAAAAAGTTTGAGTATCCAAAGTCATCCAAGGTTAAACTCTTTTAAGCTTGATCCAGACTGTTGTGTTTGGGTTCTGTTCAGATTTGTGTGAAATTATGTACCTATGAGCAACAATGCCTTGGCAGTAAAATGAAATTAAGTGTCCATCTGCCTTAGCTTAGGCTCTTATTTCTTGCTAATAAAACTCCTCTCAGCTGAGAGCTGGTAATTGCCATTTGCCTACAGTTGCTTTCTGACAGATGCACACAATTTTTGAGCTCTGCTGATCACCTTTGAGTCCCTCTCAAATAAAACCAACAGTAATGAAGGTGTAAGTGTATGTACAGAGAAAAAGTAAGTGTGTTACACTTCAAGTGGAATACAGTGATTATCAACGATGAATCTTGGAATAAATTTTTTAAAAGTTTTCCTGAGATTACAGTGATGATTACACCACCTTCACCCTACATCATGAGCACAACGGGCAGATTGTGCACGAGATGTGAGAGGCAACGAGTGCAAATGAGAAGAGAAAGTGGCATGAAAATCCACTTCTCATCACATCACGATGCTATATTGGAATCTGAAACTATGAAAGAGGCCATGCCTATTGGCACCTTCCAAAACGCTTTTCCATTTCATCAGCAGCTTAGGTCTGTCCTGGGTGCTATATCACACTCCTTCATGGAAAAACACATCTGAGATAGTGTGTGCATCTCCCACAGGCAGCAACCTGCCCTGGGATCTTGGAATCCTCTGTCTCCACCATGGCAGCGAACTGCTAAGAAATTCTGCCTTTAAAACAGGCAACAACACATGCACTAAATGCTATTTTTAAAGCCATGCCAATTAATGGCCTAAAATAGAAAACATGATGATGGCTTTAAACCTCAACAAAATGAATCAAGCACATCATAAATTGCAGACGTTAAAATACATAAAGTACTGTGGAAGGTATCTACACTCCTCTCTGTTAAGAAGACAGGATGCATAGTCTACACAGTGAATAAAATATCCTAAAGCATTTCATTCATACAGGACACAAGACTGACACAGGGTACAAGTTTTAAGTATCTAAGCAAATAAAATATTTTTAAGTATTATTTCTTGATGAAGCCTGATCCAGGGAAGACCATATTTTAAAGCACAATAGTAGACAATCAGTATTCCAATTCTTTCAAGGTTATATGAGGCAAGTCAGCTACAATGCAAATTTGACGAGACCATAATTTTTTGTTGTGGTCTAACCCCAGCCAGCAAGTAAGCCCCACACAGCTGCTCACTCACCCTCACCACATCCCAGTGGGATGGGTGAGAGAATGGGAAGAGTAAAAGTGAGAAAATTTGTGGGTTGAGAGACAGAGCTTACACGGGACAGAAAAAGAAATAATAATGGTAGTAATAATAATAATGATGATGATGATAATAATACAATTTGAATATACAAAACAAGTGATGCACGATGCTATTGCTCACCCCTCGCCAACCAATGCCCAGCCAGTCCCCAAGCAGCAGTCCCCCAGTCAGCTTTCCCCGACTTTATATACTGACCATGCCACTATATGTCATGAAATATCCCTTTGGTCAGCTGAGGTCAACAATCCTGGCTGTGTCCCCTCCCAACTCCTTGCACCTCCCCAGCCTTCTCGCTGGCAGGGCACCAGAAGTTGAAAAGTCCTTGACCTAGTATAAACACTACTTAGAAACCACTAAAAGCATCAGTGTGCTACCAACATTATTCTCATCCTAAATCCAAAACACAGCACTGTTCCAAGCTTCCAGGAAGAAAATAAACTCTATCCCAGCTGAAACCAGGAGATGTTTATACAATAGGAATTTCAAGAGCTAGAATGAAAAACATAAAATTTGATTCTAATAGCGCTTTATTGAAGATCTATAAAGCTCACTGAAAAGCCTGAAAGGTTATATTGTAGCAGATTAAATTTTAAATCAAGTGCATATACAGCCACTGAAAAACTAATGCATAAAATATAATGAGAATAGGTATCACCAGCACTGAACTCTAAACTGCATTCTGATGTACTCAGTCTCATAGACTCAGCACAATTAAAAAGAAGAGATTGGAAGTCCAACCAGCTACTAGATTCAAATATTGCCCCAAAGTTGTTACAATAGATTACATCTGTGGATCTCTTGTTTCTCTTATTGCTTATGCATGGTTTTGAATATTGATTTGAACTTTAAAGCTGAATGTAGTTTCATAACACAATAAAAGATTCACTTGTAGCATTGTGAGCAATTTAATCCCTACAAAAAAGAATTTATGCTACCAGTTTTCTAGCCTATGGATAATTTTATTTCAATGGAGAAACTCCACATTAACTTACATAATACTAATTTATTACTTAAGTACAGTTAGGATTTAACTATTTAAGATGCTTTTTGTACTTTTCATTTTGGGGGGTGTATCTCACCCCTATGCAAATGGAAATTCTGTATCTTTTATCCGTTCTTCAATTATAGGAACAAACTAAGGAAAAAAAAATGCAAAAGCTGTCAAAGTTGGAGGACAATGAAAATATGACCATATTTAAGTTTTGTTTTGGAAACAGGTACCACTTCCAGAAGCATGCTTAAGTTAATCCTAAATGGAAAATATACACAGAAGGAGTTAAGGGCAAGAGCAAGCTTTTACATCCCAAAGAAGAGTCAAAATCTGATATGTTACCATCAAATTACTTCTAAAATCACAACAGAGTTGGGTTAGAAAATCTCAGGCAAATGGCTTTATAAGCCAAGCAAAACCAGATATCCCCTGGTAAAAGCATTTCTATCTTACCTCCCAAAGAATATCAGAAAACAAATTAAGATGAAGCTTTACCAGAAAATGTATGTATTAGAAGATGCAGTTACTGGACAGATAAAATGAGCTCAAGCTTTTTTCATTGGTAATGGAATATACACACATTTAGTGCAAAAATATAGAACTTTGTTGACTCAGATATATTTAAATCAAGTGCACCAGATTTTCCTTTATCTGTGCTCTTTGAGGGATGCAATATATAATCCTTAGATGAATGGATCCTCAAAAATCCTTTGCAGCAAGCTACTCTTTAAAATTCAGGGTATTCCATGGTGCTGTATTTGTACCAGCTATGAATGTTATAGGAGCACAGTAGTGGCTTATCTAAGTGCAAAACTGTTAACAGGGGTGGTGGCAGGCTGTCAGTTCCAAATGGTACTGGCACCATGGGATTCATGGAGTCTTTGAATTAAACTCTGATTTCAGTTGTACTAACTTTATCCTGTATGAGTCAGTTTTATTGAGGGTAGTCACTCTTAAGAGTCATGAGTATTAATTTAATTTAAGGAGGCTGAACACTGTTGTTGATTTGCTATTGCAACACCTCAGCCTTCCAGTGACTGCAGTTTAATACTGCAAAGGTTTATTGCAATCTGTGCTCTGAATTGGACATGAAGTGGCAGGACCATTAGTTTGTTCAGTTCTCTCACCACTGTCAGTCTACAAGAGTGAACAGACAGCTCTGATTGTCATGAAATGGATGATTCTGCCTTTATATCTTATCCACTGAGTATTGCAAAGTCATAAGTTAAAGTGCTTTTATGGAAGTTGAACATGAGTGGCATAATTTTAGATTTTAAAAAATGAAACTGTTGAGGTTTCAAAAGATGAAAGAGATTGGAGGAAAAAGAGAAAAATACAGTCAGAGGCATTTATCCAGGCCATCATTTACTTGGCATTGAAAAAAAAGAATTTTTATAGAACATAATGATTTAGCTATAAAAAGAACTCTGGTGTAAACATTCTGAGATAAGAAAGAATAACTGCACCTTCCATCATATTGATGATCAATCTATAGAGACATATGTGGTATTTTACTGAAATTATTGTGCAGCATATGGCAACGAGTTGTTGCAATTTTTCTTTCAATTGTTACACAGATTTTACTATTTTTTTTTTGAACAGAAAGAACTATCTTACATTATTTAGACTTTATCAAAAACTATTTGTTTGTACAGTTGTAAAAGGTCACAGAGGAAAACAGGATGTAACAGTAAGTCAAGAAGAAAAATAAGAAAATTTCAGTGAAGAGATCAACCATTTCTCCTAAGCTATACCTTAAAAAAAAAATCTAATTTTCTGTCCAAAACATGCATTAAGACATTATAAGACTGTTAGATAATATGATTGCTAACATTGGAATTAGTTATGTCCTGATCAGACTTCCTAGAAAGAATGGACTGCCATAAATTGTTCTAATAAGTATATATGATGTCTGAAAAGATGGCTTGTCTAGAATTCTTTTTTATCTGTCTAGTCATCACAGCATTCTATGAAAATAGCATTACGTGGGATGAAGAAAGACTTGAAGAAACTGCAGCATTACTAGAAGTTGTAGGTGAGAAAAATTGGAGGAGATTATTAATTTTCTGAGGAATGTGAAAGTTCTGTCATATATATTTGTGTACATCTACGTACACACAGGCACAGAGAAGCACATTGAAAGACTAGTGCTCCAGGTCCAGACCTTGGGCATCATGGGGATGAAAAGAAATTTTTTGTGAAATTAAACTGTTATAGGCATGGGGGTATGGACACTAGGACTCTTCCAATTTTATAGTTATGAACTGCTGTGGGCATTGTTTAAGTCTGGGGACAGGCTTTTGTCTAAGGCACAATGGTTTTTTTGGGTTACCTGCTTCCTAATGTGGTGAGGCTGTGTCACAATCAGGCAAGGGACTGTACTGATGGAGGAGTGACTGCTCACCTTAAGCCCCAACCCTTTGCAGTAGCGGGTGATACCAGGTTGTTTTCCTGGCATCTTCCATCCCCTCAGCCCAGACTTACCCTACAGTTGCCACCTCCTGGCTTGTAACCTCTCCCAGAGCCCTTGTGCCCGTCACTGCCATGGACAGGGTTGTGTCATACGACTCTCGACAGTGTAACATTTTGACATGCAGTGCCTGGCCATGCAGATTGGTCACAAACCTGATAGCTTCCAAAATAACAGCGATGGAAAAGGTTCTGCGAAAAGGTTAGCCCTATTGACTGGGGTTCACTACTGTTCCAGAGAATGGCACGTTGCCTTGGGCATGTTTAAACCTCCACTTTGGAATTTCATTCCCAACTTCTTTCTATTCTCATTTGGTCGAATACAGTGTGTCTCTTAAATGTTTGATGCAGGCAGATTTTTTTAAAATAAATTTAAAGTGTATGTAGTCTAGCTACTTTTTCACAATGCAATAGGAAAAGGGAAATACCTCCAATAAGATTGCAATGCCATCCACCTTCTCAAAAGATTATATATTAAATCAACTATAAAATCAAAAATACCATACTTTGCCACTAAGTTATTAAATGCCTGAAAAATATCTGACATTTTAGGGAAGCCGTTACAGAAAAAACGACACTGTATCTCATATTTCAAACATCCTTTAAAAAAGACCAATTTATCTGTCAGCTTCACTGTGGAAATCCAGGGCAACTCTGCCTATTTCTCTGTGGCCATTGCTGGCCCCCTCACTGGGGCTGATTGAGCTGAATAGAGTCTACAGGAGCCCCCTGTTGAACCCAACAACACCTGAATTTCAGCTCTAGTGTACAAAATTATTAGGCAGTGGTTCAGTCAGGCAAAGACCTAAGGCTATGTTCCCTCCCACACAAGTACGGAATTAGCCAGTAATACCCAATCCTCATTAATGCAAGTTAATTTTTATTAATGCTAACCAACACTGTGCCGTGATAGCCCCATTGCAATGATCTCTGTTCCTCTCCCTGCTCTGCAGGCTAAAATTTGTTTCCCCATCTGCCTCCCACTGCTCGCAGCCACTTTTTCTGGAACCTCACTGCAGCAGTTCCTTCTCTTGTCTTGCCTCTCTTTTTGTCTGAGAAACATTATATTTCTGGCAAATTACTTGACATCATAGCTGAGTGCCCGAGGAGGTGCTGGTTCTGTTGCAGAGGACACATTATAGCTTGAACAAAAGTTCTCCAGTGTGCTTGTCTTTGCTAAAATCCTAGGAAATGTCTCTCGACATCTGACCTACTGTACTTAAACATCTGTAAATTTGATTTTTTTCCCCCCCTCATACTGAAAGACAGTGTGTAACTGCTTGGAGCTGTTAACTTTACACTGAGGAGTCTTTCCTCCCTCTATGTCTTTAAGGCTTTGGGCCTTAAGTACTTTTAAAACCTAAATGTACAATGAAGAGCAAGTATATGAGAATATAAATCAATAGAGTTTATGTTCATGTCTGATCACCATCTCCAAAAAAGGAGAGCAAAACAATTGCAAAGGCCAGTAAGACCATATCTCTCTTGCATATATTCTCTAATTCCATAGGGAGATGTCACTAATAGTCAGCAACACCTCTCACTCCATGGTGCTCAGTTTCTCCAAACTCACAGGAGTGCTCTATGAAATGTATTAGAACACATCTTACTAGCCTTACGTAAGAAATACAGGTGGGTTTTTTCCACAAAAATGAGTGCAACAGGAAAATGCAGTACATTAAGAATCATCATTTTTCAATTGACAATTGAGGTACAAAGTATAAAAGAAATATTTCCAGAATTATAAAAGTGAGGATTTTGCTTAGAAAATATTTATATAACTAAATTTCAAAATATAAACATATTGAAAGGAAAAATAAAGTCCTTTTTTTCCAGAGCATTCGAAGTTTTTAGACCATTGCTTCTTAAAATAATAGAAGAGCTGATAGAAATAGCAGATTGTTATTCTTTACATGAATCAGCACTACATTGGCATGACATACTGTCATCGAGCTTAGACAGATTTAATGAGTCAAGAAGTGTGGTAAGATTCAGGAACAGTGGGTTGCTTTTCAGATTTCAAAATTTGTTGATTCTTTCTATTCTTTGGTCATCTTAATATTTTTAAGAGCATTAAAATTAAATGAAAAGTAGGACAGTAGACACTGTTCCAGAGTCAGATAATTATGGCATTTCTACATATCCACTTTTACTTCCTAAAGATTTTGTTGAAACAACCTGTCACTTGTTATCTAGGTTCTTTTTTCTTTTCGTAGTGGTTTTTCCACTGAGTCACTATCACTTGTGCATTTTTTACATGCTGTTGAGCATTCTAAAGAAATTTTGAAATAAACATAATTCAAACCAAGCTAGTCTGGAAGATTTTTAATTCTGAAACATTAAAAAACCCCCGAAACAACCCTCTTTCACAGTCATTTGTGAACAGCCAAAATCTCTATTTTGTTATCTTTGAGCTACCATCCATAGAACAACAAAGCAGAATAATTTCTTCTAAAAAAAATTGAATTTAAACACCTCTAAAAATCTTTTAATGATTCAAGGATAGCCAACCTATGGTGCATGAACCAAACCAAGGCCATTAGAAGGACTCCTACAGCTCACAACCTGCTAACTGTCCTCTTTTCTCAGTAGCATTGGAGGAAGGTAAACTATGTCACATGGAAAAGAAATCTCCACACAATAGTTGGCCTGTCAAGCTGTGTAGCCCCACAAACTGGCTGGGCTACTTCTGGGGTAAGTAAAATGTTTAGCTATTTTAATTTCTAAATAAAATCTTCCAAAAGTCTGCTTGGATCACAGGTCTGCATCGCCCAGAATGCTATTTTTCATAAATATCCCTCTTGATGTTGTTCTCATATTTAGGTCAGAAGAGATTAAAATAAAATATTTGTAATTTTCAGGGAAAAAAAACCCCAACCAACCTAAAAAACCTCTGCTTCTGTTTTTTTTTTTAATGAAAATTTGTAGAAAAGTATTTTTCTTATAATTCTTCTTATGGAAGTATTTGGAACCAAAGTATTTAAAAGAGCACCTGTCAAGCCTGACAGAGTGTAAGAAGCATTTGGACAATGCTTTCAGGCACATGGTGTGCTTCTTGGGGCTGTTCTGTGCAGGGCCAGGAGTTGAACTCAGTGGTTCTTCTGGGTCCCTTCCAACTCAGGATATTCTATGATTCTATGTTTCTCTACATGCATGCACATCAGCAAGCTGGAGTCATGGCAGATGTTTTTCCCCTGCTTCGATTCCTTAGTGTAGGGAAGGTGATGTTTTCTTCTTTAAATATTAAATATTATATTCAAGATACAACAAAGAAAAATAGTAGGGTTCTAACAAGTAAATATTTATAAATTAAAGCATTTTTGTGTTATGAAAGAAGCAATTTGGCCAGACCTATGTAACTGAGAAAAGGTGATGCAGCTGGGGCAGCTGAAATTTTTACTTATGGGAAAAGAAACTTCTGAGGTTATCTTGTTCTTAAAGAATAATGTGATACTCAAATGTATCTTAATGCAAGTTTTCTCAAGTGCTTTCCAACAGACACTGTCATTCCTGGAATTTACAGTGAAGAAAATTGCTGCTTTAACAAACTAGCCAATTTCTGAAGTCTTCTAGTGGTTGAGTTACTTGCAGATTG
Organism: Atrichornis clamosus; assembly: GCA_013400975.1. Lineage (NCBI taxonomy): Eukaryota > Metazoa > Chordata > Aves > Passeriformes > Menuridae > Atrichornis > Atrichornis clamosus. The sequence continues at coordinate 380,489 of WBMZ01000355.1, forward strand.
ATTCCTGATCACTCCAGCTCTTACAGTTTAACGGGTCTGTGACCATAGTGACCTTACAGATATATTGCTCAAGGTCCTCACACAGTGTCAGCATTGAGAGAGGGGTGACTCAGCAGCCAAGTCAAAAGATACCATCCACTGGGTTCCTGATGGAGGTTTTGCCTTTCATAGTGTCTAGTCCTGTGCTTGAGATGAAGCAGTGTTACTGGGATACTTAAGGGAAGTCAGCTACACTCAATTTATCAGAGTTCACCCAAAGGCTTAAAAACCTTTTAAAACCTTTAAAACCTTTTAAAGACCTTTAAAAACCTTGATAGAGACTTAGGGGAGACTGCATTAAATATATCTGGTACTCATATACTTGTTAAGGAGTCAAAACCGTCTGCTTAGGTCACCTTAGCATACACCTGGGAAGAGCTTGGTCATCTTCAGCAGCAAGAAAACATGCTGGAAAACATTCCTGAAGGCTCTGGAGCATGACTCTTTATTTAAGGAGGTGACAGCTAGATAGCAACATGAGTGCAGTCTCCGTGGCCCCTCTTCACCTTATCCACAAGAAATCTCCTGGTCTCTCACAGAAAGTTCTGATAATAATGCAGATAAAAGTAAAATACCCACTCCTTGTGTCTTTCACCTACAGTTTGCAGAAGTGGTGAAGAAATAAAGGAATTAGTTTTTACTTATATTTAGCAACTTTTAACAGAGGCACAAGGAATCATCAGCTGCATTTCAGGAGAGAGTATCTGAAGTGCAAATACCAGGGTGCAACTTCTGACACTTCAATTTTTAATCAGTGCAGGAGGTGTTATTTTTTTTTCTTTATTTTTCTAAGCTGTGTTGAGATTAGAGGAATGCTCCACTGTATGACTATTTCTGAGCTTTGCCCCGAAGTCTCACTTCTCAGGATGAAGTCTTTTCAAGTCTCCTTTGCCATTAACAGGAACTCTAAGTCCAGTAGAAAAAAGTCACTAAAATGTTTCTACAGGAAAATAATGTTTAACTAGGAAGGTATGAACATATCTTTGAGGCAGCTTTTTGCAAAGTATGAAAGAATGAAAACTCTCATTACAATCACCATTTGCCCAAAGCCAGCCTGATTAACTCGGTAATTAGAAGTAATGCTTATTGCTTTTATATAGAGCTGACATCAACACAGTGTAATTTCAGTACAACGTGCAGAAAAGATGCTCCTTTTCTAAGAGTGCTTGTTTGTTGCAGTGCTGATTCAGCTCCTCTGATTCTATAGGTTGACTACATGCAGTCAGAGCTTATTTGGCTTAACTTAACATCAAAACAGTTAAAAAGGGTAGAAAACAAAAACTGAAAGATTCCCACTAGGAATAATTTAGCTTTTTCTGCAGATCCCTTAGGGTATAAATTAACACTCAGCTCCAGTTTCTGTAAAATAGTGCCCAATGGTCAATATATTAGAAACGTGTCAACATATTATATTACTTCCTCAAATCTGTACTTGATGGGATGTCTTAAGGTAAAATCAGAATAGAATTTGTAGATCACATTTGTTTTCAGTTAATTGCATTAATTAACTGTTGATAATAAAATATTAAATAGTATGAATGTTACATAAATAGTTTCCTAAGGACATTTATGATCTTTTTCTATGACTTCACAAGACAAAATAGACTAAACACACACTGGAATAACTTTTTTTTGAAACTTCCTTTTTGGAAAAAACAATGAAATAATTTCATTGAATCACAGAATATCCTCAGTTAGAAAGTACGAACAAGGATCATTGAAGACCAACTCCTGGCCCTGAACAGGACATCCCAAGGGTCACACCATGTGTCTGAGAGCATCATCCAGATGTTTCAAGAACTCTGTCAGGCTTGGGGCTATGACCACTTCCCTAGGGAGCCTGTTCCAGTGCCCACCCACCTTCTGGGTGAAGAACCTTTTCCTAATATGTAACATAAACCTCCTCCAACAAAACTTCAGGGTAATTTTTCATTCAGGTATAACATCAACATTTTCTATTTCCATCAACTAAATAATAAAAAGTTTCTCACTGGTATAGGATTTCCTATATCTGTTTAACTAATAGAGGATTACAATAGACAGAGGTCAATGTATTTTTAATAATAATAATGTAATTAAGCATCTCTCAACTGAAGCAGTATCCAGAGATACTCTTGCTCATTTCTGCACATTTTATACCAATCTTTTGACCATTTCCATCATCTGGTAGCTATGGTTACTGTGTTTCAGTATTGTGTATCCCACAAGAAAGATACTAGAATAAGTTCAGTGGTGGTCTGAAAAGGTGGCTCAGAGCACGTGATATAGAGAGGTTGAGAGAGGAGTTTGTACAGCCTGGAAAAAAGAAGGGTAAGGCAGAAAACTTGCCTTCAGCTACCTGATGAGAGAGGATTGACTCATCTCCTAAATGCAGAGCAAAAATACAGAATTCACCAGACAAAAAGTACAACAGGGGTAGTTAAGCACTGGAATGGGTCACCTGGAGACATTGTGAAGTCTCTCTCCTTGGAGATATTCAACACCTGACTGGACAAGGCTTTGGCCAACCTGATTTAACTTTGAAGCTGGATGTAATTTTGGAATTCAAAGTTGTTTCTACTTTGACTGGGAATTGCACCAGACATCCTCCAGAGATCCCTTTTAACCTAAATTATTATATGGTGTCAGGATTTTTCAGAAAAGAAGAATTTTAATTTGTCCTTATAGCCTGAAGGATTAGACTTGGTGATTTGTAATTTTTTTTTTTTTAAACAGGGAAATGTTATAAAATCACCTCATCAGCCTAGGAAAAAAAAAATCTTTGTTGGTGGAATTTAAAATCTGAAAATATTTCCAACTTTCACACATTGCCCCTTTTTTTCTTTAAAGATACGTTTCTATAATAGTATCACTCACTGGTAGTGATATTTTCATAGCACAGCAAAATATTCATAAAGACCAAAAATTTTTATGATAATATAATTACAGAAGAAAAAAAAAGAAAATCTCTTCACTTCAGGCATTGTTCTGAGTCACTGGAAATATTGGTATTCAAATTTTTCAACAGTCCTGCCAAGATGAGGAAACAATGAAAGATTATTTGCATAAATTACATCCTGCTAGGCTTAACATAAAATGCAAACCCAAGAAACAAACTCCTGCAGAAAGAGTTGCTTTTATGAATAAAGTTTTGCAGATTGTTTTAGCAGTCAGTGAATTCCACACAAGAGCAAAGTAATGAGCATGCAGGTTTTGCACCACTGCTTTTCAGGCAAGCCAAAATCTCCTCAGAGAAACAGTGGCAAGTCAGATATTTGTTAAGCACATGCAGCACTTCCCTTAATTCCCAGATGTCCGAAATCCAGATTTTCCTACATGAACTGGTGTAGAAGGAAAAGTGTTTTCATGGCCTACAGAAGCTTATTTCATCTATTGCCCAGTGCACATATCATGTTAAAGGTTATTCAGTGCAGCCCGTAGATGTCGGGGTCTTTCAGACGTAGATGAGGCCCACACTACACCAATTCTGATGGACAGTACAGAGCCCAGCAGTCACTAACGTCTGCAAGAAACTCAGCTGAAAATAGAGAATGTCAGCAGTGAAAATAAAAGTACTGACAGGCAAGAAGAAGAGAAGAGCCTTAATGCATACCCACAGAGTTGCAGTCTAGTGTAACTGAGCCCTGTGTTCTCTTTTGCCCTGGAGCTAGAGAGCCTTGCTGAGCTACCAAAATCTCATTAGTGACCAATGGTACAAATAGTGAACATTTGCTGCACTATGGCCAAATCCTTTCTTTTCCAATTTACAAAGGCTGTCCTCCTCAGTGCAGGCATTTAAACGACAACCACTACCAGACCTACATAGGACACGGCCTCAGTTCCTGTTAAAGATGGTTTAATGAATTATTGTGTTCATCTCTTCATTATCCCAGCCCACCTAATGGTAGAAGAAAACCAAAAGCCATCTGAACCCCTGGACACAGGGCTTGGCATGACATTAATGCTGGGCAAGTTTTATGGAGCACCTCCAGAAGACCCTGGCAGAGGAGTGCACTGTGTGATGCAGGAATGACCTCTGCAAAAGCTCAAGCTGTGGGAAGACAAAGAGGGTAGTCCTAACATCTCAGGGCTCCCTCCATGATTTCCCAGCGCTGGGCAAATCCATGTCTGAGGTGGTGACATTTAACTCCATCTGCCACAAAGCTCTTAGCTTGAGTTTCCATGCACTCAGCCTGCTGTCAGTGCAAAGCCTGGAGCTCTGCCATGTGGGAAGGAGAAGCCCATTGCTCTGGGAAAATCATTTTCATATCTCCAGAAGCCAGCATTTCCCATGGCACAGGGAAGAACAACCGTATCTGTTCCATTCATTATTTTAAAGAACGTAGAAATGAAAGGAGCTTAATACCCAGAATCCCTTTTTCACAATTATTGGCATTTTAATTGCCCAGTATAAGCCATTTTCTCTAGGTTGCTGCAGGCAAAGAAATTGAAAAAATAATGTGTAAAATAGATATTTTTGTTTAATATATGTTAAATTTGGAAAAAAAATCCTTATCTAAAAATAGTGTAACAAGTCAGTAATGTCGAAAAACAGTGATGAAAACAGCATTTACTGATGTTTTGTTTCGTTGTCTTTTCTTGCAGTCATGATGAGTAGAAATCCTCATTCAAAAGGAAAAAAATTATTAAATCGTCATATATTTCCATTAGCTGGGGAAATCAGAAAAAAAATTTAATTGCTATGGAATAAAAGGGTCCAGATTCAAAGCAGAATATTAAGGAATAGGGCAAAAAGGACGTTTTTTAGTTTTGTGTTTTAAGATATTTATTACACTTAAGCAAAAAAAAAGGACTTGTATTTGGAATGTTGCAACTCAAGCATGCCCAAGTCAAACAGCTGTTTTATTAGCTCAAAACACATTGAAGAGAGACAGAAGGTGTATAGTTGGTGTGTAGTGCTGCTGGCATTCTGTCACATTTATAAGTCTTAATTTATGTATATACACCTACTTGCACTTTATAGGTGTAGAGGTCAATTATTGCAAGCATAATTAACATCTTACTGCCAAAATTTGTTAAGCTATTAAGGCAAAATGAAGATTTGAATAATAGGGCATGATAACTGGATGCTCTCTTAAAGGATGAGTGGTAAAATTTAGGATCTGAAAATCTTGGCTCATTTATAGTATTGTCAGTTCCAACAAAAAATTATTTGACTTAATAAAATAAAAAATAGTAGAAATTACACAATTCTGTAGCATAACTGGGGGTGAGGGGAAATAAGTGTGTGAAGCTCAAACAAATTAGTATCAACCAAGCTTAAAGAAAATGTTTCACGAAGTAGAGAAAGAGATGTACATCTCTTAACAGGCAGAGAATGAGTGGGGGGGACTTTTAGGGGCTGCTTTTCAATACCTACAAGAAGGTAACCAAGAAAACAAAGCCAAGCTCTTTACCCAGATGCTTCGTGGGAGAATAGACAACAGTATTCAACTGAATTGGGGGAGGTTCCATCTGGACATATGGGGGGAAAATATTGCTGTGAAGTTAATTAAGAACTGGAACAGAGTCCAGTGAGGTTGTGGGATCTCAGCCCTTGGAGGCTTTCAGGATGTAACAGGATGTGACCCCCCTCTGATTTCAGTGTTGACCCTGCTTTGAAGAACAGGTTGTACAGAGACTTCATAAGGTTCCTTCCACTTCACAGTTCTGTGACACATATGGTGACGATGAAAAATAAAAACAAACACTGAAATTTCAGTATTGAAAGAAAGTAGATATATACTATGTGTCTGTCTTGAAAATAGAAGCAGTATTTATAGTCACAGCCTCTCAGAAATGGTAAATAAGCTCTGTGCTTGAAAGAAGGAATAAAAATCAAAGGTCTGCATCTGAGATGCTGATTGAGATGTGGGCGTTTAGGCAAGTTAATTCCCATATATATTCATAATATAACCATATAATTGTTATTGACTGTAAAAAGTCCTTAATAACTACTAAAATCTTATAGAATGAGAGAAAACATGAATAGCAAGTGATTAAAAAAGCATTTTATTTTTTAAAGAAACCAAGTGAAGCTGATTTTAGGTCTCAATAGCTTTCCAACTCAAAGTCCATTCACAAATTCAAAGTTAAATTATCTGTAATATCTTATTTCTGCAACTTTGGAAGAATATTTTAAAATATATCACATAGTAAGTAATCTGTCCCTGGCACATAGCTCAGCTATTTTGGGCAACAGGATGTTCCCATGCTGGGAAATAAGGAACACCAGTTTTGTCACAAGCATGAAATTATATGAGGGTGTCAGAAGTATAAAGACTGATTTCATAGAAGATAAAAGGTATTGCTCACAAGACAAGGAAACCAATGAGTTACTACAGTTTGGTGCTTTCAGAACACAAAGCATAATAGAGTAAGCCTGGAAGTCCGGATGAATCAAGTGGAGAGATGTCTGTTCTGTACAGATTCTTTCAGTTTTTACCCATCGCTGCTTTGACTCTGACATCACCTGGACTAATAGAACAAAAAAGTGAAGATGCCTCGTTGCCACTGGCAGTTCTGAGAAAAGGGGCAAAATATATTTTTATATACCAGGCGTTCAAAACCTTATTTAGGGAACTCAAGAAAGAACACAAGTTACAACAGCAGTTGCACTTAATATACTTAGCACACAATGTTTTGAGCACTGTCATCCATTCTAATGCAAGCCTTGATAGTCATGACTAAGATATGCATTTTCTGTCCAAATATCACTTTTTTCAAATAAACAAACTTAGCACACCTTCAGGCCAAAAAGATGATTGGAACAGCTGAACTGGTTCATTATTTTAATAGAGAAGTAGAATTGATAATTAGTATGTGTTAGCCTTTCAAATTAAAAAAAAAAATTAAAAAAAGGAAGACTGATATCCAAAGGTACCTTAACAATGTTAAACTTATATGGATAGTTATAACCATAAAAAAATCCATATTTAGACACATTTTCCAGCTAAACTGAAAGTGTCTTATCTATTCTTACACTAAGCAACTAATAAAATATTCTCAGATTGAATTAAAATTCTATCATATTATAGGTGCTACTGATGTTCAGGTTAGGAACTATTAGGAACTTCTAGGAATTTCATAGTGGAATATTAAAACTGCACAGCAACTATGTGAGGCATCATAAGAAGCATATTGCTACACATGGTTCTTCTTCAGACATTTAGAAAAAGTCCATTGATAGAAACCAGAGATTTTCAGTTGAATAGAAATTAAAGAAAGCTGTTGCTAACTGCTTGCCCTGGATTTTATGGAAAACAGGTCTTGCTAAACCTGTTTGCATGCTCTGTTGAACATATGACTTTGGCTGACAAAGATAACTGTCAAATGTAAAATATTCAGGCTTCTGAAAGGCCATTGCATATGAACCAGTTAGAAAATTAGTACTCCTAAATAGCATTAAGGCATAGATTTAGTTGACAAAGAACTGACTAGTCAATAAATAAAAAAGTAATCAACAGTGGCCCAACACGATTTGAATGAAAATGTCTCTAATGTAGATTTGTAGCTACAGCAGCACATCCTGCACTACTCAACCATTTCATGAAATCTTTTGAGATACATAATGGTGCTTCTGATGAAAATTTTGGATGACGTAAGGATTGGTGTTGTTAAGAATACTGAAGGCTGAGTTGCAGATGTCCATTCCCCCTAAAGGGATGGGATTCTCTGACCAAATAAAGGTGCCTACATCGTAGATATCTTTGGATATCTGGCTCACTGTAAAAGCCACCTAATTTTTCTTTTAGCTAAAGGACAGAAATAGAGACTTTTAGATGCCTATGTTAGTTCAGATTAGTAACACCCTCAGTGTCTATTTCTCACCTCTAATCCTAAAGAAAATACAGGCTTACTAAAGAAACTAGATGAAATTACTTCTATTTTTTTTTTTTTTTTGTACAAGTAAGTTGCATCTTTAGAACTAAAGAAAATATGAAAAGTCTGCAGAAAGAGGCGTTGAATACTGGAACACAGGAACTCTGGAAGTAATTGAAGGCTTGTGATAGAAGAGCAAAGAAACTTCTACCATATTTATGAAACATGAAAACCATGACAAACTGGACATGACCTGGCAATATACTCTTGCAGCCCAGAAAGCCAACTGCATCCCAGGCTGCATCCAAAGCAGTGTGGCCAGCAGGGTGAGGAAGAGGATTCTGCCCCTCTGCTCTGCTCTGGTGAGACCTCACCTGGAGTGCTGTGTCCAGCTCTGGGGTCTCCAATGTAAGTGGACCTGTTGGAGTGAGTCCAGAGGATGCCATGAAGATGATCAGAGGGATGGAGCACCTCTGCAATGAGGACAAGCTGAGAGATCTGGGGTTGTTAATTAATAAAATAATTGTAATGAGAAGGCTTCAGGGAGACATCTTGCAGCCTTTCACTATATAAAGAGGGCTTATAAGAAAGATGGAAATAAACTTTTTATGAGGGCCTGTAGTGACAGGCCCAAGGCAAAAAGCTTTAAATAAAAGAGGGATGGCTTAGATTGGAAATTGGGAAAGAAAAAAAAAAAAATTATGAGGGTGTGAGACACTGAAAGATGTTGCCCAGAGAAGCTGTGGATACCCCAACCTTGGAAGTGTTCAAGGCCAGGTTGGATGCGCTTTGAACAAGCTAATCTAGTGGAAGATGTCCCTGCCAACAGCAGGGGTATTAGAACTAGGTGATTTTTCATGGTCCCTTCCAACCAAACCCATTTTTTGATTCTGTGATTCACTGCTTATTTTGGAAAAATTTAACTTAATCCCCAGATATAAATTTAAAGAGCAATAGATCAATTTAGCAGTAAAGGGCAGTACAGAAGCAATTTTACTTCAGTGTAGTGAGCCATAACTTCCATCAGGGATACTGCATAAAACTCAACTGTCTACATTCTAAGAAGAACATTGTAAATCAAGACCATAAAAAGAAAATATTTAAAGGATGAGGAAATATTTTCTTTCAGTAAAAGTTTTAAAAGCTTAAACTGCTTAATTTTCCATCTGATGACTGAGAAATTATTTGAATGCAGTGTTTTATATAGTAGGAGAAGTCATAACAAGAACCACTGACTGTAAACTATTGCTGAACAGCCCTACACTGGAAAGGTGACACACACCAATATTGGGAAAAGGAACCATCAGAATAAACTGCCCAAGGAAGTGGTGGCTTCTCTGTTACCAGATACCTTTCAGGACTGAAGCCTTTGCAAGGAGGTATAAGCCTTTGAAATACAAATGCTCTTTATCCCAGTGCAAGTTAAGGTTTAAAGAAATGTGATTAAATCTAACAGATCTTCAAGCAGCTCTTCTTGGCCTTAAACTCCCCAGGTCTTTCTTCCTATGGATTGATGAGTGGAGAATAAAGATGAGGCAAGTACACATGTACTGCCTGAGTTTCACTTCTGCCACAAGATCTAGTGACACCAAGTCCCTTAATTCTCATGTGAACACATTTCTTTCTAGAATCATTTAAAGAGACTCTCTGACAAACTGATGCTTTAGCATCATGCGCCACAGAGCGAAGTGAACAAAAGGACAACAAAAACCTGCTATGAAGAATACAGATGGATATATGAGCAGTTAGGTTATGTGACCACCTATACAAACACAAAGGAGCACTTGGAACAGTGATTAAGTGGGAAAACCCTTGAGCTTGCATCTGAGAAGACCTGGTCAGATCAGGAAAACTTGCAAGAACTGCCATGGACGTACAGAAGGTGGAGATCACAACTCAGTAAGTAGAAGTCTCTCCCTCCTCCATCAGTACTAGACTAGTATTTAAGGTGATGCTAAGGACAGCATCATAATTCTGTACACTAGCCTTGCTAAAAAAAAATGAATAGCATTTTCTGAAAGGTTAGATGTTTTAATCCCAGTGTCCTGGGTAATACTAATTTAAAATTTAAATTTCATCAGTTGATTTTCCTGACTTATTTTTACTTCTTGTTATGAATTATATGTGCTGTTCAAATAGTTGATTGATTCTTCCTCAGATATCTGTCAGATGCTTTTCAGTGCCTGAAAAAGTTTTCTATATATACTAATGTCTCTCTAATTTCTTGTGCTCATGACATCACCTGTTAGTATGCAGTAACTCAGAGAGACAGAATGAGATTTCAATCATATTATTGTGTGCTGGAAGGTAACCAGGCAAAAAAAAGGTGTGATTTAAATTCCACACAGGTATTACAATTGTTCATTGTCATGAAAATGACAACAAAAGTTAATCATAGTATCATAGAATGGTTTCGATCAGAAAGAACCTTAAAGATCATGTAGTTTCAATCCCTCTGCCATGGGCAGAGACACCTTCCACTAGACCAGATTTCTCAAAATCCCATCCAACCTGGGAATCTACAAGTTCCCTGGGAAGAAAATGCAAAAGATTCATCATGCACTTGTATATCTTTCTATGTTCATTCTTCTCTATTGTGTATTCATTACAGAGATTGGCTAATGGGAGTCCTGAAAATTTAGTACAAAGAGTTTCTCTATTTCATGGATAGCAAAAAGGATCATCTGCAAACAGAGGTGACTGAGAACAAACACCGAGTTCATGGCTTTCCAGTCTGTGCTTCCAAAGATAAGTCATTTCAGCAGAAGAACACAACACTCCTTCCCCTGGCTGATGCCACCACCCACTCTGTGACTCGAGTCACACATGCCTCTGCACTGCCTGCCTGCCACAATCACTAAGAGGATGATCCCATTTCTTCCTTTGCAGCTTATCAGGTCTCATTAAGAAGAGCCTTTTTTCCCACTGATTCTCAAAAAATCAGTATTTCAAGCTTCACGCAGAAAATGTTGTGCTTTTTAGGCAGTTATAAAAACCGTGTTGGTTCATAGCATCAAACCTCAGAATTAATATGTGTGAAATATATATAATATAGCTTATGTACACAATCCTTAGTGTTGCAGGATCTGAAAATAATACCAATAGCTTGCAATATTCTTTACAAGCAATATTTGCTTCTAAAGCACTCAGTCCATTAAATCTGAAAGCAGCAAAATGATATTGAAAGCTTGTTTAAGAAAAAGGACAAATTACATTTATGAACTAAGAAATGGTTTCAGTTGAGAGAAAAATATGGCAATAGGGCTAAGAATGAAGGACATTATAACATCTTTTCTAAGAAAAAAAAAAGGAAGGAAAAAAGGCACTGTAAAAATACAGATCAGGAATAGTGTGGCATAAAAAGGAGGTGAATACAGAAAATGCACTATACCATCTGGATAATGTTTGACATCAGCAAAAGCAAACAAGAATCTGAAGGAATACATGTTCCCAGTTATAATGATACATAATATAGATAGCTAGCATAAGGAACACTTCTGTACAAGTTGGATTCTAATTTTCTTGCTATTTCCCACTTTTTCAGTCAGTTGTAAAATTCTATTTCCTTTTGACAGCATCACATCCTTTCTCTTTGACTAATACATTAAGAAAGTTCACCTCACTAATATCTCCTGCAAGTGTTTCACACGGGTGAAGATTCTTTCCGAAACCACTGAATAAAGAGGTCACAACAAATGAGCAGAAATTTTGTCCAATTCCACAAATATTATCAGGGTATCAGCCTTTTTTCATTTCTTCTGGCCCATGGAAGAGTTATACATACACTATACCAAAATATCAGAGAGTTTGGGTTTATTAACTACCACAGTTGTTTCTCAGTATAATGTGCCCAACACAGCCATGTTAAAATAGTAGTCCCTGGTTTTTTTTGGCAGCAGCACTGAAAGGAGGATGCAGTGTGGCATCCGGAGGTGATCAACGGCTTAAACACACTGAAGGGTAGATGGAAGTTGCCATCAGAATATTCTATGTTTATTAAAATGATTTGAAAAGTGTCAAAACATTTTTTCCATCTTTTGGAATAGGAAATCACATGGAGTTTTGCATATAATATATAAATTGATCTAGTCACTAGACTGAGAAGCTGTATCACTAGCTTAATCTTGAAATCTCACTAAGGTGAATATTAAATTGCATCTCTTTATCAGTACACCCAGTATGTACAACAGTAGTGAACTAGCAATATTTCAGTTCATTTATCCTTTGGGGAATTGCTGGTGTGTGATTTTTATGAACTTTCTCACTGTGAACAGACAGCATTCACAAGGGATGCATTCTGAGCACCCTCCCAGGATTAAAAAGAAATAGTAAGTCTCAGTGAGATTTTGCATTTGAACAAAATCTCACTCAAAGACAGAATGACACTAACAGGGAGCAGAAGTTTCAAATTAGCTGCTCATAACACACTGCTAAGCTGCTTTGATATCTTCTCAATGTAGAGGCTAAGATGAATATTGCTCTTTGAACATTTTAATGCATATTAACATGTCTTCTGTGACAAATTTGGACACCATCTCCCCCTCCCCTTTTATAATATATGCAGAGGTGTCAAAGAATATATGAATATGTAAATATAAGGATAAAAGAACATTAAATGTCCTGAGCATCTCTACAGCTATAATCAATATAAAAAGTGTTTATTTAGCTGACAACGAACTTTTAAATATCAATAATTAGGCAGAATGATACCAATTGTCTGAGTAAGCAGAAAAGGGATTAACAAGATTTTGTCACAAGTTTCGGTCGTAAGTCTGTCATAATAAATGTCTGTTGTTATTTTAATTATGGAATTTGAAACCAAACCAATGCAGTAATACCCAAAGGCAATTAAATGAGAAACATTTTGCTCTCAAGAAAAATAAGGAGATGGGCAACCAACGTACTTAATCTAGGAAGATATTTTCATCAAAATCTAAAGTGTAATTTATGAGGAAGATGAAAATATTATCCACCAGTGGAGCAATGGAACAGATTAAATAGCATGCATCTGGCTGAAAATGTAACGTGTTTAACAAGGCATTAATTAGAATTTCCAATAGAAGTTCCATTTAGTTAAAATATTTAAGTGCATGGGATATGTGCATCTGATATGCATGCATTTCAAATTATTAGACCAATTTTCATTAGCAGACACTACATCAGTATGCTTTGGAGTGCTATGAAAGGCATACTCTGATTCCTTTTCTGTATATCATTTGATGCCAGAATTAGCATTCATTTCTTTTAACCTCTTCCCTTTCACAATATGCTTTCACTCAGGTTTGCTTGATCACCTCACCAGAGTGAAATATATATTTTGTTTACCGAGATGAACATCAGCAATGCTAGAATAACTCAAGAATCATGCTGTATGGTAACCAGGGGAATGAGAGACATGAATGGACAAGGAAAGGCTGTGGAGAGCCAATTTGTCCCGGTCAGTGGTGTGGGAGCAGAGCTGGCTCTCTTAGCTCAGTGCCAGTGCAAACCTTTTCCAAAGCTGTGCTGTACATGGCATTGCCCTCACCTTTGGCTGTGTACACAGTTTCCTCCAGGAGATTGTTGAGAATGGGATATTTAACATGGTACCATTTCCTGAATATTCTTTTTAAAAACAAATAAAATATCCTTTCTAAAGACTAATAAGGCATTTTGTACAGAAATAGAGGTGCAGCAATATGAAGTATACTAAGTACTGAATATACTAAGTAAATGCTGAAGTCAGTGCACTGCAACTCTCTACTGAGTTGTTGGAACAACCAATGTCAGCATATTAATACAAGATGGAAACAAACGACAAGACTAGAATTAGCCATCAATTGGAAGGTCTTAATCTCTCCCTACATAGTATGTATGAAAATCTTAAGCTTTGTGACAGCAGTGACTAATTTCAAGTGAACAGTTTACAGCTAAACTAGCAAAGCTGCAGTATTCAGCAACACTCCACTGAACCTAGTTTAGTGCACATTGTACAATTTGTGCTTACTCCACAAAGCTATTTATACTTCCTTCACATTAAATACCCAAGGACCCATAGAAATATTGATTTTAATCTGTGGGACACTTCTACATCTAAAAAAACGTGTGTCACCTAGTAAATCTGGATTCAAAACCAAAGGTTCATAAAATTAAATTGGATTAAAACTGAATTTCCTTTTAAGACTTGGAGACACCACTTGTCCGAAGCCTTAAACTCTACTTTTCATCATAATGAACTGCAAGAGAATTGAGATATAGCCTTCTCAGTGTGTCTTCTACAAAGAGATTTTCATAATAGGTAACCTCTCCTTAGCTTTGTCTCTTCATATTTCTCACTATGGTAAGAAAATCATCCAAAATTCCCTTCCTGAAAAAAATAATCTAAGACATACAAAACCACAAAGATGAACTAATAGAAAATCCATGTCTTTTTTATGAAGTTGACCCTTTTTTTTTTTTCTCGAGTTACTTCTGAACCTCCTTCCTCTGAATTACATACTGTGTTATGCCATCAGATCTACAGAGAGCCTTGGCATGCTAGGAATATACAGCACCATGCATATTTATGGTATCAGCCACGATAGACAGATGGTTTGTGCACACACAATGTCATTTTGTGCTCAACAATTCACACAAAGTCTGGAAAGAGGAAGAGTTTCAGTATGGTTGGAACTGTTGGTCAACAGCTCCATTTAGCTAAGCATCTCTCAAGAAAGCAAACAATCATTTTCTCTTTCACCTGGAAGTGGAATCTGAGCTTTGTTTAGCCCAAGATATGCAGTTCGAGTCATATACAGTCACATATTTTCCCATCATTTCCATTTCCATTTCCATCTAATTGTTCATTTGATTTCAGATTCTGAGATCTGTAAATGAAGTGCAGTAGAAAATTTCTGCAATATAAGGTTGTAATAAGGATGTATTACACGCTCAAGACAAAGGCTTCAGGCATCAGATTAGGTGATTCATAGTAGCTAGGTTTCAATAAGATCAAGACTTTAATCATCTAGTCTGTTAGTTGCACAAACTTGATTTTTGGAAAAGTTCAGGTCACAGTTTTCAAAACACACTTTTGCTTTTTTTTTTTTTTTTAACAGAGAGTTTATCAGTGAAAAGCTCTGGATTATTTTGCATTGTTTCTCATTTCAACAGACAACTGTCTCAAGTAAAGACAGCAGAGGACTGAACCTCAAATCTGCCCTCTCCCATCACAGTAATTATGCTGAACTAAGCAACTCATTTACCAGTATAAGGTTATATAGTGATTTATCTTATAGAACAGCTGATCTCTACACACCGAACAGAAAGAGTCAGTCTAATCTAAGAGTGTCTCTGGACAATGCTCAGCAAGCCTGTGAGGATACATATTTCTTTCCACTCCTAAGAACTTTAGCCTAACTTGCACTTGGATAATCACAGTACCTGTAAGAAGCATTAAAAAAAAAAAAAAAGGCAAAAAGAAGCATCCCATCAAGTTGTTCTGAGGGAATAATTTAGCTGGTTTGTGAATATATTATATAGCTATAAACACATTGTTTTTAACAAGCAATATTGCAGCCTATGCAATAATACCAAATGCAAGAAATTCTGGTGTTATGTATATGATACCCCTTAACACCCCACAAATGCCTGCAGGACACTGTAATATGGAGCATTATACCAAAGCTTTGTTTTATTTTAAATATTTGTTTCACCTACCAAATGCTCAATGATAGAGCTTTATGCTATTCTGTGCTAGAATTGACTTTGAAATGTTAAAACATCTTTATTTGTAGCAATTTAGAATGTATTGCAATAGCCTGTTTCCTTACATTGGCATAGCCTGTGCACTAAAACCAGATCCGTGGAAAAGTTAAAAAGTTGATGTCAATGATATGAGTTCTCACGTACCTTTAAAAATAAGAATTAGATCAGTTTTGAGTTCTTTGATCCACTGTTACTCAATAACAACAGACAGCTGCTTGAATCATGAATTCTTTGTGTTATTTAACCAGAATATGAGATGCCTGGCCATACTTATAGTTAGGAAGCAATCTGTTTTAGGTATGAAAATTCACAGAGCAACAGAAATAATAAAAATGTTCTGCCTACTCATGTTTCAGAAACAGTCCTTTTGTTGCTGAGCTGCCACTTACAAAGTCTACTTTTTACCTTGAGTAATTCCTTATTTGAAAAAAACCCAAAGAATATTAAAAAATAATGAATTACATCATATGAAGACATAGGAAGGACAAGTTACACAACACACACCACTCGAGGGTGTAGAGAACTTCTGTTTGCCTATTAACATAAACATTAAGTCAGGATAAAAAATGTTTTGCTGCAGTTTATGGGGTCACTTTGCATCATATTATCCAACTAATTTCCATAAGTAAGACAGCACTGTGTTTTTATGCACAATAGCTTGATGTAGCTTATTTTTGCTGTCTTCTTAATATTAACTTATTCTGAATTTGTGGATCTCAAGTACCACCACAGCTGCAGAAATACTGTAAGATTTCATATACTTTTGCCATGTAAAATCCTGTTTTTCCAGATAACATAATAGATAATATAGATAGATAATATAATAATACAGATTATTGCTTGACTAGACAAAATAATCCTTGACTTTTCAAACTTGGATCCTATGGGAATTTGCTGGTGTCATCTGCTCCAAGACAGAAAAAATCTCAGTCCTCCCCTTGAGGTTTTCCCATGTTAAGCAATAAAGTGACTCTCTGGATTTAATTGTGGTTCAGTCTTAGTCTTGCTGCAAATATTGTTGCATTTCTATGAAACATAGTCAACACATAACTCAGAAAGAAAGAGGAAAGGAACTTCAACCAGTGGTCATTATATATCCTCTACTCAGCAAACAGCAGACACTTCTTCCACAGGCAATTTATGAACACACTTTCCTTCTTTTTTTCCCTCCAATATCATATTTTTTTCATATTATTCAGACTTACTCTTCCACATATAGTGCCTTTCTGTAGACCCTTTTCACACGTTTCGCTAATTTTCTTTTATCAATCTCTTCTTGTCTTCTACCTCAATATACACCCAGTGACACTCTCTTATCCCAAGTTGTCTTTACCAACAGATGCACAGCCCTGGGAATAAACGTTATCAGTGCTATTGGGTGGATAAACTAAGACAACAGGTTTCACTCTTTCAGATCAACTACTCATTCAAAAGCTACCTCTTTCCCACCAGCTGAAGAAGGCAAGTACTGACATTGCTAGAACAAATTTGGAATTTGCTCAGCAATCACCTAATTTAAACTGCTGAATTACTAGGAAGAAGGGCAGCAAACAGTGAACCCTCAAAACATTTTAAAAATACCTTAGAGCTCACAAAGTCATCTGGTTGTTTGAAAAGTTGTAGGAAGTGATTTATACTTTGTAAGTATAGGCAAAACCATTCTGTCTGGGATTCTATGAAAAATTACCAGTAGTTTGTGCTTTCTTAGTATGTTTCTGTACCTCTTCTGTCCTACTTCACCTATTTTTATTTTCTCCTCTACTTAATTCAGAAACTATCTGGGAGAGGGTGTGTCTTTTCATTCTGTGTTCCAATGACTGTCACCTTACACACGGGTAAAGGTAAGGGGAAGATCTTCAAAATTAATCCCTAATAAATTTCAATTAAAGTCACAGAATCATAGAGCTATAGAATTACAATTTAAGTTGGAAGTGAGCTGGAAGTGTGTTCTATAGCCCAACTCATTCTCAAAGTAGAACTTAAAATTTGAGGCAGGTGTCTCAGGGCCCATATTATCTTAGAAATAATTTCAAGTCTTTGTTATTTTAGAAACTTTTAAAAGGAACTTTGGAAATGTTGAATCCAGAAGTTCTGTGGGGTTTGAGTTGAATGCCAATTTAACCTAAGAAAAGCACGATTCTTTTGACAGAACTTCTAAGCAAAATGTTAGACTCTGGTTATTGGAAACTTAGTATTATGAGTTAAGCTGCATATTTCTAAAGGAACAGAGGCTTTCAGAGGTCACTAGAAGAGGCCGAAAACCCCTTTGTTATAGGACAGAAACTAAAAATGAGCTGTACATCGTTTGCAACTGCAAATACGTAACTGTGAAGTTTAATTTATCAAAAAAATAACTTCAATTTTCAAATTCTTATGGTCAAAGCGAGATATAAATTTTCTTAGATAAATAGAATAAAATGCAATTATATGTGCGTGCTTGTGACTGTGTGCGTGTGTAAAGATCTAAGCCAACTCATTAAATGATAATTAAACCTGAAGCAGCACTGAGAGCTTATGTAGTATAGCAGCTATGCATATTCTCTCTCTCAGCAATATATCACGCCTTGTAGAAAACAAAATCATAGCAACATGTTATCAATTCTCTGGGTATTCTCTGTTTCAATTAGAACAACATTTTATTTTGTATTTAATAGAGTTGGAATAAAGTGCGTGTTTGTCTCACAACAGGATGCTGAACACGGAAAGGTCTCTTAATTGTCTGTGTTTTATGGGATTCAAAGTCTTGATGTCTGAAATTTCTACAGGTTTTAGCTGTGGATTAAACTACCCTCAGCCATTCTTCATTTGGAATTTAGTCAGTAAAAATGTGTTATGTAAACAAGAGAAATTGTGCTGCTTTTTTGTTATTGAGGGTTGAGTGCAAAACGTTGTAGAAAAAGCTTTCCCATGGTAAAAACTCACTCCCAGGTGAGTTAATCATTTTACTCTTCATTGTTTCTTTTTGTTCTCTAAAATTCTCCAAGTTATCTACTCATTCCTATATGTCTTTTCTGTACTTCACTGAATAAATGATCTAAATAAAAGTATGTTTTTAACTAGATTCCAACACTGAGATAAAACTTTAACCATTTTGTTCTTAGAGACATAGACATTGTTGTTACAGTAAGTTCTACATTTCTACTGCACAAAGAAATAAAAAAGTACTATTTCATATGAGTTCCCTTGAACCACAACTCTACTATAAAGATACAATTTTATCATGATCACGTCTACCTTAGCAAATACTTTTTCAAATAACATGCAAAAAATATCCCACTTGTAGCTGTAAACCTCCTACTAACAGTTTATGTAAACAATCAAGAGGCTTTGAGTTCACTACAGAAAGAGCATGTATTTCTAATAACATTAAATAGACTGTTTGTATAGTTCATATTTCACAATTTCTTTATGCTTTTCTGATTTGGTGAAGATTTGCAGTATGAAGCCAAGAGAAAAATAATTGCAATCCCTTAACTGGAGAAAGAATACATGAAAAAATTAGGTAGGACAGCTGAGTGAGGCAGCAGCATCAATGTAAAGCAAAGGTACTAGGAGTCCATTTTAAATACAACACGCTTCTTTTTTTCAGAAAGATTATACTATCACAATGACTATTTTATCTTAAGCTCCAAGTTGAATTACGACTAATTTCTGAAGTTATGCTCAGAGATAAAAGAATTACATCAATTATTCCCAGTGATCTGGGATATCCCAAATTTCCAACTTTAATAAATACTAGTATCTTAATATATTTAATCAGGATAATGTCTCCAGAAGCAAAAAAAAGTTCTTTTGTTTCTTAAGGAAAATTACCCTTAACTGCAAAATTTTGAAAATATCTGAAAAGGTTGTGAAATCAGATTATGACTTCAGGCTGCTAAAGTTTTCAGAATCTGAGTTCCTCAACTCTTTACTGCTGTGTAATAACGACTTGATAAAATTATTTGAAAATTGTCTAATAACTTGCAGGATTACAAAGATTGCTGATTTTTGAGTCTTTAGCCTCAGAAGTGCTGGGTCAGTCTTTCAGAGAAGCATTTGTAGCTGTCATGACAGTCAGCTGCTTATTCTACTGGTTTACTTTAGAATCACAGAATCTTAGAATCATTAAGGTTGGAAAAGACTTCCAAGATCATCAAGTCCAACCTACAACTGAATACCTTGCCCACTGAATCATAATGCAAAGTGTCATGTCAACTCACTTTCTGAACACTTCCAGGGATGGTCACACCGTCACTTCCCTGGGCAGCCTGTTCCAATGCTTAACAACCCTTTCTGCAAATAAATTTTTCCTACTATCCATCTAAACCTCCCTGGGCACAACTGAGGCCATTTTCCCTTGCCCTATGACTAATTGCCTGGGAGAATAGGCCAACTCCCACCTCAACACAACCTCCTTTCCTGTAGTTGTAGACAGAAACCATATGTAACTAAATAATCGGGAAATTCCAAATGTTTCCTGTAAGCAAGTTGTAATGGAGGTAAGTGGGCTTTAGCCCCACTCAGAGAAAATTGATATTAAAAAAATTAATACAAATAAAAACTATGAGGGAGAAAAACAATAATAACAATCAAAAAACCTCTCAAGGAAGTGAATAACAGTCTGGTATAGCAAATTCACCACATGAGCATGTCTACAAAAGAAAGGAAATGCAGGAATTATAGCAGGAAATTCTATAATTAAATATAGCAATTTTTAAGTTCTACTGTCCAGAGATAAAAAATAAATTTCCTCTACTTTAAAAAGGGCTGACTTCTTTACACTAATGTAAACCATCTTTCATCCAAGTTACCACTATACATGTCCTTGTTTCTGTGAGGTGGATGGTATAGGAACCACATGAAGGTCCCTATAGATGGGTCACCTCCCAAAGGAAATATGGAGCGTATTCGCCAGTGCAGTGAGGTTAAGGTTTACTCCAAAAACCAGGCTCAGGGGATGGTCAAGACCACACACTGGCTCTAAAGGAGGCTATGGGAATTTAAGCTGACACAAATATTTAGCACTTTTGACTTAGTTTTTCAAGAATGCTGGAAGTGCCTTCAGTAACTGCACAGCTACACAGGTACTCCTTGGAGCCCTCAAAATTTACAGGGTTTTGTACAGAAGGGACTGTGAGACTGAAGCCACCACCATCTCAGAAAACAGTTATATACAAGTGAACAAAACTTTACCTAATATAAGTTCAAATAAGTGAACTAACCCCCCCCCCAGTTTTTAAAGTTTATATAATGGAAATGACAACTGACCCAGCACCACAGAGTACAATTATAATTAACAGGAGACTTTTCTGAAAAATGTCTGTGCTGCCTTGGGAACAATGTAGGTCACGGCATCAATTAAAAGCAGAACAAACTCTTCACTGCCTCCATAACATTTAACCCCAAATCGTTTTGTTGCTGTAAGTTAAACAACCCATGCTGCATTACATCACAGGAGTGAAAAAACCCCAAGAATGACTAGTTTAAAAACCTATTACAAGCTACAGCATGCACTTTACCCCATATAATATGAGCAAGCAATATGGAATACTGATGGTATCACTATTTTCCTCAGCTCTGTGGAGCAGATTTACTATCTGTATATTCAGTTTTCTTTTACATAATCTGGATATTAATATTAGACCTCTGCAGGAAAGCCATGTGAGAATTACTTAATTGACGATTAAAACCAGCAGTTACCTTTGCTGCTGACTGCAAAGGAGATAGAAGATTGTTTAAGCCTCTAAGCTTCAGTTTTGAAGCTCTAGTTAACACTCGTCTATGCAACAAAGTAGAATATAGAAATAAATTACTTCAGACAAAATATGTTTGCAGCGGTCACTACAGACATTTTACCTAATTACATTTTAAATATTATAAGAAATTATAAAGAGGAGCCACCCAAAAATGTAAGGACATTCACTTTGAAAGAATTGTCCACAAATAGTGTGCCTTTTTAAGATCAATAAATTCCTCTTTCTTAACAACAATTTTCAGCAGAATTCAAACCAGAAGAAAGATCATTGTAATAAAGCCTCTCAAGTGTTGTTGACCTTTGTGTTTGTTCATGTAGAAATATTGGGCAATATCTTGGATGCCCAAGACTCAAATTAAGTCTTTGAAGTTTTATTATTTAATTGAATGGGAGGTGAAGCAAATACTTCTGCTCAGCTTGTGAAATTGAAAGGGCGAGTACATAGCATTGATAAGCTGGATTTTCTGAGCAGTATCTAACAAAGTTATGAGAGACCACAGGGGAACATCAACTGACACAACAAAGAAAGGGAAAACAAATCCATAAAGTGCACGTCCAACTCTTCTACTCCTCATGAGTAATGTTAAGTAATGAAAAAGTACTGCAGGCAAAATCAAGACTTCCTGGTACCCATGCCAGCTCAAAAAATTCTTCACAGAGAAATAGTTCTATAGGGGTATATAGGCAAGAGCAAAGACTAATTTCTGAAAACTTAGCAGTGGAAAAAGCTAAATATCTCTCAGAAGAGTACACAAAGAAAGTAGATTTGTACATCAGAGAAATTCCATTTTAATAGAACCAGATCTTAAGACTCACACTCTGCCTATGTTCTCACCTGCATTTTTCAAATTACAATAAGGAGTGCAGGAGCTCAGTTCCCTTTTCCCAGGTGAAATGCTAATATTATGAGAAGAATGCCGACTTCTGATTAGCCCATTATCCATAGCCATAACATCTCAGTGCCAGAGTTAAGGACTGCAATTCTACTGTTGAAGGATTTCAGCAAATCCAGAACTAAATGGAGTGGTCAAGCTTTAGAGAGTTTCCAATCTGAGTATCAAATAAGAGATGACAGACACAAGCCATTCCTCAACAGTTCCCATCAGCATTTCACGAAAGTTTTAGACCCCTCATTACTGAGACATTGAATTTTTTATAGACATTAAGACAAAGACAGACTTTGCTGATGAATTGAGCACGTATCATGAAAATATTTTTTGGGAAGACTTCACAATTGAACAATGGACTCTTCCATCCTTGCCTAACTGGAGAGAAAAGTCACTTTTTCCCAGGGAATGATATAGGGTTAAGTAGTGTGGGAATTAGTGAAGGCAATTTATTTCAGGTGCGAGTCAGAGCAGGGAGCTTGAAAAGAAATGCTATAATGGTGTGTAGTGGGGGTATAAAACAAAGCTCATTTAAGCTGTACTTTCTCTAGGGGTGGGTAAGTGCACCTACAGACTTGTAGGCTAAAGGGTCTCAGTTTCCTCTTACCTCTAAATATTCTAGAGTGTTATCAGATGAGCATATATCATTCACTGCTCTGACAATTCAGCCAGTACAATGGTTCTCAAAGCCCTTTGTGAAAGAAAGGAAAATGTTATTGTTCTTTTACAGGTAGGAAAGCAGAGCAAAAGAGAATGAAGCAAGCTGCCCAAGATGACTCAAGAGACTAGGAATTGAAAAACCATATCATATGTCTAGAATCTCATGTTAAAGACCTCCCAATCTACAAAATATGACTGAGATGTAGATGGCAGATAGACAGCACTGAAAAACATCAAGCCCTCTTAACCAAACCTTGCTGTTTAAAACAAAATTTAGGGAGTCCAGATTAAAAATCAATGAAGGAAAATTAATTCAGACGTTCATGATCTGGAAGAATTCAAACTTTATCCTCCACACATGTAGGTCAGAAGGTGTCTGTACTAAGCTTTATAAATGATCTGCTGTATTATGGAGCTAAAAAAAAAGGGCAAATCTAAGAGCCTCATAACATATTTTTACTCTTTTTTTCCCTGTGAAATAACAAAAGTTCGATGGATGGCAAAGAATGCAGGTGTCACTTTTTTTTTGAGAGAAATCTCTTTAGGTAGGTGGACAACAGCAAAATTTTAAGAGGTGGTGGTATGGAGTATGCATGGAGTCTGACTGAAACACAGCTGCATTAAAATACAAGGAAATGGGAAGGAAGCAAAAGGGAAGTAAATGCTCTCACTAGACCAAGTAAGACAACTCCACATTTCTTCATTTGAACTAGTGACTGGGGAAGAAGGTGATAAAATGCATTAGTTCTATGAGTTGAATCTCCCTCAACAATACCATCTAACCGCACATTCCGGTGTAGAAGTTTTTGCTGACTCGGCTGGAGCATAGAACAGGCACCTCAAAGATTCAGGATTTAAGGCACAAAGCACCGCAGGATCATTGTGGTCAGCCTACTGTACTGCCACACCTAACACTGACAACATCAGCTTGTCCTAAACTAGAGTGTGCACACCTATTTCAGAAATCACCTAATCCTGCAAACATACCGAGATTGAGACCTACCACCTTCTTTGGTGGTCTGTCCTATATTCTCACTTTTTAAAACACCTGCCCAGCTTTGGTTTACTCTTACCTTGGTACACATTCTACTTCTCTCTGCTACTGTGAAGAATCCTCTTCTTCCCAGTCATCCCATAGGAATACAGTGTCATTAAGTCATGTCTCTCTCTGGAAGAATTATTCTGCATTCTAGACTCTTTTCTCTCTTTTGATACATTTATTATCTTTATAAATTACAGATGCCAAAACTTAGCACAATATTTCCATAGCCTCACTGTTGCACATACCATTAAAATCACCTCCTTAATATTTAGTGAGGTTTTTTACATTCAAAGTTCATAGTACAAGCCCCACTGAGTCATCTATTCTTTCCTCTGGAATATTCCTAGAATCACTTATGTCAGCTGTAGGGGTTCCCCACGTGTATGTTAAAGCTGGCATTGCTTCCTTCTGGCTGTGTAATACTTCTATGTAATGACAATTTTTGTTTGAATGGCCTGTTTGACAGGCTAAACTGTAAATGCACTATCTGATTTCTGTGTCCTCCTTTTTTTCTTCTTTTTCAATCTTTACATCATTTTCAAATTTTAACATCCAAGAATTCATTCTGTTTTCCAAATGACTTGTGCAAATATTGACATATGTTGTCCACACCCAATTCTAAATTGTGGAAGACTATAGAGAGAGACTATTTATGAGAGGATGCAGTGACAGGACAAGTGGGAATGGCTTCAAACTGAAGGAGAGTAGGTCTAGATAAAATACTAGGAAGAAATTCTTTACTGTAAGAGTGGTAAGACACTGGAACAGGTAGCCCAGAGAACCTGTGGATGCCCCATCCCTGGAAGTGTTCAAGGCCAGACTGGATGGGGCTCTGAGCAACCTGGTCCAGTGGAAGCTGTCCCTGTCCATGGCAGGGGGGTGGAACGAGGTGATCTTTAAGGCTCTTTCCAACCCAGGCCATTCTATGATTCTGTTCTATGATTTTATGATCTCTCAAAATTTCGATGTAAGGATCATTTCTCATTGACTACTACTTTGAGATGTCAGTCCTTGAGGAATATTATTTTGATAAATTATACGGTTATTTACTTATACCAGATACAATATAAAATTAAATGAAATGCCTTAAAAAAGTCTAAACACCTAGGACCATTCAACAAGCAAATTCACATTCTGGAATGAAGTTTACCTAACATAACTGCTTTTCTTTAAAACTATGCTGACTATCATTTATTTCTTCCTACCATTAATTTATTCTTATGCTTGCTTTCTCAGCTAAATCCTCATTACTCTTTCTAATATTTTTTACAGGGCTGAAATATAAGTAACCTTCTCTGCAGCATTATTTGGGAAAAAAAAGGTGAAAATAATAGCATGACACTCACACTCCAAATCCCTAGAATTTAAAAAATTCTCCAACAGATCTTTTCAGCCTCCTTTTTTAAGGCTCTTAGGTGAAAGTTACCAAGTAATGAACCTTCTGCTTTACTTATTTTATCACTGGCAGATGTTGTTTAACATGCTTTGAAAGATTC
The DNA here is from genome assembly GCA_013400975.1 of Atrichornis clamosus. NCBI lineage: Eukaryota > Metazoa > Chordata > Aves > Passeriformes > Menuridae > Atrichornis > Atrichornis clamosus. The sequence goes on from WBMZ01000355.1 coordinate 405,875, forward strand.
AATGCTGCTTGTACAGTAGGGACACTGGATCTCCTACCACCATATGGGCTTGTTAAGGAGCAAACAGCACTTCCCTCCTACTGTGTGCCACTCAGTATTGAAGAGGTATCAGAGTTTTTGTTCATCTTTGCATGAATAAATGACACAATTAATTAAACAGTGATTGACTGGCATCATTTCTTCTTCTTTTGGGTGTTACAAAAAAGCAGCACAAATCAGTTATTCACATCCAAAATAAACCAAGAAATAAGTTTTGTTAAACTTTTCTCAAACTTTTAGGAGGTAGAAATTGAGTGTCCAGATATATTCTATAAGAGTTCTTGCCCATTATGCTTGCCACTGAATTCATCCTAGGTTGCCACCTTAATCATTACATATTTTTGGCCCTTACATTAAGGAAAATTACCTAGACATCCTAAGCCATTATAAATTGATGTCCAGCTGGCAGAGAGCTGTGTAAGATCACTTAGAATCCTCCTCTGCCCTATTTATCCCAGTGTCTTGTTAACTCTGGATAACAAAGGATAGCAATTTGGACACCAACGATATATCACTTCAGACTACTTTTACCAGAAATATCCCATTAGTGTGCATTATCCTCATATCTTAATCTGCTTTCCTTTCCTCCTGAGATTGCAAAGGATCCAGCTGGCAAACAGCCAGAATATCAAGTTTCTCACACATCTATTACCATAATGGCAGAAGGTCATACACTGAAAACTAAGCACACAAATGCAACATAAACTAAACTGAATAGTTTGAAAACAGAAATTTATGGAGTTTACTATCCTTGTACAATAGTGTCACTTGCACTTTTGTTTGATTTAGAGGCGTTTTTTGCACTTCTCGTTTCAATGACAACTCCTCTATTGGAAAAACCCTTTGATTAAAAAAGAAAGAAACAAACAAACAAAACCCCCCAAACAAGCTACAAAAAACCCCACACCAAACTGAACTTCAGCAATGGTTTCCTCTGTCAGGCTTTTCAGGTCCACAAATATACTTAGTCTTCCTCTCCTAGATCCTGGTTTGGTCCTGCCTGTTACACCTGAGAGACTGACTGTACCTCTGTTGGACCAATAGGAAATAAAAAGAAATTTCAAAAAGACAAAGTTGAAATTATCCTGACCACATGAGATATCTAAAGTCTAGACATTTACATCTAAGTTACTGGACCATAAAGAATGTCTAGACAATGGAGAGACAAAATCATTTTCAGGGCATGACCATCTCCATTTAAAGGAGCCATCCAAATTAGGTTAGAAGAATTGTGTTCAGAACAAGTCTCTCTGTTGACTACCATGGCAATTCCATTGACGCCCTCAAATGTCAAAAGTCATGTGAAGCCAAATTGTTTTCCTATTAGCTCAAGTTGTTTTCAGATTGATCAGTATGTAGCCAACGTTTCTTTTATGCCACAGCATCTTGGCAATTATCGAAGCACTCGTGCAAATATTTTTTTAACTTGAAATTGGCACATTTGGGTATAGGGAAGCATTGATAGAGAAAAATTGGCAAAACTATGAAGCAGCAATTCAGAAACTATTTTCTTTCCTCACTTATTTCTCACAGCCAAATTCACTACTCTCACCTGTGTATTAGTCCATTCCATTTCAGGAAAAGGTCCCAGCTGAAGGCCTCTACCTGTGGGATTTTCTTCCTCTTGGCCTTTCTGGAAGTACATAGAGACATCTACTCAGGACATGTTCCAAACTCAGATTTTTCATTGTTTTTGCATGTGGTGCTTAGTTGTGTGGGCTTGCTTCCCACGTTGTTTTTGGGGGGAGTGGGCTCATTTATTCCCTTGAAGCTGTAAATCGGTGTTAATACATGCTGAATTGCCCAGAGGCTTTATAGAAAATAAATTGGCATTGTATTATATAGTGTTGAAAATGTGAGTGCATATTATTGATTATAAATATCTATTGATTAACTATTTATCACTGAAGGAAGAACAAGCAAGTTATGTATATTTTACAAGAATTAATACTGTACTACTGTATTTAGGTTTATTTTTAGTATGCAACATCTACCAACCTCAAGTAATTATTAGCAAATGAAACAGGAAAGCTATAAGGAATAAATAAACATTCTCTTGACAGTCCACCTCTTACTAGCTAAAATTAGAAATAACCCTGTTGCTTCTAAATTTTAAAACCCACTCTAATTATCACTAAGAATTTGTGAAGTTTTAACAGTAGGAGACTATATATTTGCCTTTAATGAACATCAGGTTTCCATTTTTTTGTGAAACAGAAAATCTGTAATGAATTCAGTCTCCCACATAGGCATGGGTAGAAAACATGAGTTCTTAATAACAAAAATATGGAATAGCCCTGCCAGTAAGGAGAGATATGATGCAAGGATCTCAGTTTTTGTTGATAGCAAAACTACCATGTCTGTAGCTATGCATCCAATATCTTTTTTTTACACAATGTTTAAAACTTAGGGTACTGAAAAACAGTTTTACAAAGGCCATATTCATGATGATGCTTATGTAATGCTGATCCTCATCTTTTACTATGATACTTTAGAGACTTTTTGTTTTAATTTTAATAAAGAATACTAATTTTTAAAAAATCACAGAATGATTTGGGTGGGAAAAAAAACATGAAGATCACTTAGTTCTAACACCTCCCTGCCATGGGCAGGGACACCTTGCACTAGAGTAGGTTGATCAAAGCCCCATCCAACCTGGTCTTGAACACTTTCAGGGATGGGGCATCCACAGCTTTCCTGGGCAAACTGTGCCAGTGCCACACCACTCTCACAGTGAAGAATTTCTTCCTAATAGCTAATCTAAATCTGCCCTGTGACAGTTTGAAGCCATTTCTCCTTGTCCTGTCACTACACGCACTTGTAAAATGACCCACTCCAGCCTTCTGGTAGACCCTCTTTAGATGTAAACCCACTTTTTTTTATGTATAAAAGGTAACACTTCTTCACTATCACCTGCAAGATTAAGTCTTTTTTAATAGTAAGCGTGAAGCATAGCAAGTATAAAACCACTAGGCTAAGTCATTCAGGGAAATCTTGAAACTCTGTTGCTATAAAGAATGGCTAATAATAGTCAAAAAGCTCAGGGTGTAACAATTTTCAGTATTGAGTATAGTGTCAGGAAAAGGGACACCTGTCTCCACTTAGAAGGATTAATGCTGTCATAAAACAATACCTTTAAGAACTGGGTCTTATACTGATGTTGTCAGTCTTCAGGCATTTAAATGTGTCAACTAGGAGCAGAGTCCTTTGAGACACAGGAAACTCCTGAGAATGGTTTTGGGCTTAAATGCACTGAGTCACTCTTTGGAGGGCGCATTCCCATCTCAGCGAAGCGGGGCTGAACGGAGAGTTGAATACTCAGTAGAATTTACACAGAGGGGATTTTTACATTAAAAAAATCTAGAGTAACTGCTTTTACAGCTTCTACTGCTGTAACAAGTGGCTGTGGATTCCCTAATATCAGCACTAAGCCTACCAGGAACAACTGGGAGGCATTATATGGACAAGTCCTCTGGAGATGACCCACTTTGACCACAGCAAGCTTCTGTGTATATGTAGTTTAGCTTGACTATTTCGTTCTGGAGACTTTTGAAAAGAAATTTGTGGTTTCACAAACACAGACAGAAGAAATGAATACAGAGCAGGAAGCACTTCCTTGACACAGGAAACATCAGATGAAAAAATACAGAGTAAGGAACACTTCTGTGGAGGTCATTAACTAAGGAGGAGCCAAGAGTGTAGTTCTATTGCAAATTGGTCTTCCTTCAAGATATGAACAATTGCTGTGTATAAGGACAAGGGTTATAACCATTGTGCTGTAGTCATTGATGAGACACTAGCAGAACTGTACCATTTCAGTGCATTGTGCTTTAAGGTAAGCACTGAAAAAGCCAAAGAAATACTAAAGAGGAAACTCACAACCCAGGAAAGACCAAAAACAGGGCATTACATAGGGATAGTGATCAATTGTCTCCACTGACAGAGAACTGGAGATAAATCACTCCAAATTTGCTGATGTGAAAAAGCCCTTTAACTGCTAGGGTGCTGGAACACTGAAAGTCTCCAGTCCTTTCCATGTTCTACATGCTGTGACTCCGTAGCTTTTATCCATGAGAGGTTTATTCCCTAGTAATTTCAGCAATTTTAATTTGGAACCAGATGATAAATTGCCGTCTTAAAGCAAAAAGTATATTCCTCTGTGCTAAGTTAAAATAAAATAAATACATACTTGCTTCCAAGGCAAGATTTTACAAATGTCACTAATGGATGCAGTGGTTGTAGAAATGTAATCCTCTGTAAAAAAAAGTAATAAGAGTTTGAATAAACTCTTCTCAAATGCAGGTGAAGTAGCATTTAAAACAGCATTCTCCACAAGCATCAAACTGTGAGTGACAAATGTGACAACGCTAAATGTGAGATTGAGTTTCCCAAACAGAGCTGTCTCATGTCATTAGATGCATTAAGGTATCGTTTTGTCTCCAGCTGCTTCTTCAAAAAGGAATGGGTTACCTTCTGTCATTTCTGACAGCCACATGCACACCTCAGATCTTACAGGACATCTAAAACAGCACTTTATGTCTATCTTAGGGAACTGAATCTCATCTCAAAAAGTCTTTTTTATTTTAAGGAGATCTTTTCTGCCAGATATTGTTATTCATACTAACTATTATTAAATGCAAATATATATTTTAAAAATATAAAATTTGGGGGGTTATTGCATAAAAAATCTGAATCTCCTGCTCTTTAACTAAAAAATATTAAATAAATGTCACGCTACCTCAAATGTTATGAACTACCATAAATCCAAAAATCCAGTAAATTTTACACAAGACCTAGAGCCAAACAAGTTTCAGTGGTGAAGTACCAATTTTAGAAGAGTTTAAATACTCGTATAGTCTGGAAAGCCTTGTTAATCCACAGATTAAGGAAGGATCAGTTTATTGCCATGGAAAAAAATAGCTCTTATTAAATACTGGGAAGTCCAGTGGTCCAACAAATATTACCTTCATACAAGAACATCATACAGAGTCATAAAAAGAGTCAGCCACACCAATAAAACTGAGGAAAATAAAGTTTTCTGCTTAAAAAGAAGTCTTCAAAAAGAATCTCATGAAAATCTACATAGTTCCTGCTAATCTTATGTATTGAAGTACTGCTATGCAAAGTAACAGTAATAAAACATGAACATAGGGAGAAGAGATGTGCAAAGAAAATTGTGATAGTATTTCTAAATAAAGCAATGAAAAATTGTTGCACTTACAGGAACTTCAATATACTGAAGTATCTGTGATCACAGTGTTAAGTTCAAGTCTGTTCCTTATGCCAGTGATGTAACTACTATAGATGAATTCTGCAGAAATGAGCATGAGGAGATGAGCTTTCATGGTGAATAATTGCTTTTAAACTAAAAATTTCATTTATGTCAGACATTGATGGAAAGGCAAGCTTCAATGAAAAGCTCAAAAATATATAGGAGGCTACAATTTTCTTTTAAAATTTGAGTCATTCTTTTTATCAATTTAAAACAGAATAATGAACAGCTGATAGCACATTGGAGACAAGTCCAAAAATACTTTTAAAACAGGCTTGTGAATGAAATGAAAATTCAGGAGCAGCAGATGGGTTTAACTGCTGTTAACTGTGGAGTGGTTTCCAAGAACATGTTGTATGTAATAATAAATAGCCAGAGACATAAAGTTTCCCCAGTAGTTTAAATCCTGAGCATACAAGCTAAGTGAGGGCTTTCAAGCTTTGGCTCACTGCAACATCCTTACATTTTACCCTTGTCTACAGCAGCAAAAATGCTTGTTATTAACAATGTGTGCCAGCAATGAGTGCAATTACAGCAGCACTGAGCACAGTTTCACAAGTAGGCAGGTTTTACATGGGCTTTCTGAAACAAGAATAGTTCTTGGCTCTGCTTGCAGGTTAATCACATTCAGCACCAGCATATCCATTGTCACAGTGGATAATTATGCCAGTGTACCCAGTGCCTCAGTTCGTGCATAAGTTTTACATAATAAACATGTTAGAAATGGCCTCCCCAACTAATTTCTGGTCTGGATGTGGGCACTGGGATGATGTACTGTATCTAGGGTTTCTGCAGTCATGATCTGGACTGCCTCCTGTCTCATGCCTTCTTGGACTTAAGCAAAAGTGAAGTCCCAGAGGCCCACGAAAACAGACAGCAACTTTTTTGTTTGTACCTAAAACAGTTCTGGCTTCATCCCCTAATCCATCAAAGAGTGGCTTTATTAAGTGACAGCTATGACTAAGTTAAAGCTTCTACACTTCCTACCATGTATTATTATATTTGACTAACACAAATATTTGTGACATGGAAAGAAACTGGAACTTTTGAACTCACAGTGATGCACAAAGGGGTAAAAAGAATGAGTGCAACTGGCAGAGAAAAGAAATCTACATTGGGATCAAACCCAGAAAAAAAAATCACTGCTGCTGTCTCCTGTTAATCCAATAGCTTCTGTAACAACAAAGGGTTTGTGAGGAACTGTGAAAAAGAGCACCACTGGATCCAAGGAAGCCTCTGGAGTTCAAAGGAGATCTACACTATAATATATGTGTCTGCCTGCTTAGATGCACCAAGGATGATTCTGTTTAGCTACTCCGTAATACCAGTATCTGCTTAATACTGTCAAGGATGAGATGGAGGGAAAGGATTATTAGGGGAGCAAACAATAGAAAAGAAAGGTGAGGAACCAAGCGGAAGAATTGTATCACACAAGAACAGAGATGTCAGACCTTCATGTGGGTTACCAAGTATACCCTTACTCTGTTGCTAACCTACTGCTACTCTAGAAAATCATGGTTTCTATACTTTCATCCCATAAACCATCTCTTCTTCCAATTAATTCTCTCCAAAGAAACAAATATTGATATAACTATTGCAAAAACACTTCTCTCTAATCCTGGTATTATACTCCATTCATGAAATGGATAAAATTAAATCAGTCCACTGATGCTCACGTGGCATTCAGGGACTACTTGCTTCCTAGGGATCTCCTAAGAGCTTTTTTTATCCCTTTCTCATAGTTACTGAGAGGCTTAGGAATGAAATTGCTCTATTATCTGGGAAGTTCAGCCGTTAAAACAGTCCCCAAAGCATACCTTTCATTCCCCAAAACATGCTTTTCATTCCAATCTCAAAATTAATGGTTAAAAAATATCACATATGTATAAGCTAACATACTTTTGTTCAATCTAACAAGTAACCTTACTAAAGACATATAGTTTCCTTGCAGATTTCCAGAGCTGTTGCTTCTGCCCAGCATATCTCAACTGAAACATCCTTACTACTGCTGTCAAATGGATGCAAACACACTTGTTTCGGGTGCTCCCTGTTCAAGCTGCACCCTGTCCTGGTTAGTTTGACCTGTTGGGATATTCTAATACCGCTACTTCTGGAAATGGCCTTATCACAAAAAAAAAAAGGAGGCTGAGGAACATGTTCAAGCCTTGACCCGCATTGTCCTCATTGCTAGATGTTACACGAAGCCCCGGTGGCTCTGGGTAATTCCAGCTGGCTCCTTACAGGCCAAAACTGCTCTAGAAGGAGCCAGACTTAAATAGTGTGGACATGGGTAAGCACCTTCTGTTCAGCAGTATAGATGTGGCCACTTTCTACTACCAGAGGTGCACAATACCATTACCTGAAGTATGACTACCCAAATCTTCAAATTATATAATTACGTATTTTTCTTTTCTAATTTGAAAGTGTCCAATGATTTTAAGTGTACTTGCTGGCAATGCAAATATATGTGTTTTTAGGTTTCTATCAATCAGAGCTACCAGCCACAAGCACTTCACTGGAGTCACACAGGAATTCGAAAGTGGTGAGTATGGAGCACAGTCTGATTTTGCAATAGTCATTCTGAAGGGTTTTTTACATTACTTTGAACAGTCATTTAGACGGGGAATTATGGGGATAAGAGATTATATGATTAGAACTAACCTTTATTGAAAAGTACTTAAACACATGTTCAGTAAACTATGGTCTGTTCTCAGCTATTACTCAGCCAGTAGTACTATTACCACAAAAGTGGATGATATACATGAGGTCCTCTTTCACAGAAGTGTTTTCTGATAAAGGCTAATCAACAACCACAAACACATGGGTTTGTAGGGTCTTTCTTCACCCTGAAGATGTAAACAAATAACGACCTTTTTTTTTTTCCTCCTGGAGAGCCTTTTTTTTTTTTACTAACAACCAACATGAACCTCTTTTGCATACTGTAAGCTTGTATATTCTGCAAGACTTTAATCAGTAATACTGTCCTTCAGCTGAAGCAAATTCAATATCTTTTGCACTTTCTCTCATAGGTTCGCTTTAAATGACCTTTAAGATACTTTTCCCGTAACATTTTGGAGATAATCTTTGTAATGCCCAACTCCTACCTTCTCCAGATAGTTTTTTCCAAAACTGGTAATAAGTGTTAAATACATGCCACTGCCAAATGTAGTCATTTTCCGGTGTCTTACCTTGAATCTGCTCTGGCAGCCTCTGTACATGTCTCCTTTGAGACCAGACTGGTTATTAAATTCCAGATATTAGGAAACAAATTTTTTCTACTAGGGACAATTTTTTCTACTAAACCTCCGTCAAATGCATGAATGACTTCGTCTACAACCAGCAGCTCTCTTACAGGTTTATACTTAGTTTGCGAATCATAGATTCTATAAACAACAACAAAAAGTTTCTTTTTTGTGAAAAAGTGAGAATTTCCCAAAGCATCGGTTTGTGGTCAATATTAGCTTAGATTGATTTCCCAGGAATAGGGACATGAGCTATTTGCATCCACAATTTAAGTCTTCTTCTCTATTACAGCAAACTGTTCAGGTCTTATCACCTGTATTGCCAAAGCCATTTCCAGGCGTCACAGAGTAGAATAAGAGGACTGAAAGAAATTTAGCATTTCAATTATGAAGATAATGTGAAACAAGATCCTCTAATTGTCTCAGCTTCCCAAAACCTGTAGTAAGACTAAAACATTAATGTCCCTCTGTTGCTCTCCCCTCCAAGAAACCATGTGTGTTGAGGGCACAAGTGTCAACATGGATCAATGTTATAAAGTACCACTACCCCCAAAAAGCAAATATATCATATAACAGAATTGAGTTCAGCTTTGACCCAGCAGTCCACTTTGTTCCAGAGAACATCTGGTCATGGTTTTCTAAACTTTCTTGGTCCTACTACCTATGAAGGTATCACAGATGTGCTTCCTTGTGAAACGTTTTGGTTTTCCTGAACATCTCAAATGGCAATATAAGGAAATAAAATCTTCCAGGGGTGGAAAAAGCATTAATATACTGTTTTCCTAAGGTACCTATTGATACATCAAGCTCATTAAAAGATCTGGATAAATTTGAACAAAACATGATTCCCTTTCTGTTCTTACCAAAGCTAGTATGTGCGCTTGCTTTGACAGTCCTTTGTGAAGGGATATTTTACTGAAATGTGTGAATTGGAGATTGGTTGGTCTCCATCATGTCTTCTGATGCCTCTGGAGACTACAACCATGCTCATCAGATGAGACGATGGTGTTCATGCCATCTTAGTACCAGCGAGACCTGTCTGGCCCTTAGCTGTCACTAGAGAAAGTCGTGGGTTTCCTATAGGTGTGGTGACATATCTACCACAGACATAAGGGAGGATGTCTCAGGTACTTTTAAAATGCTGCTATATGTCTGTGTTTTGGCAGGTTTATTACTTCTGGAGGAAGTTTTTCCAACCTCAATTCTGCTTCCTTCATTTATAGGAGTCCTCTTGACAAGGAAAAGGATCTCCCATATTTTCCACTAGTAAAAGAAATAAATTTCCATTAGTACAGTTACAAGACAAGTGTCTCCCAAAGTGCTGATCATCCAGTTAATTCAATACTTCTTTAAAGTGGTGATTCCTAAGTAAACCCTGCTCTTCAGAGACCCCTCTCCCTGTTTAGCTTTTGCATGCAGGTATGTTTATGCCACTATAACAGCATTAGGTGCAGCTCTGAATTCTTTTACTATCAGTAGTAAATTTACTATCCAGTATTCAAAGCTAGCAATGAAAACAACTATTTTTGGCAACATAATAGTGTGTGTGCCATGTCCCAACTTCATAACTGCCCCATTTACTTCCAGTTCAATAGTGGTTTTATCTCCAAATGAACTGCTGTTCATTGTTCCTGTGAGGATTAATCTGAGCCGCACACATTCTGGCTTTTGCCAACATTTGCAAAGCAATATAATCCATCCTCCTTCTCACATCTTTCCTTTAGTGACACCCAGTGGGTTGGCTTCTGTTAGCTAACTCTGCTCCTGGAACTCCACATGCTTTTTCGCTGCAGTCAGAGCTGTGATGCCATACACTTAGCTCTTTTTCTCCTACAGTTGAGGATCTCAATCAGAATAAAATTCTCCACCCACCTGAGTCTGAACTTGGTCCCTTCTTTTGTTTATCAAATTCTTACACCTTTCCTTTCAGAATTATTAGTGATGTTCCTGAGTTTTGTTTACCCACCCAGTCACAAGAGCTGTGTTGGGATGTGACTTGTGCACGCTCAATCCCTCCTCCACTATTTTCTGCCACAGAAAAGCTAAGCAGGCTTGATGTGCTCTTGGAAGAGCTCCAGCAGAATGACTGTCAGAAAACAAACCTGGGGTGTGTGGAATACAGAACACAGAGTCAGCACACGTTCGTGGCGCGCGCTGAGGATCGGCCGTGTGGGGGACACAGCAGACCATGCTCGTGTCTCAGTGTGCATGGAACCAACAGCATTCCTCATCGGACACTCAACCCCCAGAAATGCCACTCACAGCTTCCACAGCCTTCTGTATCTCTGATTAAAGCCACTATTCATATTCCATGTTTATGGGGTAGACAGCATTCCATATCCCTCTTTGCTTCAGTTTTATAGTCTTTTGGCTGAGGCAACAAAAACTATGAAAGATATTGAGGATTTCAACCCAGCAACTGTGAGAAAAGAATCTGCATTTTGCTGGCATCCACGGCTTGCAAAACTAGCGTGTCACTTTCGTTATACTCCACCTTCTTGAGAATTGTAGCCTTGGTGAGCCTGGCTTTGAAGTGTTTCACTCTCCTCCTCCATATATTTTCTCTGTTCCTTGTAACTCCTTCTCTGAACCCTGCTCAGCAATCCCGTTGTTCTGACAGCACTTGCAAGAGGGCTCTTTTATGCCTGGTTTCGTCTAGCTGGGAATAACCGCAGAAATCTGATGTCACCTCCCATGACCCAGAGACTGTGTCTTACTAACATGAGCACAGAGGTATCCACTGGTTATATCAGAGACAACTAATCTAAAAAAGATTTGTTATTAGGCTTTTTGCAAATATATCCCACCTCATTTTAAAGTTTAATTTCAAATCTGTCCTTCTAAAAAATACAGAAAATGTTACTACAAAAAAAAAAGAAAAGTAATTATGATGAAAGACATTTGGGGATTATAATTGTGCTGTATTTCCAAGTGCCTCCAGGGGCATAAATATACGTTTTTGGGTTTGTGCTATATCCAAGGAAATAAAATATACCAATTCAGAAATGTGTTGGCAGGAAATCTCTACACTGTTTAATTTTGGCAGGATGCTAAGTATTAGACTTTGACCTCATGACGCAGAGGAAAACAATGTGTACTTAACACACAGAAATAATTGCTCTACTTCAGTATGTCCAACTTTCCTATATTTAAAGGCAATTTACTTTCTGAAGATATTTCCAAATTCAATTGTTCTAACATTTAATCCCACACTCCCAATGACAACAGAATTTTTCTGAGGTTTCTTTCTTAATATTTCTCAATTCTCTTTAGATGAATTCTTAGTGAGTTAATACTTACATCTGTTTTATATACTCACAGCTCTTCAATACAGTGAACTTTAATTTCTGTCTTTAGGTTTATATCTTGGGGACTTTAGAAACCTGCAAATATGTCTATTATTCTGTGTGTCTGCTCAGAATATATTTATACATATATTATGCTTATGCTATGTGTATATAATGTCTCTTTTGACTTTACACAGCAGCTCAGCAAGAATATGGTCATATCCATTAGATGCAAGAGATGTGTGTTTATTTGTATAGGAAAAATTTTACACCTTCAGTTCTTCCTCTAAAGTATTAATCCTCTTTCTGAGCCATCACCCTGAAGAACTATGTCACCGAAAATAGACTTACAGGCAACCACAGGGAAAAAAAAAAAAAAGAATAAGCTGTGTTTTTGAAAAGTGCTTTACATAATACTTGTAAATCTCACTACCAGGAACAGGCCATTGATGAAACCTCATGATAGTCATGAAATAATAGTACCCTTAACGTCTTCACCACAAGGGCATAGTATGTGGTCTTTTGGGGTATTTTTTACACAAAGCTTTCCCTTACTCCCTCTGCCTGCACAAAATAGCTCAAATTTCTTACAGCTGTCAGTGCCTCCCTACATCAGCAGTTAACACCTCCCTCCCCTGAGCATCAGCCCCCTTGCTCTGTAAGAGAGTGGTCACTGATGTGGACATTTTGGCAAAAATGAACATGGGTGAGGTGGGGGAAGGAAATGAAGAGATTAAGGGAGTGTTTCATGGGAATGCCTGCTGGAAGTGTCATTCCTTCAGGTGATATCGTGAGACCAGTGACAGTTCTGCTATGTTAACAGACTCTTGCATCCTCCATAATCCTTGATGGACAGGCAAATTATGAATAACCCTCTGAAAATAAACTTTATGGGTGACATTAACTTTGCAGTGTTAAGTGTTAGCATCAGAGTGCAATGTGTAATGAAATGTTTGATACTAGTGAGCTAGCTGCAAAAAATTGGATGCCAATTTCATCTTACTACCTCTTGAGATTCATGGCTGCAGGGTGTCTGTCACAATCATAGCTAAATTTGAACAATGATAGATCAGGTTTATGACAAGGTATGGATGGTTCAGGCACTGTGTTTTAGCATGAATACTTATTAGACCGGACAGAAATTAAAAACCTCCTCTATGTTGCAACACTCGGCTAGGGAAATAGCAAAAATATATCACTTTTAAAGATGAGATTTCTGGTCTGATTAACATCTTCCTGATTAGCAAGTCCTAAAACACTCTGACCAGGATGATGCATGTTTCTATTTCACACAAACATACACACACAGTGCATACAGGAGACAGTGCTAAGATTGCCATGGGAACCTTACCTCCAGATTTTTGGGGGTTGTATAATTAAAATAACACAATTACAATGTTTTAATAATTTAGTTTTACCTCGTAATTAATTATGTTCACATTTTCCTCAGGCAGGAACTCTGTTTATCTGAGTACAGCCCAATGTGGTAACTTTATTCAGCATTTCAAAGAGTTGGTCTTCTAAGCATGGGATATTCTACACTTAAGTCACTGCGCGGAAATGACTACAGTGTAGCACAGAAACAGCTGTGTCAGTGTTAAAGCAGGTGGTTCAGCTGCTGGTAAGGTAACCTCCATGGCCGCAATGAACTTAGCACAGCCCCTGCCACTGCACCGTAGGCCGTGCCAGCTCTGCCATAGGCTGATGCTGAGGTGTGGAAGGAAGGAGAACACTTCTGGGACCTGATTCCTTCCCTCCAAAGGCAGCCATTACATATTTAATCCACCATGGGGAGCAGCAGCAGTCCCCAGCCTTGCTCACCAGGGCTGCCCTCAACTCACTCTTTCTTGGTTCACCTCTGTTCTTCTCCTATGCTCTTTCAGGTCAAGTCCCAACTTTTCCTGGATGCTCAGAAAACCTGAGTTAACTCAGAACATAGGAATACACTCAGACTCCTCACTCTAAACTTAGGCTCTGGGTTTTCAGAAGAGCTGACCTACAAACCTCCTTGATGTTAACAACTGAAAGTGTGCAGCAAACAGCCTTCCTCAACAAGTCATCCAGATGGGAGTTCTTGTGTCTTACAGAAGTTGTATGAAGACATCAGAAAAGAAGAATTGTCTTGGAGCCCTCTGTCTTTTCAGCATAGGGACACTCAATCTTTTGTGCTATCAATCTCTAGAGCAAGACATGCTATTAAAATAAGCAGCAGCCTTTCCTCCACATTTGAACCTGCTGCCTCCTCTAGAGACTTGGGCCTTGCCATAGGCTGTATGTAAACCACAGGATACTTGCACTGAGTATAGAGAGATCATTATTGATCTAATTGCAGTCATGGGCCACTGCTGACCCCAAGGACAGGAGCTTCACAGCCTGCATATGATACACATGCACAGATACTGCTGTCAGTGCTGCAGACATGGAAAATGGGCTTTCTGAAGAGCCAGCTGGTATATTCAAGGGGAAAGAAAGTTAAAAACCCTAAGTCTTTGGCATTGTAATGAAATGAGACCCTACCATACATATGTCCGTATTGAGGAAGGAGTTTAGTTAAAATATTCAGTATAAGTCTCCTCCCTAAAGGAATAGCACTTAATACATGTTAAAATATAATTGTATAATTGGAACTCAAGTGTTTGGGTTATGTAAAAGGTGCTGTAGGCGTATCAGCTTAGACAGAGGTAATTAGATCTTGTATATTAACATTTTTCCCTTAAAGGGATAATCCATAATACTTTTAGTAGTGGGGATGCTTAAGCCCAGAAACTTGGTGGGAAAAAGGTGCTGTTTGGAACTCCTCATTTAGCCCTGTGTTTGCTTTGTTCTTACCTCTATTACTGACTGGACTGAAAAAACATTTTTGCAGTAGATTACTTGCTTAATACAATCCCATCTGAGTGCCCACAAAATGGCAATACTGCTACTGCTTTTGGTGAAATCAGTGTAAAAATGAATCACCTGCAAGCATCAATCATGGTGTTGAAAATAGGACTGGATAGTAGCATTAAATAATGCAATACCTGTCCTGTATATAGAGTGATGGGTCATGCACTGAAGCCACAGAAGTCTTTGGCAAGGCCAGAAATAGAAGAAATCAGAGCTCTAATGTCTCCTTGAGGCAAGGGTTAACATTTTGTACAGATAAAACAGCCACACACCATTGCTTAGCTCAGTCAGCTTGAAGGATAAAATAACAACAAATATGATTTTACTCACAGTAGGTTGAATGACAATCAATGTCTCTACGGCTTTTGAATATCCAATTGAAGCCCTTGAAAAATCAAGTGAGTGCACAGGAAGATAGGTTACCATTCCATCATAGGATGAAGATAGGAGAATGTAATGGATTTCTTGGATTTTCAAATACATTGCAAAGTTTTCTAGAGAAAAGGAGGTTTTTTGTTTTGAAAACAGTATGCTGCATCTTTAGAAAGTGGAACAGCAGAGCAAAAATTCAAGCTGCTTTCAGATTTTAGAATTTTTTTCTCAATATTAAAGAAATGTACACTTCCTCAAGCCAGGCTAAACAAACGACACACGTACAAGGGCTACTCCAGGTATTTTCTAATTTCATTACTATTATCCATGCTTGTCTTTCATATACAAGAAAAACAAGAAAAAGAAATTCCAGGAGGAAAATCCAGACTTTCAGCTCTTCATTGAGAAGTTTGTAACAAATCTAGGAATCCAATAAAAATCTCTGTTGGAATCATGAGAAGGTTAATCCAAATTGGAAATATTTCCCCAATTTCACATTTCTCCCTTCATGCCCACTGAAGACCATCCCTCCAATATCTCTACTCTGTATAAGGCTTTCTGAAGAGTTTGAGAATAGTACAGAGGTCTTGTTTCTAGATAAGTCAAAGCCTCTCTTGGCACTTTAAGGGGAAAACCTTACTTTTTGGCTTTGTTCCTGAAGTCTCAAAGATAGGACTTGTGGATTGAAATAGCTGGGTAGCCTAAACAGAGATCTCTCTTCAATGCTGATATGCACTGACATAAGAGGCAGGAAGGAGGAAAGAATGGTCACCAAGACCCATAGGAAAACTCCCTTATATTCCCTCTGTTGGACCCACACCATGTATGTGACAAAGAGATGGCCAGCCAATTCCAGAGGCATTCCCAGGGCAAATATCAAGCAGCTCAATATAATTTTTCCCTAAGGCTAGTGACTAGAAGTTCTCAATACACTTAATAAAGAATTTTTAAAAATGCATATATTCAGACCAAGAAAAGATACAGCAACAGTTACAGAGCTCCTTAAAATAATCCAAAGCCTTTTTTACTTGCCAGTTTTCCAAAGTGCATTTGTTCTAAAATGTTTTCTGTTGTGGGCACCTGAACCTGATCTTTGTAGACAGCAACTGAGCATGACAGTGCACTTTGATGCAGGGAATAGCAGCAAGTCAATGTGTCTCTAAGCAGCCTGCACCCTCCTTAGGGGTCAAGCAGTAGCTCAGAGCAAGCTGCTAAATGGTTGTTTGTATCAACTCTGCAGGCAGGGTCAGTGGGTCTTCTACAGCCAAAGACGTGATGAAAACAGCTGTAGCTGATAGCAAACACTGCAAGAAGGTCACCACCACCTGGAGAGTGGTTGTTTCCAACCAAAAAGCTGCCAAGCTCAGGAATCTCTTCTCATATTTATAGCGTTTAATGTTTAGTGATAGCACACTGAAAAAAAATTAAATTGATTTGGTTTTGTTTTGGGTTCTCACCTGTTAAGCTGTAAATATGAATGTGTATGGTCTTTTTTGGGAATGGCACTGTAACTTTAAACATCATTATATAATGACGTGTCGGACACAGAATTATTTTACTTGCCCACCATAGATTCAAGTACAGTATTTTAAAGTGGAGAAATTCACTTCATTTTCCAAACTTCACACAGAGAAAATGTAATTTGAAGAGTTACAAGTTCAAAACCCATTCAACTCTTTCCAGTTTTCAGCACCTTCTCCTTTGTCCTGCTACAGCTTCATTATTTTCTTATTCTTTGCAGTACGTGGTAGTCTTTTATAATGAAAAGAAACCATTCCACATTAGTCACAACATGAAAATGAATTTTGTTTTCCCGCTGGTGAATGAAGATTATCAGAATTTTTTTCACATAGAGAAGATAACAATATAATAGCTAAGGAACATGGATGAAATGCTGTGTTTACTCTATTTTATCAGTTTTGCAAACCTGGACTTTTACTCAAAAAAGCTACCTAATGCAAGACTACATCAGTGCTCTTTGGTAAATTTTGTGCCCTAAATTCAACTAAAATCCAACAGACACCAGGAGACCACATGTGGTGTTATACTTAATACTCATTTGATGCTTTGTGGAGCTTTTTAATGATCGGAAAAGCAAGAGAAGCCAGTTTTCCAGGGCACTGTGCCCCTTAAAAAGGCAGCAATACGTTCAGATGAAATAACCAAATTTCTTTAGGTACCAACTCTGACTGAGCTCTGAGAAAAGCATCTCAATAAAAAGCCTTAACCCTAATTTCTGCAGCTAAACTCCAACAAGCAATAGAGCACTTATTAAGTGCTGTGCCTTGGCCTTTTAATCAGTCATTTACAAGATTTAGCCAAATCTGGAATTACTAACATGGAGGTATTTCACGACAATACGATATCAGTCTTAGTTTGGGTCTCTGCATCAGCCTCTCACCATATAACTAGAGGAATAAATTATGCAGGAAATTCAAAGCAGAATCTGCTCCCTTTCCTTTTCTTGACTTATTTTAATTTTAGTTGCAATTACTTCAAGGAGTTAAAGCTTTCTTTATAAAGAAATGCTTAAAATACATTCGCTGGATTTAACTTATTAGAGTTTTGACAACAAGTCATGTTATTATTTACTGTAGCATTCAAAGACCTGTTTGACTTCTCACGCTTGCATAAGAACTTTCAGGGATGTGACAACATGCATTTTCTATATAAGGCAAATAGACCCCTGCATCACAAACATTTTTGACACTTTCAAATGCAGTTTACAGCCTTAAACAGACATTCCACTTCTCCCACCCACCCACCACCACATCCGAGGCCTACAGGCACCAAAGTTTCAGAGTTAAGAGTGGGAGTATTACTAATCTATCAGGTTAAGTGCAGAGTTTAGTGACCTCTTTATGTGTATGTCCACATATGTGACAGGGTATGGATGCATTTCCCTATTGCTGTCCAGCATTTGCTCCAGAAATGCCCTCCTAACTCCCCTAACCATATCAACCACATCAACTGACCTGGGGTCTAACAGTGAATTTTAAGTACAAGCTAGAAACAGCAGAGAAGACTCATATGCATATTGAACAAGTAAAGCAAAGCAAAGTAGCAAATAAGGCATAGGCTGAATAAAGGAAGCACTAGAGAAAGAGATGTTCTGCATGGGCAGATCCTTAGAAGGTACTTAATTCTTGTCAAAAGCCAAGGGAGCCTAATTATCTCAAGGATCTTGACCTTAAAGTCTCACAAACTCTTTCTGAACTTATTTAGAAACTGAGGCATAAAAGGTGATGCCCTACCCCTGTGACAGAAGCCCCTACCATCCTGGCCCCTGGCAACACTCCCAATTTTAATCAAGAGGCCGAATTAACTCTCTATACATGTTCCATTGCATCAATGAAAGAACAGCGAGTAACATTCAGAACTTTCAACTTCCTTTCCCAATTTTTAAATACTGTGTTGTGCTTCCCATATTTCCCTCTGTTTTAGCTGCAGCGATATTTCACCTGGCATTACTTAAAACCCAAACCATTTTTTCTGCAAAGAGAGGTGTACAGCTGCATGCTAAATCACCTCTCATTTCTCCTACTTTCAGTGAAATTTGGATGAGGTCATTTATAGAGGTTCTTTCCAATCAACATTTCTAAGATTCCGTGATTACTTTGTATGCATTCTTGTAATGTGAGCTGACCCGTTCCTATCTGGGCTCCTTTCTTTTACGAATAACTGAAGAGAGCAGAAGAAAAATCATCAGACTACAGGACACCTAATTCTCATCTAATATCAGAAACTTTATTAACTCATGGAGCCCTATGCTGTCCCTCTTAGTGAATAAAAATGGTCAAGAAACAGCTAGTGTTTGCACACAGAATGTAGATTAGTTTGAGAGCATCTCCATTTCTCTGGCTCAGCACACAGAACATTTTAATTCCAATTACACAGGAAAGTACTAGTTGCTAATGCTCTGTGAAAAAGTGCTGCAATCCAGCAACAGTAAGAGATTTATACATCAGATCCATTCAGATTAAGCAACTGTAGACAGCAAATTAAACCTCTGTTTCAGGAAGCTGCCTCCAACACAAGATGCAATAGCCTAAGGTTCAAATCCCAGCTCTGTGAGGAAGATGATATTCCCCTGTCCCTACAGCTGTATTTGAACTGAGGAAACAAACCTAAAGGCCCTTCAACAATAACACTTTCAATACAAAACCTCCTTGTTCATAACCAGATCTTGCAACCCTCCAAAAGTTTATCTCACATAGTTTCTATTCCCTTTCTCTCTGCTCACTTCTAACACCTTTACAGGGCTCTGATTTTCAAGACACTGGAAAGACATGCCCTTAATGCTGGAAAATTAAAGACTTGCATGTCTGGAAGTCACGTGGGGGTTGATGCATATAGTAAAGAGTGCAAAACACCAGGGCTTTAAGGGAGGAGGTGCAACAGTCTCCTCTGTAAAACGTACATACACACAAAATTAGACCTGCAAGTGCATTTTCTAGGTCATCTTCTGCTCCCTCCTCTGCTCTCACCTCCTCCCTTGAGTTTTCTTAATTGTTCTGGGAAGGAATACATGTTTCAAAATGTATCACCAAACTTTATGTTATGAAAACATATTGTCCTGGTTAATTTATATCCCAAACTACTGTGTATGGAATGTTAGTCCTCCCTTAACTTTGCCAGTGCAAATGTCCTGTGCTTTCTTATGCTGTCAAGTGCTTAGCTCCTACACAGTTAATTTATTATCTTTCTTAAGCTAAGGACCAGGAATCGGAGCACAAACACTAACACAGACAAGGGAGTGAAATGAGTAGGGAAAGTATAGGTACAGTGCAAAACACTGTTACAAGAACACTGAAAGACCTTCCCTCACCACTCTGCAGGTTGTTGTGTCCTGGATTTGATGTGACTCCACAGCACTTTGCTTAATTTATCGTAGACTGCACAATCTAGGATATAATGTGCAGTTTGAGAGCCATATGGCCCTCTGAACTGGGCTGAATGTCCCTCCCAGCCATCAGCCTAACCACAGTTCCTGAACACTCACAAGATTTGCGGGATGCAGTTACTGATTTGCCTCCTTGCAACAGGTGTATATTCATCTGCTTGTCAGCTTCCTTCCTCATGTATCATCATCCTATGACTATTTTTAAATAATCTTTTCAAAATAAAAACTCAAATAACCAGAGTTCTGGAAATTGCTTCTTCCCATCAGCAATTTTATAATAAGTTAGACAATAGTAGCACTACTTCGATGGGTGGAGATAAGAGCCTGTCAGCACTTTCTTTTCAAACACACTCTTGCAGGGACTTGCAATTCATCTACAACCATTTGTTATGGGGTAAAAAAAAGAGGGGGATGTGAAAGCCCAGACCTGGAGGAAGAACTTTAAATAGAGGATGATTAATATTATTTCAACGTATACCTGAAATAAATACTATGGGAAGAGGGACAGACAGAAAAAAAAGGAGGAAATTCTTTGATTTTCACTAATGTCATTCCAATGGCACTTATATCCTCCCCTATCTTTGCCTAACCATGTTGGTCCTTAAAACCAATTGTACTTACACTCTTCATTTCATTTCAGTGCTGTTTACATAAAGTAACTACTAATTCTCAATTCCTCTGAGGCAGGTATTATCAACTTGATTTTCTAGCAAGAGATGCAAGGCATGATTTTCCTCAGGCCACAACATTAATTCTATGTTGAGAGCCAGGAATAGAAATAAGGAGTTCCAATCAAGGTCACAGAACCCTCTCTGACATAGGCTATTTTCTCAGTGTTTTACAGAGGTGACTATCCTGTTAAGGAACTATGTTTATACAGATTAGGATTTCCCTGGGATATGCATGAATTTCCAGTAATCTCAAGATGACAATACCTCTCATAAATAGTGCAAGGACCAGGACTAAGACAGTTTAACAACATACTGTTCACAGGTGGTTGTTATAAGCCATAGACCAGTCTTATAAGGTGGGAAGCAAGAATACATTACTAATTTAAATGCCTTTGTAGCTATGAAACCTCTTAATTCACTGAATTTAAACCCCCCTCTTACTTGAAGCACCTGTGGCTGATAAAGGGTAAGTGGGTATAGCTAAAATGGGAAGTATTTGAGGGTGGAGCACCTCTCGGTGCTAGACACTGGGGCTCTTGCTTTTTGCTGAGTTTAATGCAAGTTTCTTCCAGTTTTGGGCTTGGACCTCTAACACGGTGTACCTGGGTATATTCCAGGTGGACTGACATGCGTGGTGGTCGCAGGTCCAGCTGAACCAAGCCTGACAGAGCTGTTATGTTCTCTGACCTACTTGTTGGATTTTTCAAAATCCTAGTCAAGAAATCATGGTTGAGACCTTATAGTACATCTACCGTGCTAAATCCATTTCTTAGCATGACCCGTGCTTCCCAGGCCAGGTGGCTGAGATGGGCTCATATCCATGTTGCTACTAAAGTAGCAGTTTTTATTAAATGAAACCAAGATGTGTGGCAGGCTCTCAACTATCACCAAAAGTCAAAGGGCAGGGACGGGAGGTGTTTGAAGATAGAGCCAAGAGGTTTGGCTGTAGGCTGCAAGTAATCTTCCCTCATGCAGTCTCTTCCATACTCCCTCTTGGAAAGAGCTCCTGGAGTGAACAATCCTTCACGCCATGTCTACAAATTGTCTTGAAAGAGCTTGGGATCACCCCAAAATTCAGCCAAAGGAAGAAAACTAAAAATTTTTCAATATTGAATGTCAGGATTTGAGTACTTCATCATAATCATTAGTCCTCTTTTACTTAGAAATATAGCTATATTCTGAAATATTTGCAGCTGGTCCAAGGTCTGCAGTTACAGATCTGCTTCCATATGGGATGAGCTTACATCTTGCAAATAAATGATGTGTCTACATTTCTTCTCAGGCAACTATGTGCTGACACAGGCTCTGTACCACATAAGCCACATCTACAGAGCCTCCAGGTGATTCATTGTGGGGACTTTGGTGCTGACAGCATCTTACAGCTTTCTGAACATTCATATTTGACATATTCCATCTTAATTACACTGAACAGCTGTCAGCATCTCCTAAAGGAAATCTCCCCAAAATGATGTGTCAGGATCCTCAGAATCAAGGCTTCTGAATTGTCAGTTTAAAGAAAAATGAAAAACAAAACTTTCCTGTTTACTGAGAATCAGACAGTTTCCCAGAAAACCTGCTTTTCTGGCTTGGTGGGGATCATTTGAGCACCTAAGGGGTGCAATTCCTCACTGCAGTTGGGTGAAGATTTTTACCTCCCAATGATACTCTCAGTATCAAGAACCAAGAGCCAAGTGACTCAAAAGAATAGAGGAAACTACCTTAATACTTCATCAGATCATTCTGTGCCATCTCCCCTGGGATTATAGATCATTAACTTCTACAGGGAGTCAGAGGAATTCCCACCAGTAATCTTTCTTCTCATTCAAGTTTCCATTACATTCAGCACAACCCCCAGCTAGGCTCTTGAAAAATCCTGTTCTTAATGTTTATTAATCCTATAGCAAATGCTTAAAGCTGAAGGAAGTATAATCAGAAAAGTGAAAGCAATAAATATATGTATTTTAATAATGAGAATATTTCTGACAGCTACACTGGAAAAATAAAAGCTACTTTTCAAAGATCAGAACTGTTCAGTGACAGTTTTCAGTTCTATTGCTATTATCACTTAAATATATTTATATAACACTTCTTTATCACCATTCTCTTCTATGACATCTCTTACAGCTAAGATGAATGTCTATATATATCCCTCTCTTAGTCAATAATTAGTTTGCAAAATCAAGCAGCTCATGTAGCTGAGCATCAACTCATTTCTATTTGAAAGTACCTCATTTTATGTAATTATTATGTATAATTTAAAGCAAAAATATATTTAAAAAATCAAGCGTCTGAGAAAACTCTGAACTTCTCCTTCAAAATGTTCAGTAACCCTTAGCTATGTTCATCCTACCCTACTTTTTCCATAGGTAAACTTTATTGCACTGCTTATGAACCACAACAATCAGCTATTCTTTATTACTAGCTTAAAAAAGAAACCCATTTCCCACTACGGCTGTATGTTCAAAGGTACAGTACAGAGGGCATCCACAGTGTCCTTTAGCTTCAGGTGAATTTTAAGTAAAACAGAGTGGTGAAAATCAGACTCCATTGCTGCACTTACAGTGAATATTCTTGTGAAGCATGACAACATGGAGCTGGAACTAGATAACACTTTAAGGTTCTCTCCAACAGAAACCATTCTGTGATACCAAGCACTCTGAGCCATCCAATCCAGTGTCCAGTGGCTGATGGGAGCTAAAAGAAGGTATTCTGGTGAAATGTGGGGAAAACGCCAGTGATTCAAAATGGTGGAGGGATTGAGGATTTCAGCAGAACTTTCTTTCAGTGTATAAACTTCTAAAAAACAACCTAATTAAAAATGCACCACTTTTAACATTGTTTTCTTAATTTAAACTGTCTCAGGGAATTTCCCACCAGCCACCCATCTCCTTCACAGTGTACAGGGAGCTCGTGGGCAGGACAGTGGCAGAAAATGAGACACAGTACTCTCATACAAACAGAAATATTTTTAACATCTGATCTTGATGCTTTTCAGAAAATACCTCAGCATTTCCCTCCCAGACTCTGGCCAGTGCCAGTGGGTGACAGCTGGCAAGTGAATTCACTCCAAGTAAGACAAAATGGCAACGCTCATTTCCATTCCCTAACCAGCGATGAGTAACTCCTGTGAGATTGAGGGGATGGGCCCACAATTTCAGACGACTCATGATATAACTTTTTTTTTCCATTTTCAATGTAGCCAGATCTCACCAATATTGCTTCCTTTTCAGATTGCCTCCTCAGGACCCTTGCCCAGGCCTCTGCCTCCTCATCCTACCCCCAAGCTCCTGTCTCTGCATCATTCTTCCTCATGCTTTTCCTCCACCTGCCCCACTTGAACCTTCCTGCTGCTGCCTCCTACCTCCCCTTAGGCTTCTGCCGTCCCGTGTCTCCTGTAAAATTGACTTCTGCAGCACCCACGCTGAGTTCAAGATAAACTCAGGATCATTTACAAAGTCACAGTATGCTCTTCTCTGATACCAGAGTACCTCTCAATGCTTCTCCGTGGTGGGGAAAAGGGAGTTCTGAAGAGTAGGATCCACTTTATAAATTTTTAATACTGAGAGGGGTTTCTGGCAGGGTTCCACAGCCTTATAACCGGCTACTTTGGCCTCAGAAGATCTCAGACTGGCAGCCATTGGGTGCAAGGTGTAATTCTTCTTTTCCCACACTCATGGATGATGGGTGGGAACTGCTGAAGAGAGTTTGTACTTGTTCTTCAGCCAGAAGCATTAAAGTTAGGGGGTTAGTGAATGCTTAACAGGAATAAAAAGACACAACCAGGTAAATCTGCTTGGTCTTAACACAGCATGTCCAGCTTGCACTAATGCAAAACCAGACGGAAACTCTCCCTGTCCTGAGTGTTCTGCACTAATACACAAATCTTCTGTGACTCAAGTGAACATACTCAGAGCCTCTTGCCAGTGGCAATCCTACATCTCTTCTGCAGCTCCTTCTACTGCTGAGCATTTTGACTTTAACACCGCAGTAGCCTAACAAGAATAATATGTGGAAGTAGGTTTCTCAGTGCCCCTGTCAATGTTATGCATAGCAAGTGGCAGCATTGTTCCAGCTGACTTACTCTGCTGACTGTCCATGAATAGGCAGCACGCTGTTTCAGAGGGTTCTGGAACCCTATACAATATATCAGTCTGTACAGATGGACCACAGAAGTCAGCATGACCATATTGTATTTTTATATCTCTCCAGTTCTGGCCCCAAAAAAATCAGAAGTTAAATATGTCAGTGGAGTCAGAGGTTATGTACACATCAGCAAGCAGCAGGAATGGAGCCACAGAATAAAGAGCTGGTAAGAAGGACTCAATCACAGCATCACACATACATTTTGTGTTTACTTTGAAATAGTGTTAATCTGTTTTTATAAACTGAATACACGTAAGATTTTGCAAAATACTTGGTGTGTTTGTGGAATGAATCTTTCTGCTTAGTTTCACCAAAAAGGCATCCTGTTTCCACACCCCAAGCCTACTCTCTAATGCAAAAAATCAGGACACATGGGTAGGGCTGGGAGATTAATGTCAAAAAATCATTTAGAATTTGAATGAATGTTCTATCTAGTTGCATCCATCGCGCTTGAGTTAATGTGGGTACATCAAGAAGCTAAAGCATGCAAGGCCTTGAGCAGGTCTGCTGTGTATCATACCTAGCTGGAGAAGTACTTTCCTGTCATCTCAAATTGCTGGTTCTTTCAACAGCCAGGCCTACACTATGACAATATAGAGACTATTCTCAATTAAGAACTAAGAGACATACCAGAGTTTGTTCATGAGACTGTTAATGCCAGTACAGAAAACTAGTAGTTTTCTAGTAGTTTGATAATTATAAAAATAATAAGAATGTCAAAACATTCAGTAATAGCACTTACTGTTTAATAATAAAATCTTCTGTATTGCAATGGTTTTTCAAAACATAGAAGTTTAGTCAGTTTAAGAAACAACTGGGTATACTTGAATGCTCACATTGGATAGTGGAATATGTCACTGTTTGACTATTTCAGCTAAAACTGAGAGATAGTAGGAAAAAACCCTACCAAAACCAGCTATTGTGATGGAGGACTGGTTGTGCTAAATGTGCTAGGAGGAATGAAAGGAGACAGGGAAGAGAGGTAAGTATATCTTATCCCTTTAAAAAGAAATTAAATTATGTTAGGACAGATATAAAAATAAACCTAAATCAAAAGGAAAGTAGGATTAATCAAAATAGCTGGTCAAGGTCAACAAACAGAGAAGTCTATGGAATCTCCTCAATATCTATTTTCAAGATGTAGAAATAAAAGAGGTAAGGCAGAATAACACTTCCATCTGAGAGTCAGAACTGTGGCTGAAATACAATTTAAGAAACATGTCAGTCAATCTGAAATCCCTTCCTGACACTCTTAGTAAGAGCAAAATGAACAGGATATTAAGAGCCAGGATGTAATTTTTCTGCCATAATGAACGAACAATTCAGCAAAATGAGTAAGTACATACTGACATTTTAGCATGCATTTAGTTTCAGGATCTTCATTGAGAATCTGATCTGTGCCTGTGCACTCCTCTCGACAGAGATCCAGGAATGCAGGTCTGTCTCACACACAAGTCGTCCTGCAATCTGTGGACATGAACCTGTCCGGAACCTGAGGAGCTTCTCTAGGGCTCAGGGCATTCATGTGCCAACCCTGAAGGACTATGAACAAGACAGTTCTGCAAAACACCTCCTGGCACCTGAGGGCTGTATTTTAAAACCTGCTTATTCTCTCTCTGCTTCGGGTCAGTACTGCTGTGATGGGAACACTGGTACTAGAAACTGGAAAAGTGTTCAGATATGTTAAAGTCCAGTTGTGGCAAGCAGACCTGTTTTTCAAATTAAACTGCTCTGAATTCTTATCAATTTCAAGGTCAAGGATCACGAAACTGGACATCATTGAAAAGAAAGGTCCAGGACAAGGACAACTATCAAAGTCCAGGAAATCAAGCTGACGAGCAAAGCTTCCTGCAGGCACAGTGAGGGCTCCTCCACTGGCCTTCTTTGCAACATGTGGTGTAGTAAAACATGTGCAACCTCTTCCTGTCCCACCACACTAACTCTCTGGTATCACCTGCTAGGAATGAGAAGACTGTTAAACTATTGAATGGGAACAGATAAAAATGGGCATGATGGTTCTGAGGTGCTGCATTTATCTCGCTTGTGTGCCCACAGGAAAAGAAGTCTTTATGTGACACAAACTTAAAATTAAAACTGTAAATCAAAAGTGCATGCAATAGTGCATTCCTGTAACTTGAACTGTCCTTTTGAAAGGAGTCAGTTAATAACATGATCTGGTTATTTTAGCACTTGGAGATATTTGCCTGTACTTTGAATTCCTCTGTTGTCTATTCCACTATCTATATTTTAAAACTCTCCCGTTCTGAGGACCTATTTTCTCCTCTGTCACCCAGAATATAAAGCGCCATTCCAGGATATTACACTCCTTTCTGAGTTCAAGAACCACGTGATTGTCAAAGTCATAATAGTATGAGCATGCTTACATCCATGGCTTCAGGCCATGTAGCTAAAAGATTTCCTAAAAATAAATATTCTTATTTCTTATTCAAACTACTTTGCTTGTCCATAATGGATCTGCACCCATAAATCTAGAAATATAACCCTATGTGTCCAGAGCAAAAGGTCATGTATTTATATATGGGCTGTAGAACAAGCAGAAATGAGAAAAAGGTATTTGAAATGAGGTGATATTCTGTATATTTACCAGAATAACTCATGCATGCTTGATGGGGGTATCAAAGGGTACTAATCTGACATGTGTTGAACCAGCCCAAGATAAATAAGTTAACTCGTGCTCCTTCTCATCTCTCTGAAAATGATCACTATCCCACACATCCACTTTTCATTTGAGAAGTAGTTCATACACCACCACAAGAAGATAAAACATTGACTGTGACTAATGTAATGAGCCTGAAGCACTAAAGAAAGAGGAGGAAAAAAAAGTTTGAAATTTATTACTTTTATTCTCTTGCTTCCTCCTAACAGGATCTGAAAATCTTGAAAGAACTTAAGTGCATCAAAGAATATCCTTTGAAAATCATGCTTACAGGCAGGAATACAAATTGGATACTAGTCCCTAGGCCACTGGCCTACCTTTGTAGGAGGGTGGCTTGCATTTAATTTCCCCTGACTAACAATTCACCTTTATTAATTAGAATTTAACACTTGAAAATAAGAGGACTTATGGTTTGAAAGTTAAAGCAAAAAAAATAGAAATATATATTTTTCTTATGGAAAGAAAAAGAAAATTAAAAAAGCTTCTAATCTGATAAATTCTTGATACTATTTATACCACTAGTGGCATCGTGACACAGCAATTAAATTATAACCCTTTCACTAATAGAATGTATTTTTGCCTATTTAAAACTGAAAGGAAGAAACAAGAAACTTTAGTTCAAGAAAGTCTCAAGTAACCAGACATGTAGTCAGGCCATAGTTAGAGGAAAAGCAGAAGGCAGACAAATAATTTATACATGTTTGACTATAACCTAGTTTGAGTTAGTGTATTATATGAAGTCATTAACCTCTAGTTGAAATACGTTTAGGTAGCACTGGATCATCTATAACCTATTTCATAAACTCTCTTCATTTTATTTAGGCTACTCTGTCACATAGGAACTCAGAAAGAATACTGTGTTCCCTAGTTTGTGGACTGTATAACTAAAATTTGATTTTTGTAGCTTAGCCATTTTTGAGGATTAGAAAAGTTAAAGTATGAAGTTAATGATTTGAAGTAATTACAATCACTATTCTTTTATTATATAACTGCTCATTTCCTACTCTATTTAGATGCAGAGGAACAGTTTTAATATCATCCAGTATTTAAGGACAGCAAGGAAAGGGAATGGGACAAAATTTGTAACCCCATTGTAAAATCATTATGGTTGACCCAGTGATCCAAGAACCAAACTTTTTACCCAAAGACAGTAAGTTTTAAAAACATGCCATCACTTTAGTATTATTGCAGTAAAATAACAAACAACATTGATTATATTCAAATGTCAAGTCAGGATCTATATGAGGGAAAATACAGTTCAATTCAACACCTTTGTTAAAAAAAATTGGGATGGGATTGCATTACACAGCCAGAAAAAACTTCTCTGGCTAACTGCGCCACCTTATGATTTAAATTTTAATGAAAAATTAAATGATTGTCCAGTCCATAGCAGAAAACACTTACTTAAAGATATTCCTGTAGAACTAAAAATGGGATCGGGAGCTTACTTTATTTCTTTTATACAGAGAAGTGCAGGGTTGTACACTTCAGTATT
Source organism: Atrichornis clamosus (assembly GCA_013400975.1). Lineage (NCBI taxonomy): Eukaryota > Metazoa > Chordata > Aves > Passeriformes > Menuridae > Atrichornis > Atrichornis clamosus. Next base: position 434,862 of record WBMZ01000355.1, read on the forward strand.
GCTCTTCTGGTTAAGCATCATGTCAGCAATATAAATGGAAAAGAATCTATTCAATCTTGCTGGATTGTGCTTTTGTAATAACAGTATTCACATCCAAATCAATAAAGCCAGGCAAACAGCAGAGTAGTGGTTTAGCAATCTTAGCACTGTTAGCTAAGTATACAATCAACTCTAAAGCAAATGCTTCATAATCCATTAGATTCTCCCACGTAAATCTATACTCGTATAAACCTGGGAAATAAGAAAGCTTTACTTCTGATTTCTTTTTCCTAACGTTTAAAACATACCGGCTGTAAGCCCTAATTTATAGCCAACAGATAGCAATTTGCACTGAAATCTCTCGTCAGACACGAAATTAAACAGCACAGATATTCAAAGGAGTTACAGCATGCATTTAAATACATTAACCACGTCCTACCTTGCATCCAAACATCAACGATAAAGTGTTGTTGGTGCATGCAACTTTGCAGTGGCAAATCATTGGTGTAAAGCAGTCAGGATTTTTAACAATAGGGCACATTCCTTTAGTGCTGCAGTAGTGGCAGCCTACTGAAGGCTGAAAACAAGTAGCTAACACAGCACATGGAGTGGCAACATATGCTGCTCAACAGCTAGCTTTCCTCTTGCTGGTCAGAAGCAGCCTGCTTGAATCTCTACCTGGGTCCCATTCAGCCATCCCCTTCTTTGTTGATGAATCAACGATGCAACAATGAGCACGGATCTCAGGATTTCCCTTCCTCTGGGAAATTAGTTTTTACATCGGGGGAAAAAAAAAAAGGAAATAAAAGAAAAAAAAAGGAGAGAAATGGAAATGAGGGGGACTAGCAGGTGTGGCAGTATTAGCATGTAAAAGGATGTAAACGCCTACTCATAACAATCACATAAGATTGTCATGCTAGCTGAAGTGGGCTGAAATTATTCCATCGGAAGAAAAATACTGCAGCTCCTGATTTGGTAAAAAGCCAGTGAGTTGCTGCAATACATAGTCATAGTGTGGAGAGAAGAGAAAAAAAATGACTTATCTAAGAAGCCAGGATCCTCAGCCTTTATCAATATGCATTCCAGTAAGGATTCCCTTCCCAGCGCCTCCCCGTGAAAAAGAATCAAATCAGCCGCAACTCCTGAGAAGCGATGACCTTTGCTTTCCCCAAATAGATGAATCCCAGCATGAAACAAACTGTACTCAGAGCTGAAAATCACAGATGCTGGGAGTTTGTAATAAGAGGAATACAAGCAACATTTATCCAATCCTGGCTTGCCACATGGGAGCTTTCTCCAGGCACAAATTTACAAATAGACAGGTTGAAGGATTGCAGGAGACACTGAATAAAGATATGAAGTTACACGGAAAATGCACCAGCATGAAGCTAAAAACTCAACCCTCTTTAAACGCGGCTTTGCAGGCAACGTAACTACGGACTTTAGCTGGTACTGCTATCCTGCAACCTGCAAACATCTTGCTGTAAACCAGAAAAGCAATAATTAAAGAAGTTTGGGAGCATAACGCTGGGTTGGATTCTGTTACAGCTGTCGCTGCTCCTTCAGTTAAAGCAACACCAGCTGAAAATGCATAAAAAAGCACTTGGATGAGCAAATCACTAGCTGTGCTTTTTAAGAGGATTATTTATATCAAAAGTTGGATTAATATATGCTCCAGGTTTAGGTTTGTTCATGGCAGACACACAAATACAAAATGAAAAGGCTGTGATATAGAAAGTAAAGTGATGTCCTTAACGATTTCACAGCTGATAGCAAAGTAAACCAAGCAGTTATTTCACAGTGCCCTGACCCTGCTTTTCTGTGACTCACTAAGCTCTGCCCATCAAATTAGAAACTCTTTCTAAAGAAATGAGAGCAGCTTGTCTCCCTGGCAATCACAAGTGAGTTCTTAAGTCACAACTGAAACAGTTTTCCGTAATAAACCCGAAGTAGAAATTTGTTATACAACAGAACAGAGAAAATGGCAAGTGGAGGTCTCAGTGTGGAGATAGATCAAGAAGTACAGAGGGTGAATAGTACAGAATTTTTAAAAAGAGCTGCTTGAGACTGCAGACCCTAACTTAGGCAATCTCTGCTATTAAGATTTTATGTTTATGTAAGTATAGATACGTACATTGCACGTATGCATATATCTAAACTTTAAATAGAATTTCTTCAATATAACTTATCCTTGCTTTGCAAAGTTCAAAACCATAAGAGAACCAGTTTCTTAAACAGTTTTGATCCAACTCTTGCACCATACAATAACTTTATTTTTACCCAATTTTTGTGTGCAGCTAAATTTCAACTTGGTATAATGTTTTCTAATTATTGTTTCTCACTCTCTATTTTTGAACTTAGCACTCGCAAGAGCCCAAGCTCAGTAAAATTACGGCAGTTTCTAGATTGAAGTGGCAGATAGAGCTGCTCCACAGTTAGAGATACAACCCAGTTCCATTTCTGCAGATTTATTTTTTGCAAATAACAAGCTCTTACAAACCAGTGTCCTCAATTCACTCAGCTCATACTTTTTTCCAATCAACCTGGCCATGAGTTTATGTCCCATGGGATTTCACTACATGGATGCCCATCAGTCAGCTGTTCAATAATCTAAGTTTGCCTGACCTGTGAGCCCAAAGTGTCATTGCAGCAGCACTCCCCTCTGACTTGCTGTGCTGGTTATCATCTGAAACGGTGACTGAGCCTGTTTAGAAACGTACTATGGTGACAAACAGCAGCTGTAACACTGCCGAATCTTTGATCTGTTTATTCCTAGCTTGCTTGTCTTGTTATTAAGCTATATATTATACAGATTTTTCTTTCAAGTGCTGTCTCTCGCATAACCAGCACTGGTGTAAATATAGAAAAGTGTAGTTTCCATGACAATACATTCCATAGTTACAGCCAGCAGCCACTATCATTAAAACATGAATCACAGTGCTACCTTAAGGTGTGAGCACACTACATCACTGGCCTTAGAAGCATTAATTTGGGATGGGGGTGGCATGGCAATACTTTTAGGAGACACTACTATAAAATGCCAGAAAACTGTACTATTTAACTATTTTGGCTGTTCTAACATCCACCCATCTTAGATATTTTAGTGATCAGTAATTCTCAATCTGTACTAATCATTAGAATTTCTAACAGAGGAATGCATCACATCTGTACTTTTCAGTGTTTTAAACATGATGTCCTGATTGAAAACTGGACACTGGAAATGTGATTTCTGACTAATATGCATACGGCCTAAATAAAATCACCTGCATTTATTTCCAAATTCAGATTTCAAAGAAGGGAAAGACAATCAGCCAGTTAGCCTCTTGGACCATTTGGATCTTACTGCATTCAGCTGGGTCATGCTCTCAAAAGAGAGGATATATCTGTTCATTAAAATTCCCATTTTTTCCCCTGCACATGCCACTATTGCAGATTTTCAAACAGAACAGGTTCATTTCAGTGTAAAGATGCACCAAACACCAAGCACCCAAGTATTTTGCAAGGCACAAAATCCATCCCTTCACAATTAAGCTAATTGTTGCATGCTTTCAAGCGAAAAATAGTTACCTGACACACAGCCGTTTGGGAAAATCCCAGAAAAGGAGGATTTATTCCAATGACAGATTTGAATAATAACTCATCTTGCAATTGCCCAAGACATTTGTTTCTATGAAGTGACAATTGCATATAGAAAAATGCCATAAGAAAACATCTGCTCAGAAATCCTTCTCTATACTTTTTTTTTTCCCACAACAGCACTCCTCACACACACAGAAGTAAACTGCCACTTTCCAGGAAGGGCATTTAAATCACAGTCATACTGCAGGAGAAAGGGTTCTTGAAAAAACCTATGGCCACATTTCTGTCCTAATGGGATACACCAAAGAACATACATTGTGGGTATTACTTTATGAAGAAAGTCCAAAGATCTGCTCAGTTTTTTGAGTCCTCCAGCTTTCTTTGGACTTGAGTGCAGTGATCCAGCTGCTTGCTCATGGCCACTGTCTGTTCAGCTGGCAAGATTTCTCCTTCTCTACTACCTCTCTGGAAGCTGCCAACTTTCAGCTCCAGGTTTTCCAATGTCTGCCTTTCACAGTGCACCATTTTGTGGAAATTGATGGATTATCTTGGAACAACTGAGTTGCATTTCAGAAAGTATTATGATCATGTTTACATGGTACTTCCTCACCCAATGTGTATATATCTCCTCCTGTACTGGAGCTATTTCAAATAGCAGTACTTAGCTTTGCACCTGACCTATCATGTGAGAAATAAGAAAAAAACATAAGTAAAAATAAAAAATAAAAGTAAAGACCTGGAGAGTCACAAAGAATTTTTAAGTATTCACCTTTGACTATATTAGGATGCTTAATTTTAAGTTTCTTAATTCTCTGCTGTTGGTGTTGAGAAAATTGCTTACGTTTCGGTACTATAGTATATAGGTTTATGCATTTCCCCTTCCCTGTTTTCACTACTCAACTTTTTGTTCCATTGCTATACCATTAAAAATTCCATTAACCCTTACTACATCCATTAGATACCAGAAGATCACGATGATCTAAAAACCCTTGGCCAAGGTATATGATTGTTAGCTTTCTTCTAATGTTAGAATTCAAAACCATCTTTTTGTTTCTGTTCTCTGAAGTCCCTGAATGCTAATCAAGCCTCCTGAAAACTAAACCTGTCTCTGACAGTGATTAAAGAGAAGTTGTCTTCTCAAAGAATCATTTTAGATGAAAGAAAAAGTGAAAAGGCTTGCTGCTCCACAGGCAGCACATACAAAGGGAACCAGAGAATATAAATATAAAACAAACTTGAAAGATCCCTCATCAAAATAGAAATGATTGCACACAACTGTCTCACATGTTCCTTAAGAACAAAACAGTCTCACACCTCTAGTCTAAGCCAAAGTTTTTACAGCTGTTCTTGTCTTTGGAGGGACTCGGGGCATTTCAAGCACCTTGGCTATGTCTAGACTTTCTGCGAACTGGTCATTTTGGGGTATACAATGGAGATGTCAAGCTTTATTTTGCTGATATTTGTCTATTGGCAAGTATCAGAAGCCTGGGCTTAGTTTGCCTGACAATCCATCTCCCTTTGGAACAATTATCATGGAATTATAGAGTGGTTTTGGTTGGAAGTGAGTTTTAAAGTTTATCTAGTCCAACCCTCTGGCAATGAGCAGGGACATTTTCAACTAGATCAGGTTGCTCAAAGCCCTATCAAACCTGGCCTTGAATGTTTTTAAAGATGGGGCATTCACCGCCTCTCTGGGCAACCTGTGCCAGTGTTTCATCACCCTCATTAGGTAAAAAAATCTTCCTTATATTTAGTCTAAATACAGTCTCCTTCAGTTTCAAACCATTACCACTTGTGCTATCGCAACAAGCAATAAGAATTCTGTCCCCATCTTTCTTACAGGCCCCTTGTTAAGTACTGAAAAGCTGCAATAAGGTCTCCACGGAGCCTTCTCTTCTCCAGGCTGAACCATCCAAACCCTCTCAGCTTTTTCTCATAGGAGAAGCATTCCAGCCCTCTGATCATTTTTGTAGCCCTCTGCTGCATTCACCCCAATAGATTCATCCTTTCCTTCACTGGGAACCCCAGAACTGGACACAGCACTCCAGGTGGGGCCTCACCATAGTGGAGGAAATGGAGGAATCTGCTCTCTCAACCTGCCAGTCATACTTCCTTTGATGCATCCCAGAATATGGTCCTACCTTCTGGGTTGTGAGCACAAGTCATTGAAGTCCGCCCAGGAAAGCCTCTAGAGTCACCAGATACCAGCTCATTTGTGAGCTAATGCTAATTAGCTCACAAATTGCTAATATGTGATCTCTCTACACCTCTTGCAAAACTGTGTTTGCACTGGTTCCAAGGGGCAATACAAGATTGAATTTTCACACACACTTTTATAAATGGGGACAAGGCAACTTTTTTTTGCGTGTCCAAGGGCTCAAGGAGAAGACAAGGTCTGGGCCAGTCCTGCCATAAGAAGGAGATGAATAGGGCCACTGGAAGGGAGATGGAACAGAGAGCCCCAGGGACATCTGTGTAGAGACAAATTTGCCACTTCTGTGAGATGCCATTGCGACTGCTGAGACACACCTATTCCACTGTCATGAGCAGCAGCTGCTGCATCACACACAGTGGCTTGTGGCAGCTGACTTGGTTTTCCCAAATCGCTGTATGGAGACAGGGATGAGTTGACAGTTGGCTCCTGCCAACAGCAGATCCTGCTGGTAGAGAGCTGGTTCACTTCACCTAGAGCTTACAGGGACATGGGCAACTCATGGAGATAGAAAGTTTTCCTCAATCACCTTGCAATCAGAGCATGGAGGCAGAGAGATAGGCAGAGGACAGATTGGATGCTCTAAAAAAACCTATGCATCAAGAATTCAGATGTGGTAGGCTGCTTGGAAAATATTATACGACTCCATCTCCCCACCTGATGACGGAGGTAATGCCTTCCAATTAAATGCCCGCATCTCTAAGTACGTAGTCCTATAAACAGTGATTTTTAAGTTAATGGGAATACTCTTACAAAAAGTACTCATATTCCTAAATGTTTACACATTTTAAAGTGCCACATTACCAGCATAGTTCTACATTGCTAACTAGTGAAAAAGTGTCTGAATTATTTATGAAAATAATTATGATCTGTTAAATCATTTACAAAGTCACTAACTGCATATAATTTTTTTAAGCAACTTCTCCAGCCAGGTATAAATGTAAAATAAAAGTATGAGAGAGGGGACAAAAAAATACTCGAATTAAATATCAGCTTGAAAGAAAAAAGCAAGCACATTGCTGGCCAGTCCTCAATAGACTCAAAACAGCTCCGCTTATCTGAAGATTCCCATTTATATCGTGTATTAGAATTTTTAAGGTTTTCTGTGACAAATTAAAGAGAAAGAAAGGCCTGATCCTGCTGATTCAAAGGGTAAACATGCACACAGAACATTCAGAAAATATGCCTCACTTTAATGTCACTATGTAGACCTACTGATTCCTTAACATGCCCCTAAATGAGCTTGAAATTATCAGTTTAACCACCATATGCAAGAGCTCACCAAGGACTAAGAGCTGCAGTATTTACCCAGGCTGCTGGGACAAAAGAGGGGTGAGTCTACATGGAATTTTGTGTTGCTATTTTGTGTTGATAGTTGCTAGCACTAAACTAGCCAGCTGTGTTGTGTCAATGGCGTTATTGCCCCATGCACATTTCCTGGATGCACTGAATAGAGGCATCAGCCTGGCCACAGTCCTCCATGTGGTCACCAACTCTGCATGCACATCTTTCCTGCTGTGGGCAGGTGCAACTTCCTCAGTAAGAAGCAGAAGGAGTTGGTAGTAATTTTCCATTTGTTTTCCTGTCTCCTTTTGAATCCATTCTACTTCCATAACACCCTTTGGTGAGACGTTCTTCTGGCCTTCCAATTCTATGGTAATCTTGCTGTTTTGTTTATTCTGAATCTTGCCTCTGATATCTTTATCAGCTTTCTCAAAATGTTGCAATGGAAGGAACAAGGAACAGTTCATTTCTATTCATCCCCTCCATGTTACTTATGATTTTATAAACCAGTTCTGCATCTGCTCTAACTGGTCTCTTTTCCATAATGAAGAGTTGTAGCCTAATAGATCTCAGTTATTCTTATAACAACAGCTTTTATATATTTGAAGATGATAATTGATTATCCCAACTTGTTCTTCTTAATTCTTTCAAACTTCACCATAGTTCATATACTGTGAAAACCTTGATGTCCATAGTGTTTTCCTCTAGAATCTCTCCATCCCTCTCAAAGTGTGCATCCAAATGGTGACATTGCCCTGCAGAATAATTCCTCCCATCTCTTGCTTACAGTAATTCTCTAAATATAGTCCAAGTTTTTTTACATTAGCTTTGCAATAGCCTTGCATTTTTCACTGAGACTCACTCTAGAATTCATTTCTACACAATTCCATCCTTCTCTGCTTCCTGGCTAATCAATACGCATTTGGTATTTGTGCAATTGGATATCCCTTACTGCATGCAACACTTCATATTTGTACTTCTTGTTATTGCTTTCAGGCCATTTATTTATGTTGAACTTTGCACATGCAGTTCCTCTGACAATTTATGGTGTGCTCAAGGTATGGACTTCAATAAAAAGTACTTGGAAACAATTCTTCCTGGGACTTAGACCTAGCTGGAGCACAGTGTTACATCACCAAAAAGAGTTTCAAAGGGGAAATCCAGTTTCAAGAAATGTATCTCTTGTTTCTGAGGAGGACATATACTGCTTAGACCTCATTGCCTTTGGATCACACAGAATTAAAATGTTGGTGATTATTAATGGCCCATATAGATGGGAAATCAAGAGGGACTATACCCAGCTGAAGGAAAGTAAGGAGTCTATATAAGAGTCATGTGTGAAATCCTGTTACGATCTAAATACAAGTTAGAGACAGAAAAAAAAATCACAAAATCAAAAACAAACAAACAGCCCAAACCCCCTCACCCCCAGTAAAAAATCATTGCTATTACCTTGACCATTTCCTGGAAGTGTTTTGTAAAGGCCTGGATTACTTTTCAAATGTGGTTCCCATAATTGGCCTTTAGAGGAAAACCAGTGCTTCTACGACCACCTCTTGTACTGAGACGTTCAGACTGCTGCTGGCAGCCTCAGAGAGGAACCACTAGAACCCAGCCTTTATTTCTTGTGTCATATGTACTACTATTTAGAGAGGAAAAATAAGCATAAAGGAAAAGTGCTTGATGAAAGCAGAAGTAAAAATAAAACCGATGATACATCACAATTCATGAGAAGGTCAGGCTGTTTGGCACTTTGGAGAAATGAATTTTCCACATTACTAGCATTTTGCAAGAAATTCTGATATCCTGATTGCAAAATAGCATTAAATCGAGCTATAATTGCAGGCATAAATAAATAAGAAGTGGAGCAGCCCTAAAACTAAATAATATGTGGTAAAGTCTGACATTACTTGCTCCATATTATTGTTTCAAAATTTGCTCTGGCTAAGGGTGCAGGCATCCTGGCTGAGAGAACCTGACATACATTTCATGTCAAAGTTGAACCCAGGTTGTCACCACGTGTGCTAGAGGGAGGAGAACACCTTTGGGTTCCTCTCTGAGGCTTTTCTTTTGCTCAAAAATTCTCCCTGACACATAGAGAAGGAAGTCCTGACTACCAGATGTTTGAATATAGAATTAATTTTTTTTTACAATTTTTTCTATGTATCCATCTTCCCAGTTCCCATTAAAAGTGAGCATTTTCTCAGCAGTCAGGAAGATTGTCAGTGATTTTCCTCAGATTCTTTTAACAGGAAATTCTATGCTCACTTCTGGCAAATGCCACTATTCTCACAGCTTTTAGCATTTAATGTTTTTCCAGCTATGAAATTTTCATTCCATGTAAAAAAAAAAACCAAACCGAAACCAAGAAAAACTCAAAAATAAGAGATGCAACTGTGGTCATAGCTAAATTCTGCATCAAGTTTTCCATCAAAACTGTAGCAAAAACATCTGTATGACAACATCTACTTTGGCTCTCTGCTTGCTGGCATTTCTAACCTCACCATGCTAAGGACAGACCATGGATCTTGTCTCTGGACACAGTGGACACACAGGGTCCCCTTATGTGTAATCTTGGGAACAGAAATTGCAGATGCCTCTATTAAATATATCCATTCTACATCTGGGAAACAACCATTGTCAACAAGGGAAAAAATACCAATGCCCACGGGGGAGTTTTTTTAGAGAGAGCTGCTCTTGACTCTGACCCACACAGAGATGCCACCTGACTGCAGAAAAATGTTTCTGAAAGACTTTTTCTTCTCTCAGCAGTTCCTTTGTATCTTGCTCTGTAACCTGACCAGTTTTTCACAGTGGGAAAAGAAAAGGTTTCCCAGTGAAAGCTAGAAAGGTATTGCTTTTGTGTGTTTAATATTGTGGCACAGACAGCAGCTTCTCTCTGCCTCCATGGGCTGATGCCCATTGCCATGGCTCTAAATACGAGCTCTGAAGCCTTGTGGCTCACAAAAAAAACAGATGGAAGAGAAGAAAGTTTAATTCTGAGTTGCCTGGGAATCCTGACAATTCTCTCATTCATGGGAGCTCCTGAACCAGGCACTCCCAATGATAGCACTCCCTTGATGCTCACAGTTCTGGCTTGACCCTCTTTGCTGGGGCATGTCCAGGGAGAAGCACAGGGATAGTGACAACAATCTCATTCTGCTTCTTCAGCACTGACCACTGGCCCTTAACAGCACTCTTCCCTTTTTAGAATGCCTGTAAAAGCCACAGCAGGGATTTTTCACCCTGATAGCACTGCCCAAGTGCTCTCTGTCCCTGGGGCTGGGGGGGTATGAGTAGGGTCTGTTATTGTTGGACAAAGGGAACAGTTCTGTAAATAGAAGACATTAAGGAAAAGCACACCTCCAGCTCTGTGTTGGTTGGGAATGTCTCCTACCTCTAATTCTCTACCACCCTGGGGAAAGAGAAAGGAAAGACCTTCCTAAAATGACGTTATACAGAGAAAATGTGTCCTCCAAAGGGTCAATGGGAAAAATAAGGTGAAATAAAGATAAACTTTGGAGAGTTATTGGAAGGCCCAGTTTGCAGTCCTCTAAAGATGACATTTTTAATGCCTCAAAGATGAGGAGCTTAGTGGAAAATCAATGCATTTCTGAGGGAAAGGAGCCAACAGAGCTTAAACTGCTCCCAGTGACTGCAGGCCTACGAGAGCCTGCAGAACCCTTCTGAGCCAGCCCCCTGGCTCTGTGGGCTGTCTGAAGACCACTCCTCACCCACGATGGGGTGAAGGGGCTGCTGCCGGGCACGCGTGGCCGCAGGACCGTGGTGCTGTGGGCAGCTCCCATGCCACTCAGAAGTGCCTCCACAGAGGCCATGCTAACACAAAGGAACAGGCACAAGCTCAGCTTTGGTTGTGGAACAGGACTCTGCCTGTCCTCCTCGTAACTAAATTCACTCCAGTCAGCCAGGAAAGGAGTGAAAGACAGCTCAGGCCCGGGTTGTTTGACTCTCGCCTGACTGAGAGCTGTTGTGAGTCAGCTAGAGACACGGACGGAGAGGACCATAATTCTCAGGATGGCAGCATCCTTGGTGCTGCCCCGTCCAGGTGTGGGAATGAGCAGCTTTGGGGCAGTGGTAGCTTACCTGGAGAGAGCTGCCCTCCTGCTTCTGCTCAGTCTGCAGTGCAGCTGACTTGTCTGGAGCAAGCTTCCAGGAAAAACAAAAAAAGCAGGCTGGGCAAAGTCTGCTCACAGGCTGTGCTGCAGCAGGAGCATCCATCTTAGATCCAGTGGAGGAGGAGAGCTTGGGCAAGCTCCCTTTTTAAAGCAACAGTGCTCCTACTGATCATGGCCAGAAAGGGGAGTGCTATGCTCCAGCAGTGGTTGTGCTGGATGTGTGCAGAGCACTTTATAGGTGTTAGCTAATTGATCTTTGCAAACACCCTTTGAGCAATTAAACATCACCTATCCAGATTTACAGGTGCAGAAAATAAGCTGAGCTAACGTCACCTGGTGCAGAAGTATAGCCCATGATTTTAGGGTGCCTGGACCAAAAGACTTTTGGTCTGATTTTGTTGGTGCAGAACATCTACAGGTTTGTCTGCTTCTCACAGCACAGAACATCTGTAATCTGCTTGTAAATAAGAGTGAAAATCTCCTTTTAAAAGCCAACCCAAGGGGTATTTCAAGTTGGAAATGCCAAAAAGCAGGCACACCAAATCACTAAGCCTTAGGATAATGGCAGCTTTTATGTCTAAAGATACCCAAGGAGAAAAGTCTAGAGTCAGGTTTAATCAGATTTCGTCTCTCTGCTTCTTTTTAATGCATCTAGACAGGATGTGGCCTCCCCATGGTTTCCTGTGGACCTACTGGCAGAAAGTCAGGGTTTGAGATGGAAAATAAAACTTTTCTTCTCCAAGACCACTTAGTCTGCATGAACTGAAGGACAGGATGGAACACCCTGTCTGGATACACCACCACCCTACAAAAGCTGCCTTTAGGAAAACAGGACAGTTGTCCTGAGTGTGGCATTTATCCTTCCATGGCCACTGACCACTCTAACACTGTGTTGGCTTTACAAAATGGAGAAAATGAGGAACCCAGGTAGGAAGTAGAGACACGTGTGGGACATGCCACATGGCTGGAAGCTAATGTTAACCGAGTGGTATGAGATACTCTTTTATTTTCTGCAGGGCATATTTTTGTTCTAAGGCAGACCCTTAATAAACACCACACTCTAAGTGTGCTTGACCAAAGAACTATAAAAGAGACCTCAGAGGCTGCCTCTCTGCCAGGCTGCTGATGCTGTAGCAGTACTCTACCAAGGCCCAGATTTTTAGTTAGATAGATGCACTCTGGTACCTCGTGGGATTTTCACTTGTAGGCTGAACAAGTTTGGAATTAAAATTAAAAAACAGGGCAAGTAAGAACACCCACTAGGGCCTACTTGTGATTGTAGTACATAAATAGCTTTAAAAATCTCAGGTTTCTCTCATGTAGGGCTCCAAACTGGAGAATTCTCTTCCCTCACAGCTATAAGACAACAGCTGAAGCTCATGTTGTCCTTCAAACTGTGCTTCAAGGTACATCCATGTATTCAGGCAGCCTGTTTTTTCCTCCAAACCTTCCAGATGTGTGAGAGCTTCAAGCTGAGTATTCCCTAAAGGGACAGGCCTGAAGGAATTCAAAGTCCTTCGTTAGGCACTCTGTCAATGCTGGAAGCATTGCTATTTAATTGATGTACTGTTTTTATTATACGTGCCCTAAGGGAGTGTGCTGACCAAAGCCTCTTGTAAATTGAATAAATAAACAAATAAATAAGCAAGCATTGTTGCCTTGACCAGCTCATGGTGTGACAGAAAAGCCCGTGTGCTTTAATGTGGTTTTACACAACAATCTAGCTGTCTGGAATGGCTTGTTTGAGCTTCATTAACCCTGGCAGGCTCTTCCAGCTCCTTCCTCCACCTCAGCAAAGATAGAGGATGCCACTCTTACTTTACAGATTTCTAAGGTCACTTTGTTGATTAAATATGTCATTTTAAAAGCTTCCTATAATGTGAAAACTACTTATTTCCTTTCTTCATCTGGAAAATGGGTGAAAAATTTTGTCATTTTCGGTTAAAAGGAATGAAGTAATATCCTTCTCCCATTCTTTCCCTTTCCCCTATTGTCCACCTGCCCCACTTCACAACTCTGCAAAGTCATGATTTCTCACTTCCTTTTTACTTGCATATTGTCTGGACCAAAATACTTCTCAAATACATCTTTTAACAAAACCTTGGAAAATAGAGCTGTACCAGTCAGAGTCAGGACTACGGTGCAGAAAAAAATGGTTACCAGCTGGGGACATAAGCTGGCTAAGCCCAAGTACAGAAAGCAATAGAGACATGGGAGCCGTCACTCAGTGAGGGCTGGCCATCCCAAGCCTTGCACTGCAGCTTGGGCAGGGTTTGCAGCCTGTGCTCGTCGCTGGGCTGCCTCAGCAAAAGCACTATCAGTGCCCCAGCTGGCTTGTACACTCCTACAAGAACTGCAGCCACATGCTGAGTGCAGTCAGACCTTCATGCTCATGAATGTTATGCATGTGAGAGAATTTACAGCAGTGAGTCATCATCTTGCCTACATTCATGTGCTCCTTTCCAGTCTGGAAGGAAAGCGCTTTCATTCACGAAAAGAAAAAATATAGGTTTGAAGACATATCATGATGCAATCACACCCTTTTATAGTGTTCAGCCTCTCATTATGAAATATGATTCCCCTGAGGCATGACTATAGAGTGTGGAAAAGTGAGTTAAAATGGAAAACAGGTTGTGCCAGCCACGCCTCTACAACTGCCCAAATCACTTCCTCCAACTGCACACTTCCCTCATGGAGCTGCTTAAATTTTGCAGGACAGTTATCCTAGATTGTCTCCACACTGAACTGCAATAAGTAAGTATGTTTGGATGATCCTAGTACAGAGCTTGAAGAGACTGAAGAAAAGAAGATGGACTGAACTAGAAACTGAACAGAGTCCACTTGTGTGTCCTGGTGTCCCAGAGCTCCGTGCTCTTTCCCTCTTAACCATATTGCAAAATTGTCTTGGGGCAGTGGAGGTGCTATAGTCAGGCTTTTATGTGAGCCAAACAAAAAGAAAACAATGTACCCTATTTCTCCCAAATATTTGAGTCCTTGTTGTCCTTGGGGTAGATATTGGCCAAATCAAACTGAGATAAAATCAAAATCAGGAAAAGTGTCAGAGAAGGGGTATTTCTCAGGGGACATTTGCAGAATCCTTGGAATTTAGACGAATTGCTAAAATTGTTTCAGAACAGGAAAATCAGGCAGGATGTCTACTTCTCTCCTATGAGAAACTGGTAATGTTTGACCTTAACATATGATTAGCTGTTAAATGACTTTCAAGGAGACTTTCCTAGGATAATCTACTTAGCCTTTAGCACCCATTTATCACTTCATAGTGGAGATTAGGGTTGATTCTCAAGAACAGCATTACTTAAAGTCTCAACTACATTTTTTCCAGTTAAGTATATTATTCCTTTATGGTAATAATGAGAAAATTTTATGTCCTCTTTTTCTCTATTTAATGTATTGTTATGGAATAGGTGACCATCAAAGTCATTTAAGGAATGATTGCAAATGAAACATTCAACAATTCAGAAAAAAATTCACCTAAAGAACGGATGGATTTGTGGTCACCCAGAAGGTTCTTAAGGTATTTCTGAATTACAGAGATGATGGTCACTACATTGCTGCTACCAGGTATTGGCTTCGACACTGTTTCTAAGTAGAAATTAAAGAATCCAGATAAATTTTTAAGTAATTAAATCAAGATGAAACTCAGTGTCTGGATAATGTAAAAAGATTGTTGTTAAGTTTATGATTTCTAGACATGATCTAGACACAAAAAAAATATATGTCCAGCTGCATCCACCTCAGGGCAAGAAATGCAGCAAACCTCATACTGAAAACTGTTCAGGGTTCTTCATCTGCCACTCACACAGGCCACATCCATAGTTCACAGCACTTCATCTTGGGTTCTCATGGCACTAGAAGTCTGTGTTGCACATGTGTGTGTGTGAGGATGCTAAACATCCTGGGATTGTGCTGGAGGACTGCGTCCTTTCCAGACTGTGCACTTTCTTCTCTAGCAATTCTTGTGTGATGGCACATGACCCAGAATATTTGTTTGACTTCAAAAACCAATCAATGAGTGAATTAACATTTATGCAACATGTACAGCCAGAGGATAATGCCCTTGGAATGAGCTGGGAAGCTAAATTTTTATCAAAATGGGTCTTCACACTAAGAAGATTCTAGGGAGCCAGCTGAGAGGTGGCACCCAGAATCTCCAGGCTTAGAGAATGGTGCTTATCCCTAATCCTTTCCTCAAAAGGACATAGGACAAAGGATAATGGTTTTGAACTGAAGGAGCGGCAGTTTAGATTAGATGTAAAGAAGAAGATTTGTACAATGAGAGCAGTAAAACACTGGAACAGGTTGTCCAGAGAGGTGATAGATGCCCCATCCCTGGAAAAATTCAAGGTCAAGTTGGACAGGGTTCTGAGCAACCTGGCCTAGTTGAAGATGACCCTGATCACTGCGAGGGGGTTGGACTATAAGGCCTCTAAAGGTCCCTTCCAACCCATCCTATTCTATGATTCTGTGATTCTCTGACATGACTCTCATCTCACTCTGGGACATTCAAATACCAAACGTCCTCTTCAGTAAGGATAGTTTGCCAGAGTACCCTATTGTGACTGCTTTTGAATTTTAAGTCTGAAAATACTCAGTGATCAGGCTGATTGCCTAATTACCTTAATTTAATAACTGATTTTGCCTCAAATTAATTGTTTCCATACATTTACTCTTAATCTATGGCAAACTTCTCTTTTACTGGAAATGAAATTAAATTGAATTACCTCATATTGTCCACAGAAAAAGAGCACAGGCACAGTCAATCTCATGCATAACAGACATGTGACATCACTTGACCATGAATTCATGTAGGTACATGAATGTGCAGGACTGTGTTCTTTAGCTTTTGTTATTATTACCTGGTTTTTACTATTTTAAAGATCTTTGTCCTCTCGTAAATACCTCTCTCAGATAATTTCTTCCACTTCCTAACACATGAATTTTCCCATCTTTCTCAAAAGTAAATGTCAATGTACATCCTGCCTATGTTAGACTCTCAATCACATTATTTCTGTCTGTTGTTTAGTAATTGTTGCAAATTAGATTTGTACTGTACTGAGGAGATGACAATACCACCCCAAAGGCTTAGTAATCAAAGTAAAACCACTGAAATGTGTTCTGGAGAGGTGAAAAAAAAATATATGTAATGTATATATGTAATTTATCTATATATAAATTAAAATTAAAGTAACTCATCTTCAAGTATTTTTGAAAATTACAGTGTTTAAAGAAACCAATTCATTTAGCTGTGAATATATATGCTGTCTTGTTTTACTCTGGATGATTTAACAGAAATGGTGAAATGCTGAAATTCTATTATTTTCATAGGGAACCACTTTTCTGAATAAGATAAACTGCCAGCCACAACCAATAATTATACCTTTCCTAAGGATATGCAACAGTAGTGTCTGTTTTAGACTATTGCATTTTCAACCATAGGAAGGAGCTAAAGTTACATAAATTTCCTGGAAGAGTACTTAGACAGCTGTTTACCTGAAATTGTGCTTATTTCTGGCATCAGTGTGATATACACATTATTTTATAGTCCTGGCGGAGAAGTAATAAGGAAATTGTTGAAATATTAATACACAATTTATATGCTTGCCTATGTACCTCACAAAAAGATGCTTTTATATTCTTTGAAGAATACTGATAGTGTTAACACCAACATATGGCTTCGTTTTTACTTCCCTCATTGCATCTTTATGTGTAACAACAGATTTAAACAATTTAGCACATGAGAATAAATATCAACAAGAGGCATATATGCATCTCCTCAGAGTTCAAGGACGTTCACACAGTCAAATCCTCCATCAATGTACCAGGGACAAACACAGCTACACTTGGGTTTAATGGGAAATATTTGTGTTAATATTACACATATCAATGCCAGATTGAGGTTAAGTGCTGTCTAACTTTAAAGGGTGCTATTCTATAAATTAGAGTTGCCAGGCTGAGCCAGGGACATGTTGGAGAGCAGACAGGAGTCAGAAGGTGGGAAACTGCCTTACCACCAAGGCAGAATGGCAAAGCCACGACTGAACCTCTCTCTAACATCCATGTGAGATTTCTAGCTACTGGTAAAAATTACTTTTCTAGGAACTGGTTACCCCTAGGATTTCCCACAACTTCATGTCCTGTATTTGGACAACAATTATCTCGGAGGTCTTTACATCTGTAAACCTGAGCTGTCATTAAATTAAGAGGGCTGCTGTAACAGCAGGTGATGGTGGAGTCATGTGACTGTAGGTTGACATCCTGAGGCTCTGTCGACTGTTCCTTCCTGTCACCTGTACCTATCCCCCCATGTCCCAGGCAGTCTTCTCTTCCCTCTCTGCTGGCACATCCCATCTCTGCCAGAATATCATGAAGCTTGTGTCACATCTTGGCACCAGAACAAAAAGAGGAGAAGCTGAACACAATTCAGTAACTGTAGGAGATTTACATCTACTACTGTGGCTGCTGATCCATTATGAATATCACAGCCAGAAACTCCCAACTGGAGTCTCCCACCAACTGCTCTTGGGCAGGTTTTGATGCAGTTTTATCGACCAGTTGAAACTTGACACTAGAGAAGAGTTTAAGCAGAAGTGTAAAAACTCTGCCCATAATCAGTCCCTCTTATCTGAGATATCAGGATGCACACAGGTCATATTTTAAAGCACAATAGGTGGGTTAGAAACATCCTACAACCAAAGGAGGGTTAATTTTAACTTCCATTACTCTGTTCTAAAGAAAGAGAAACTGAAAAATGTCTTGAGATAGAGAAACATAGTTATGAACTGATCATTCCTGATACTAGATGTTTCTGTAGAGGTTTCTTACAGCTAACTTGCACAAAGGAATATATTGCCATTTTTCAGTGCAGACACATTTCTCATACTATGAGAAAATCTGACAGTTCTAAAAATGCTTCTTTTTTTTACAGAAAGGAAGACAGAAGACTGGGGTGTTTTTACTTGGAGCAAGGAATGTTCTATGCTATTCATTATTTAATGAGAGGAGATTCAGATCACAGGATCTCAGGATAATTCATGTTGGAAGGAAACTCAGGCAGCCTGTGGTCTAAATTTCTGCTCAAAGCAGGATCAACTATGAAGGCAGAAGATGTTGCTCTGGAAACCCCTGAAAAAGGGGTTTTTTTCAGTTATGTCTTGAAAGGTCCTAAGGATGGAGACTGCACTGCTCCTTTGGGAAACCACTACTGGGCTGTTGCAGAGTGAATGTTTCCCCTTATGTCCATTCTGAACCCGTCTCATGTCAGTCTATGCCAATTACCTCTCACCCTTGCACCACGTGCCATTCAGGTCTGTCACTACGTCCCTCTTGACACCATTCCTTCAAAGGCTGAGTGAGGCTCAGTCTTTCAGTCTCCCCTCAAAGGGAAAGTGCTCCAGCTCTGCGCATCTTGATGGGCATCTTCTAAACTTGCTTGTATTTATCAACATCTTCCTTGTACTGGAAGGTGTTGGATAGCCTGGCTCTGCTCCTGTTTATAAATGTTGAATCCAATTAAGTTTCTTTTGGCCTCATCCTCCAGACCATCCAGGTCTCTGGGGATGGCAGCCCTGCCCTTGAGCACGTCAACTTCTCCCTGCATTGTGGTGTTTGCTGACCTGATGACCATGAGCCCCTCATCTCCAGACACGGATAAAGACCAACCGATAAAGAGGAAAGGTCCCAAAATAGATTTTTGTGATATGCTTGCCACCAGACTCGAGGTAGAGAGTGACCCACTAACCACTGCCCTCTGAGTCTGATCATTCAACTAGTTTGTTACTCATCTAGCTGTCCAGCCATCCAAATAAAATCCCAGCCTGCTTACAAGAGCAGGCATGGCAAAAGTCTTGCTCTGGCCAAAATAAATTATGTCTATGGGTACCTTTTTACGTTAAAAAATTAAAGCATTAAAATTCAGGCACATGACAACTTACACTGAGCCTAGACTTACTAAAATTACTGCAATCAATTAAAGATATAACAAAGTATATTGCAACAGTGATTAATTTCTAGATTTTAATGAGTTAAGGAGTGTTACCTTTTCCCATAATGACACAGCTGAAACTGAGAAAATGCTGCTTTTTTTTTACAACTGCTCAATCTTCATAAATATGTCAAATTACCCTGTATTGTACTTTTTACAAAAGACTGAATGCAAATATTTATGTTTTCCAAAGGCCTGTACTTTCTGCTTTTGTTGTGTAAATAAGCATTTGCCTTCATTTCTTTGAGTTTCTATTTATTATCAGATGCAGCAGGAATATTTTCCTCATGTGAATTAATCCATTCAAATCTGAGAAAATGAATCAGAAATTAATTAGCCGACATGCTGTTCTCCTCTTCCAACTTATAAATAAAATCCAGATAGGAGAATATGAGAGCTATAGTAACTAAAATTTAAAGAACAAATTACCAGATTTTTTAAAGTACCTACAAACATGAGACTTTGAAAAATATCTTCCAAGACTAGGTCTTAATTCTGCTTTAGTTCAGCTATACTTTTGTTATTGAAAGTGAAGTGCTTGGCTGCTTAGTGGTTCTGAAAATCCTACTGATTTCCTCTGTTCTGTTACACACCAAAACATCAGATTTCCAATTCACCAGCTCTTCAATTAACTTAGCAACCAGTTAAATTCAAATTCAATTTAAAAATATAAAAATTAGGATAGAGAATACATCTTATAAATGATAAAATTTATTCAATGAATGTGTAAGTATCATACACCCTTCTCAGTGCATCCTTCCCAGTAGGAAATAGGAAAACCAAGTTTTCTTTAAGAGCTGAGTCTGTCTGCACATCACCACATCAAGTCACTGGACAAGTCATTGAGAAAAATTCCTTAGGACATAAAATGCAAACAAAACAAAAAAAATCACAGTTTAACATAAGATTTTCTGCTTTTAATTCATTATTATAACCAGCAATTTAATTCACTTTGACTTAAGTCAATCTACATTGCCTCAGGTTCCCTATCTGTATATTTCACATTTATAAAATGGGTGATATTAGGATGAGGCACGTGTGCCCTCATTAGGAAGAGTGATGCTTCTTACAGCTAAATTGGATTTTGCTCTTCTCTACGGTCCCTTGGTCCTTTGCTGATTTTTCTAGCAATAATGAGCAAGAAACACAAGGTTTTTGTGATGTGGACATTTGTCCACTAGATGCTGCACTAAACCCACCTACTTATTTCATACCTTCATCCTGCTGTTGACAGAACCTGGACTCCTCTGAGTAATTCCTTCAGGTATCCAAGCTACCTTGGCAAGATGTGGGGTGCATAAGCTTATGGAGATAAGGTGCTTCCACTCAATATCTCCAGCTTGGTTTCATCTTTGGTCTGGGACTGGGTGATATGACTAGCCAAAATAATAATACACGGGGTAGTGACTAAACTGCCCTATACAGTTAAACTGCCCTATATACTCAGAAATATTCACTCTGATGTACTGAATGCGGCTTTATGTCACTTTCTCCAATTTTTTACCACGTTTTAAAGAGGGAATGCAGCATCTCCTGGGTTCTGGAGCATGCTCTAGTGACATAGATGTGAAATAAAGGGTAGTTGCAGACTTTGCTGTCAGCTTCTAGGGCTCAGGACTGCTGGGGTGAAGCACAGAATCAGCAGAGCAGCTGATGCCGTGGCTCACTTGTAAACGGGTGTGCCTGTGCTCTGCAGGAATGGGAAACTTTACATTTGTTTCTTTCCTCAGATTTTTCTACTGCTGGGTTGAAATAACAGAAGAGTAATTGTGGCTTTTTACAATCTAATTCTTCCCACTCAAAAAAGCCAGCCAGCTCAAACAATTATTCCAGGAGGGAATATGACACTGGAGTGGAGGAGATGGCAGTCTACTGCAGGTTTAATCTTCCCCAATTGTCCTTTAAATCATTTTCTCTGGAAGTGATTTACTAATCCAAACAAATATTTCCAAAATGACACAGAATAAATAGTTCTTTCACCAAACATTTACTCTGTGCAAGTGTTTTTTAATACAACTGCCACAGGAGACCATGAATTCTTGTACCTTCCATATTGGTTTCCCTATTCCTTGAAGAAGGTTTAAGTTCCCTCCTCAGATACATTTCAGCTCACATGTCCTTATTGGGGCAAATTAAGCTATCATAACATGCTTAAATTAATTAACTTTCACTATACCTACTGAGTATCTCTTGTGTGTGCACACTGGTGATTGAACTTAAAACCTTGGCAATACTAAAAAAAGTTAATCTTATTCTCCTTTACCTTAAATAATATCTGTCAAGAACAAACACTGTGATTTTTATTTATTATACTACAATTGTGCTTTATAACTTGGTTCACTCAATTCTAAAATTGAACTGGTTTTGCTAAATGTTATGCAAAATCATTGTAGTTTTCTAATAAAACATATTGCCATGCTTGAACTCCAGCCTTCCCCTTTCAAAACACATTACCCTTTATTTTGGAGCTAATTCTTTCACCCAAATTCACAACCAAGCAATGGATAGAGAATGAGCTGACTTCCCAAACTGTGCTTGCCTCCTTGCTGGAGGGTGGGAGCAAAAGTGTGAAGGTGGGTGAAGGCGTTTGACTGGGGTCCACTGTGACACAGGACCAAGATAATCACAAAATGTGAGACGGCCACTGCTCTTTACTGCCCACCACTGACATTTGTCTCAGGTGACATTTAGCTTCTGCTCGGGGAAAGAAAAAAAACCCCAGACCATGACCTGAGCAATCTCTGAATGCTGTTTCTTGGCCAGCTACTTGTACCCTGCATCTGAGTGGGGAAACAATCAACACTGGCTGCTTTTCAACTACTAAATACGTTAAATACCCTCTGCTCACTTGCTGGTCCCAGACTGTAGTTTTATAAGGCTCTAAATATCTCACAGCGTTTTTGGGAAAAAAAAAGATAAAGAAACTCCATTTGTTCTTCTTAAGCTGGAATTTGAATTCCATCTGGGGACATCTTAGAAAAGGTCTCCAGCATTATGCCAGAAGGATGTGTCCTCCTGCTCATCCCATGTGCTGAGCACACCTCACACAGACTCTGTTTTCTGCTGAAGTATCAAACTGCTGGACTTCAACACTGCTTGCACTGGTGTTTTGTACTGAAAAAACAATTAAAAAATAGGTGACATTGCTCTAGGTCCCCGGGAAAGATACATCAGAGACCTGCTCTAGGGGAGTGAGGCACTATGTATCACCAAGCCTGGGAACAAAGGATTCCCTCTGGCAAGGTTTTCTTTATTGGGTAGGCATAGTCAGCATGGTTAATATTGTGGTATCCAAGGACCTCCTCAAGAAAATAATGATAACTATATACTGTCATGGCACAGAAAGACAGCCATGAGAAAACTTATCCTGGCCCCACTCTATCCAGTGGTCAAATTGGCACTAACTGTCCCAGGAGTAGATGGGTAATGAGATGGTTGGCCCCACATTATCCCTAAAATGAACTCCATGTTCAAAATACATTATTGTTATTATTGAATTATATATTCTGAACCTACAGGTTCAGGTATATTTATCTACATGGAAAATTTGAAAGAAAAAAATCACAAAAAACATTAGGGAAAAGTTTTGATTTCAAACTGAGTTAGTCACAGAATAGAAATCAAATAAAAATTGACACTCCATTTTCAAAGTTTGCAGGAAAGCTCTCTACAACCCTTCTGAAATTCCTTCCACTTTTGACTTTTCAGACCAAATTAATTTGCTCAGGCAAAGTTTTATGTTTAATACCAGAAGGAATGATTAGACAACTCAGACTGAGCTCTGTAGCACAAGACATTAATTTTCTTCCATTTACCTTGCACTGAGCCCAGTAATTTGAGCTAAACTACATAATTTCAGCCCATGAAAAACTAAATTATTAAGTACCATAGGTAGGGAATAGAAAAGAACAAGGTGTTACCTTGAGCTTCTACAATAACAGGAAATTGATATGGTAAAAAATGATCCACACTCCAAGGTATAACAAAGCCTGAAAAAAGTCCCAAGGTTCCTTCTAATCTGACTTGTGGAAAATTTAGCCCTGTCCCCAGGTCTCATGATATATTTAATCCTCAGTAGCTGGCTAAGATGTACCAGCCAAGAATTTAAAGCAGAGGATTCTCAATATGCCCTCAAAGCACTGGCCTACCCAGTCTGGCATGTCTTCTTCAGCTGCAGCCAACAGAGATGTTTTAAGGAAAGGGAAAAAACATTTAATTTCTAAGCATACATATTCAACTTGTATTACGAAGGAGAACAATCCTTCCTGAACCTTGTGATCAACTGGATACTGAATATTCTTAAAGTATGAGGTTTAAGCACAGAGTGGCTACTGTTCTGGATCACAGAATCACCTCATCTAGTCTTCTGCTTCAAGTGAATATTTGGTAAGGATTTTGCAAACAGTATATTTATATACATATATTAAGAATGATCTTTCTGTCCCAGATCTCACAAATTAATATTTTCTTGAATTAGACACAATATTCATACCACTGTGTATAATATCCATTGATAGATTTATCCTCCATAAATGCATAATATTTATAATTATACATTCCTGCAGTATAATTATGCACTCTGTCAGGAGTACAGATTCTTAGTTTTAAATCTAATACTTCATGTTTTCATAAGGTACACAGTAGATTTTGCAATGTGAAAAAACCCAAAACCTGATCCCACACATAGAATGATAGAATGGTTTGGGTTGGAACAGACCTTAGAGATCTAGTTCCAAACCCCCTACCATGGGCAGGGACACCTTCAGTATTATATACATATTCATATATATTTTACATGTACATGTACAAACACACATATATATATATATATAAGCATTTAATTATAGCTACTGACAACAAGTCATTAAGATAATGATGAGAGTCATTATCTTCATACTGACCAGGAAGCATTAGGAGCATATTGAAAGCAGTGCTGATCTTACTCTCTTCTGGTTACAAGCCATGAAATGAGTAAATGGGACGTTTTCATTTTCATTTTTTCCTTGACAGCAAGGTCAGAAGGAATGAGGCAGTCAGGCCCCTGCAAGCACAGGGCTCAGGATGTTTCCCAGAAGTCATATTTAAGGCAGATCTTTAAAGAAGGTTATCTAATTTCATTTTAAGAATTGGTAAGGTGGTCTAATGGTTACTCTCACTGTGAAGTGCTGCTGACTTATCTGATTTCTGCTTTCATCTCACTGAGTAATTTCAAACCTTTTCCAGTGAATTGGAAAAAACCCTTCATATTTTCTCTTGATGTAGGAACACAAGCTCTGTAATCAAATTTACCCTTTCAGCAAATGAAGTAGATTGAGATCCTTTAGTCTGTTTTGGGAAAGCTTACTTTTTCATCTTCTTTTTCATGCTCTCCACAGCTTCCACATCTGTCTTAAAATAGTGACTTAGATAAAATTCTAGCAAGTATCTTATTAGTGCTACATAACATCTTGGACCACATTTCCATTTCTTTCCATTTTATTTATTTACCTAAGGGTCACATCACATTTGCTAGTTACAGTATTGCACTCAGAATAGCATTTAGGAAAAACTGATTATAGTGTTATTTGAATCCTTCTCTGAGACTCACATCCATATATCCAAACTAGCATATTCCCTTGTAGCTGCAGATCCCAGCACATAAATAGAACTTCTATCTATTCACATTTTGCCTCTCATTGCAGTCACAGATATTGTGTTGCTGCCTTTAACTTCCTTTAATAACAACAGTTTTATATCTTCTGCATATTTCTTGTCTATTCCATACTGTCTGTATCACTTCTAGTTTACCGCTTTCCATTCCCATTTAGTCTAATTGGACTGGTTGGTTGGCTTCCTTCTTTTCAGAAAGAAAACCTTTTTTACCATGTTTTCTGAGATATGACTTTGAGGACACTCAACACTTCCAAGTAATGCTAAAACTTGCAATTTGAAGGATATTACTTTTTCACAGATGTGCCAGGAGTTATTTTAATCTTTCACAAATAATGCATCAAAAATAATTATTCATTGATATTACATTCTGTTTGTATAAATATAGCCAGACCATTATTACTGCTACCAAGGAAACTGGGTTCAGCAGCTAACCACTTCTGAGTCACAAAGGCAATTAACAATCCCTTGTTGAATCATAGAATCATTAAGGTTGGAAAAGACCTCTGAGATCATCAAGTCCATCCATCCACCCAGCACCACCATGTTCACCACTAAACTACGTGCCCAAGTACCACATCCACACATCTTTTGAAGATTTTCAGGGATGATGATTCTACCATTTCGCTGTTCCAATACCTGATCACTCTTTCAAGGGAGAAATTTTTCCTAATATCAAAGTAAATCTCCCCTGGTGCAACTTGAGGCCATTTCCTCCTTTCCTGCCACTTGTTATTTGGGAGAAGAGAGCGATCCCCACCCGGCTACAACCTCTTTTCAGGCAGTTGTGGAGAATGAGAATGTGCCCGCTGAGCCTTCTTTTCTCCAGGCTAAACAACCCCGGGAACCTCAGTCCTCCTTGTAAGACTTGCCACTCCTCAGAAACAGTAACTTGTGTTCCTGGGAAGCAAACAATGTATTTGGAAGCTGTGGGGGCCATAGTTTTCTGCAGTATAGACAGAAATGGTGAGCTAGAATTTATACACAGGCATCCAGGCATTGTGCTGGACTAAAATGCCATGTAACAATGCCTCCTAATTTCCACAAAACACTAATGCCAAATTCTGCAGTTTATTCTAGTTTCTGGGGAAGTGCTATCTGATTGCAACGTCATCCCAAAATATAGGAAAATCAAGAAGAAAAAAAAAAATCCAAACCCACTAGCTATGGTAGAGAATACAATATATTTTCCCAGATAATGTTTGTGATTGTGCAAAAAGCAATACCATCAGTATCTATTCTGTTAGTGGTCGAGGACTTGCTGCACCGGAGCCACCGTGAGGCAGCGCCTGGTGTGCAGGTGCCAGCAGAGAGCTGCTCTTGTCCCTGTGTAATCAGGGTGTCAGAAGCACAGAGGCTCCCTTTGTCTGCTCACTTCTGCAGCAGGAGATGTCACTGACAACATTTTCACAGCCTATTCAGTGGTTTAAGGACAGGCAACAGATAATGGGAAAAGCCAGCACACCCCAAGAAAATAAAAGAAAAGAAACAGATTGCCATCAGGAAAATGATACTTAAGAATCAGAAAGGTTAACTCTAAATTAAAATAGAGGAATGGGACAAAAGAAGTTACAAAAGCAATCTTGCAGACAGAAGTTACTAGAAACCCCTGAATAAATAAAATATAAACAAGCAAAAGGAGACAAGGACACCTTTGACATCAGAATCACAAAGGCAGAAGGGGTGGCTCAGAAGTGGATGCTTGTTCTACTTTCTTTTCTTTTGACATAAGAATAGCAAAAGTGGATAATTTGAAGTCTATAGATCTCGCTCCCCACTGCAAGTTGTACTTCCAGGGAAGTCAGTGCCAATACTCCAGTGACTCAGCTCGTTCACTGAAATATTGACAATGCTTGATGAAAGGGGTAAACGGCAATCGCAGGTTCCATGGTTTTGCTTCAAACATGGAATTCTGAACAAAAATGGAGAACATGAGGTTTTTAAGACAAATTCAGAAGTCAATTCCTCAGTATCAGAAGGATGCTAAATATTGGGGGGTCACAGTCCTTCAGAATTTCCACAGCACTTGCTGTGGTGACACTTGCTGTGTCACAGCTGAAAATGCCACTCAGCTCAGTAGGTATTCCCAGCCTAAGGACACCCTACTCTCCATGTGTTCACTTCTTACCAGCTTTCACAGAATGCATGCCTTTGTAAGGATGCAAATTGCTAATATTCCATTGTATCCTATGCTCTGACATTAAATAACTGCATAAAGAGGGATCTGTGTTTTCACAGAATCATAGAATGGTTTGGGTTGGAAGGGACCTTAAGGTCATACCCCTTGTCCTATCACTATGTGCCCGTGTAAAAAGTCATTCTGCCTCTCACTCCCTCTTACTCTCTTTCATTTAGTTGTGAACTAAATCCTTGCCAGACTGAGCTGGATTTGACCCCAGAAGAACACATACGGCAAATTGACTTTCTAAGTGACAGTGGGAACTCACTAACTTTAATATGATGGCAGTTGCAGTTCACACTCATCCCTGTTATGTTAAATGTAACCTTAACTAGATCACTGCTGAAATGCATGAGACATGTGCCAACGGAGAGCACAGATCTCACTGCTGGAATGGCAAACCTCTAAAGATGACTGTGGGGATTGCTAAGGCCTTCTTGAGATACAGCAATGTCTCAATATAGCCTGTAAGCTAAGTGAAAATCGAAAATTCTTAACATGACTAATTTAGAGCTTATAAAGCCCTTTCTAAGACTGATTGCTATAATTACAATGCCAAAAACATCAATAACTTGGAAAGAATTATAAAACAATTTTGCTATTATCTGTCAAGCTTCAAAATTAAAAAATTGTATAGCTTATAACCTGGAAATTCATGAAGTACTCCCTCTGAATTTCCCTCCATTTTAACACATATATTGAAATGCCAACAGTCGCCCTGGTTCTTGCAAGAGTTTTTTCTGAACAAAAGCTATCTGTGTATTTTTGAAATCTGGTTTTAGAAATAACCCTTTGCTTATGCAGCTTTAATTTCTTTCCCAAGATTTTCCAACAAGCTTTTTTTCCAAAATGTATGATAGCAGTTCCATTCATATGTCTTAGTAGTTTCTTGGTATTCTTTTAGAAACATTTTTGCTCACTAAATTTCATATACACCGTTTAGGAGCTCATCCAGACATTCCAAATGTGTAATAAGTCAGAGCAGGTAGAAAAAAAAGACAGGATTACTAAGAGGACAAATGTTTTTGAGCTATGCTTTCTCCTTCCTTGAGTAATCTACTGCTTATAACCATTACCTTCCTCCCTCACAAACCTTTCTTCTCAGAGACAGATGACCCTTACCCTGCTCTCCCATCTATTCCTCTTCCACTCCTCTTTCCATCTGCTTTGGTAAACCTGTTAAATCTGCACTAAGAGCAGCGAAAAAAAGAAAAAGTTTGACAAACTGGCTTGACTGCTGCTGACTCTGGTATCATCTGCTGTCATTTGCCTCGGTTGCTGTCAACTTTAAAGGTCAAAGGGAAGAGTAAGTATGGCCTTGGAGGGGCAGCGGTTCTGGGGAAGCAGGTTGGCATCTTCCACTGTCTATAGCAGCTCATTTGTTATAATGGTTTTTAAACGTTCAAAGGTTTTTCTTTCCTCTGCTACTCAAGCTGAAAAACTGGACTTAACCTTTCACACAGTTTGGGTGATTTTTTCTGCATTATCAGTTTTCATGCACAGGTAAAAGTTCTCCAAAGCTTTAATTACAAATGAGTTTTAAAACCCAAATTACCCATCCTCGGGAGAATGAAAGATGCATAAAGCAGACACTGTACCAGGCACTGATACTCAAATACAGAAATAGACTTGTCATTTTTACAAGATCTGTCAAGAAAGGAAAATTCTTGCAATTCCGAACTAGAGTCTGTTAATTAAAATGGCAAATAAAGACCCACATTTTAAACCAGGCTATCTGAACCTAGGTAATTAATATCAGTTTATCTGCTGAGGTGAGTGACAAAAGATATGTACCTAAAGTATTCATGTTAAAAGACTTAGTCACATTAACACACATTACTGGGTACAGACATTTGAAAAGAGTCCCTGTTATATCACTATCCCTGTGCACTTACACAGACAATGAATGGAGACTGAAAGTTTAATATCATGCAACCAAATTTCCATATGACACAATTTAAGTAGGGATGACCTTTTCAATGTCTTTCCACTTCCTGGACCCCAATAGTGAAAAAAGTCAATACACAACGGCAGGAATTTTTCATTTAGGACCTCAGTGACTCCAGTTTTGTAGTGGACAAAGTGTAAAAATAGCAAGTGTTTGTCTTCCTGTTTCTGATCCTCATTTTACATTTGCATTTAACTTATAATCCTTCTCTTTGATTTTCTATGAAAGCAGCAGTAAAACATATTTTTCCACTTTTCTGACACTTTCAGAGTGTGGTGTTTCTTAGATCATTATTCTTGCTATGTCTTTCCATATAGTCTTCTCTTTTGCAATGCTTGCCATTTTATTTCGCTTTTTTAAATCTAGTTCCTGTCAATCTATTACAAACTTTCTGAGAAGCTGCATTTGGCACAGGGTATTTTTTTACTATAATTTAAAACTTTCAAATCTTTCCCATCTGTTTCACATGACAGTAATGAGAGTCTTAAAAAGGGACTCTATTTTTGCAGTGTTCCAAAAATGCCTTCTGTGCTGTATATTGTTTAGTAATACTCTTTGCATAGTGCTGTTAATCTCTGAGGGCCCCATGCTGGTAGTGGGTTTTAGTGCCCTTAACTTCCGCTAGAGTCAGAAATGGGCCAAGTTCTTTCTCTTTCCGTAGGTGAAGATCTTTCTCTTTCTGTAGGATGTGATCAGTGCTTGGCAGAAGCAGATGCTAACTGGCCCATTGGGAGAAACGTAAATGCACAGATATGTGTAAGTGTGCTTGGGTTTTTTTCCAGACTAACTATGGATTAACCTTATGGTTTGTCTGAAGTAAATAGCAGCTGCTATTCTTTTGCTAAACTTTTACAGTACCATACTCAGAAGCTTCAGTAAAAACCCAAAAGCTTATCTTGTTTCAGTGTCCTTCACTGAAAGCTGCTTTTTCAGTAACACACATGTATTCACTGAAAGAATGAAAATGAGGAAATGCACCTCTCAAATGGGAAGTGTGAAGGTAAAAACAGCATTATGTAGCATAAACAAATTTTTAGTCCCTAAACTATATTCTAGACACTTTTGAACTTGACTGTTTTCTGTTAGACCAAATGAAGAATATCTGTAAACATTCCTAACCTAATTTTTTCTTATAACAAGGAAATTTGTCTGTATGCTCCAGAGCCAGGAACCATCCCTGCATGATGGTAACTTGAACATGGAAAATGAACAAATTCCATTTTTGTGCCACTGTGTTCCATAACAATAGCAAACCAACTTACCCATTGGTAAATACATAAGCACAGATTTAATCTAGTCTTTCCAAACGAAATGAACATTTTAACTGAACTTTCTTTAGTAAAGTAGAATTTTGGCTAAAGTATTATTATGAGAGGAGCTATATCTCCTAGGTCTTTGTGAGTTTCAGGTATTGTCTTTCTTTTCTCACTGGTCCATCCACAACGTTTCTGGCAATCCATTTCTTCCACAATCATGCTTTTAATGAGGGAGAACTCAGCTGACATTCAATTGTACACTTCAGTTTTATAAGATATTACCCCTGAACAGGAATCAAGAGGTTTTAAAATTTGATATACATGAGACACAGGACTGGGAGTACTGAAGTACTGGGTAATTCCACTTTCTGAGCTACTTTGTGCCTCTAGGAATGACATGGGAATATTTGTCTGGACTTTTCATTTACTCAAAGAAAAAAAAATATGCTAGTGATTCCTTCTTTGCATGGTGATGAGGTAACATTCACATCTAGAAAAAGAGTTAAACAAATGAATCCTTTTCAACACATTCTGAGAACCAACTGCATGTAGGTTTGTTTCTACCAGAGATAGAGGATTATTCATTATTTTGTGGGATTACATGATCTCTATAATCTCTAATAGATCATATTTCTCCTTGTACAGCATCAGCAAAATCTGAACAAATTCTTTTGTAAAACCTTGCTAGAAAGAATGAGAAATCAGGTATGTCCTTGAAAGAAATCTTTGCACTGGGCAGCTTCTCCACGTGATGATTATTCAAGGAAAAGATTCTAGTTTGACTCTAAAGATATATGCTGGATAATTTTACATCTATATTCACAGAGTTGCATTTCTGCTTACAAAGAGAGAATACTACATATGACAATTGTCAAAAATAAAATTAACCGTATTTGAAATGAGTTATTTAAATTTTTTTTTTTTTTACTCCAAGTCATGTTGGATACACCTACATGAGCAAATTCAACAGCACTACCAAATTTTGCTGGGTGATAGAAGCCAGTTGACTTTATTGCTATATTATGAACATTTCTAGTAACGTTCGGACCCATGTAAATGAACTGGCCTGGACAATCCCTGGGCATGGTTCAGTAGATAGCACAGGCCAAGTCCCATTCCCAATAGGCAGTTTATATTCATCCTCACCACCTTGGACATCAGTAGAGACTCTTCTACAGCTTAGGGCTCTGAGTCAAAGAACAACCTTGGGCTGCTTCTTTACTTAATGCCTAGTCTCAGCTCCTCTAAAATCAATGAAGAGACAGAGGCACCTCCAGAGGGCAATTTCTCCACATAACTTGGGCACCTCTTAGAAGTATGCTTTTAAGATGTCCTTTCTTCTCTGCCCGTATACCCACTGCCTATGGACAGACGTAGACATTTATTATTTCGACTGTGAACATAAAGGCAAGCCCTACTTTAAACCCCAGTGGTAACAAAGCCACACAGGGAATGCCATTTGGGCATTCTTCTCAGTAGACCTGTGGTGTACAAGCAATTGGGGCAGGCTCAGAAGATTATATAATTATTATTTCCTATTTCTTCTACATCACCTCCTGACTCCAGAAGAAGTGGAGGCTCCACTGCACCATGCAGTGTGTGAAATCACAGGACATGGGACTTGGTCTAAACAGAACTACAGATGGGAAAGTGAAGCCTCAGCTTCAGGCCACACATTAGCCAGCGCAGGCTCAGAGCTAGATACTCCAACACAAGGAACAGCCAGGAGAAGGTAACACTTTCAGACTTCAGGATGTTTGATGCTCACTGAAATGCCCACTTTGAATGCTCACTGAAATGCCCACTGCAAACTGGTACTCCCCTTCTGCCACTCCAGAAAACGTTTTGCAATGAATTTAATTAAACTGGTCCTTGCAGACAAGGGAATAATTCAGCTTATTTTTGCCTTTTCCACTATATTTTTCTTCCATTAGAGCTTCCTTTCCTCCTTTTCCATTCAGTAAGAACAGGACTGGACAGCTGGAGGAGAAGTGGATTGGGGTTCACTAGGGCAGAAGGCAGCACAAGAGACATAAGGATATGTCTCTGAAACTGGCCTGTGCCACTCCATTGCTGTACCAGGTGTTGGTCACGCTACAACACAGTAATATAAGTTCACTAATTCACCCAGACCCATGGCCTCTCCACACATAAGGGAGTTTGCAGACAGAGTTGTCTGGCAGTGGTCCACAGCGATGAAATCGAGGAACAGCCAAACATAGAGTGGATCCTGTCCTCTATTAGCTCAGGGTTTGTTTTCTTTGCAAATTAAGCCTTTCTCCTTGAAAGAGGAGAACTAGGCATTTTCTAACTGGAAATCGTGTTAGAGTGAATGCTGGCACTGCTAGTGATGTGTCAGATCAGGTGCTGTCCTGCTGAGGTGAACTGGGACAGGACAGTGGGGAAAAAAGGAACCAGCTGAAAAATGCAAGATTAAACAACTGTGTGGCTTTTTAAAGGACTAACCTTCCTCTACGTTACAGTGCTTCTGAAACAAATGTAAAATAAAACATAATTTTTATGCTGAACTCTTGTAATGTATGAAGGTAATAGTAATGTCAAAGTGGGAAATTTAAAATACGGATGAAAATGGAATACAGCTTAGATCTCCATGCAGCTCATGGATGACGTCTGATTAGTTCATGTTTCATTTTCTGATCCAGTTGCTCTCTGAAAATAGCACTATTTTGGTTTTTGCTATTCCACATCACCACTCTTCTCATTCTCGAGAAGGAGCAGCAGCTGCTGGAAAGTTCAGTGTCTTGAATTCATTTTCCACTAGATGGCAACTGCTGAGCTTTCCCACAGCACTGCAGAAACCTGTAAAGCAGCAACCGAGTATCTTCTCCAGACAGACTGCTTGAGTACACCTTTATAATATTCTTTATTTGCAGCTACATAAAGATTAGCTGCTAATTATTTCAAGTCATTACAGTATTTGCACAAGACACATACATTAAAATGGAATATGCAGTTTAAAGGTAGAAAAGCAGGAATTCACTCATTAGGTAAGTGAGGCCGTGGCTTCCTTACAGATCATTCAGTCCAACTCTTCTGCCATGGGCAGGGGCATCACCAACTAGACTGGGTTGCCCAGAGCCCCATCCAGCCTGGTCTTGAAAGTTTCCAGGGATGGGGTATCCACCACCTCTCTGGACAACTGTTTCCAGTGTTTGATCACCTCATTGTAAAAACTTTCTTCCTTATATCTAGTCTGAATCCACCCTTTTTTAGTTTAAAACCATTACCTCAGTCCTATTGCAACATTTCCTGCTAAAAAGTCTGTCACTACCTTTCTTGTAAGCCCCCTTAAAATATTGAAAGTCTGCAGTAAGGTCCTTTCCAACCCAATCTATTCTATGATTCTGTGATTCTAAACTTTTCTGTTTGGGATTACAGCACTAGACTAGGGGCTGTAATAACTACCAGCAATCTCTTATTTCATTTCCTTTTGTTTATCTCGTAGAGGTAATAAATATGGAACAGTTACTCATTTTCATACAAAGACCAGCATGTCACAATAAAATTGACAGCCTTAAAACAAAGAGTCCTGATTCTCAAAAATTTCACATTTTGCTTGAAATTGTTCAGGGAATTTAAGTGGGATTTGTGTGTAGGTCATATTCAGTGCCTTTCTGAAATCTATTTCTGTTTAAAAAAAAAGTTCTGTACAAAAATAAATACAACTATAGAGCCCATGCAATAGTCATAAAAAAGAAAAGCATTGCCTACTGGAAAGGTACATCCTACAGAGACCTCCTCCCACAGGCCTGATCTCTCTCTGAAGGATGTCTGACAGACAATGGAACCTGCTTCTACTTTTGGTTATGCGAGCATTATCTGAAATAACTCTCCTGGTATGATTTGACTAAAAATGATATAAATTGTATTGAAATCAAGTACAGTATTTTCAGACAAATAACAACACTCATCATGATCTATAATCTTTCATTTTTCTGTGGAGTTTTAACCCACAAGCAAGAACTGAAAGAGATCTGTATTTTTTTTAACTGATGAATTGACAGGGTTTAGCAGGTTTTTTTCCTGTTCTTTTTTTTTATTATTGAATATGTTATCTAGCACTTGCCTTATTGATATGTATTGTACGGTGAAACGCTTTCTTAGAATTAGATTTTGAACGAAACTTGGTGATATTTATCTAAAAGATGTCAACCCCACACTAGATATGATAATGGCCTTATTAGTTAATGGCCAGTTATTTACTGGCAATCTATCCTCAAAAGATCTGGTAGGGCAAGAAGCAGCTCCTTTAGCTACTCTTTGAGCTTTCTTTCTTGGTGCTCATCCTCCCCTTGAATAAGGAAAAATTCTTTCATCTTCACAGGTATCTTTTTAATGAGATATAGGCAAAATTGTGAAGCCTCATCTCTTCCCACATGGCAGTGTTGCCTACCTGCCTGTTCCTGTCTTTGAGTCTCTCTGTCAGCCACCTGGGCCGTCCACAACTGCGTTCCATCCCTCTCCATATCAGTCCCTGACATTCTCATCACTGCAGCCTTTTACACGTCTGCTTAGAGGCTGTGGGTAGCTGACTCTCATGAACCTCTTAAGGAGCAGAGAGAAAGCTATAGCGGTGGAAAGTCCACTCTGCCATATGTAAGAAGATATTTTTTACTTTATGTTTGTTAATTAGTGATCTCTCAGAGATGAGCAAAGTTTTCTTGTGTCATATGATGACTTAGCCATTCAATGCTATTGAGATTGATGGCATTGGTGTAATTTTGCAGATTTTAAAGTCCTAATTATGCTGTGGAACCCTTCCTCCTATACTCTTAAGTATTTTTGGTTTGCAAAACTAATTTTTGCAACACCAGTATTGAGTCTAAATTTTTGCTGGACACATTGTTCTCCCTTGAACTGTAGTTAAACTGGCTTCTTAAGAACTATTTTTCTTATAATGGAATTAAAAGCACACACCACAGCAGCTGCTGTGGGCAATGATGGTGTCTCAATTCCCAGGGCAAGAAGCTTATGGTTAGGGCTACACAGAATGGTTGTCTCTGACAGCAAAGCATTGAACTCACTGGACTGTCATCGGCAAACCATCAAACAATAGAATCACAGAATAGTTTGGGTTGGAAAGGACCTTAAAGATCACCTAGTTCCAAACATCCTGCCATGGGCAGGAACACCTTCCACTTGACCAAGCTTCTCAGAGCCCCATCCAACCCAGTCTTGAACACTTCCAGGGATGGGGCATCCACAGCTTCCCTGGGCAACCTGTGCCAGTGCCTCACCTCCCTCACAGTAAAGAATTCCTTCCTTATATCAAATCTAAACCTACTCTCTTTCAGTTTGAATCCACTCCCCCTTGTTCTGTCACTACATGCTCTTGTAAGAAGTCTCTCTCCATCTTTCTTGTAGGCTCCCTTCAAGTACTGCCAGGGAAATTGTGACCCTTGGGAAGAACATTAATTAGCAGTGGTGGAATACAGGTTTCTCTGTTCTCAGTTTCCAAACTGGATGTACCATGAAGTACAAGTAGCCATGGACACCTTTGGACTGCTTCAGGAAGGGATGTGCATGGGGATTTTGTAATGATCACACAAGGATGTTGTATTTATTCTTAACACTTCAAAGCATCACAGACCACCTCGATGGAAAGAAATAGAACCCAAAACACCTGCTCAACCAGAAAACCTCACCTGAACAAAACAGGCAAGAAGTGAGACAAATCATAGATCATAGGACTAGACCAAACCTCAGAACACTTTCAAAAGCAACCAGAATTTCCCAAAGCCATATTAACACCACAAGGAGCTAATAGCAGAGACAAACAACCTGCCTCAAGCAATAGTGACTGGAAAACATGAAAAGAGCAATGAAGCCTTACAGCGCATTGAAACAGGAATTACAGAGGTTTAGTGAATAAAAAGGCACTGGCGACTGAGGTAACTGCCAATGCTGCTTTATTTAAATATTTTTGGACTATGAGTTGTTACACTCTTGGATGGTTTTTCAAAAGTTTCCGAATTTGGACTGACATTTCTTGCATCTCCAATAGCATTTACATGACTAATAACTTGGCCAAAGCGACAAGTTTTCTGCCTATGAGTCATAAAATGAATATAGTTGAAAAGGGAAGATAAACAGCCAAATTGAGGCAACTGTGGAAACATAAGCTTCTTTAACAAAAAAGATGTAAGGTTTTAAGTAATAAAAAAGAAAACTATGTGCATTTGTTTACACTGGCTTCTTCTGTGATTATCCAGTTGAGTATAACCCAACTAGTACTACCATAACCTGCTTTTTTTATCCCAGGTTGTCTTTAGACTTCTAGCAAAAATTTCAAAAACACTGAAGTAGCTTATGAGCTCAGGACAAATTTTAAAAAAACTAAGGTCATGTCTAAATGGCAGATGGAACCTTAGACATGGTAGCCTGGAAACTGAAAGGAAGCTGACAGCATGAAACTCTGAGTGAATTAATTTCCCCTGCCAGCAGAGAAGCATGCAGGGGCCAAATCCACTGACTTGGCTATTTCTAGGAATTGTTGGTTATTTTTGGTTTTTCCCTTTCATCTCCATCTCCCCTAGCTGTGAGTGTGAGAAAAAAAACACAAAAAAAAGATAATTTATGGAAAGCATCAGTAACTGCCAAAATGGAAATGAGTAGGAAAATTTGATGTACGTAGACTCTACCTACCCCATATAATATTGAGGAATTGAATAATAGAATCACAGAATGGTTTGGGTTGGAAGGAACCTAAAAGATCATCTAGTTCAAATCCCCTCTGCCATGGGCAAAGACACCTTCTGCTAGACCAGGGTGCTCAGAGCTGCATCCAGCCTGGCCTTGAACATTTCCAGGGCTGGGGCAGCCACAACTTCTCTGGGAAACCTGTGCCAGTGCCTCACCACCCTCCGAGGTAAGAATTTCTTCCTGCTACCTAATCTAAGTCTACCATCCTTCAGCTTAAAGTCATTACATCACTCCATGTCCATGTCAAAAGTCTCTCCCCAGCTCTCTTGTAGCCCCTTTATGTGCTGGAAGGTGCTGTAGGGTCTTTCCAGACTGAACAGCTCCAGCTCTCTCAGTCTGTCTTCGTAGCAGAGGTGCTCCAGCCCTGGGAGGAAGATTCACCTCCCTCAACCTGCTGGTCACACTTCTTTTGATAGCTACCAAGAAATACTGTACCTCAGTCGCACACCCTGACGGATCACTTCACTGTAACCTCCAGATACCCTGAAGTTGTGTTTTAGTATCTTACATTTGCACACACTAATAGATGAGAGTTTAAGCACAATCTTTGAGTCAATATAAAGAAATCCAGAAAAACGAAAAGGTTTTGTTTTAAAAGACTGCAGAATAAAGGTTGCTGGCTTTTGTTAAGAAAAGTATATATTTTAGTTGCCAAACTAAAGTGTAAAACAACACTAAAGAGGTTTGATATGTTTCAGTTCACATGAACAATTTTATTCTGCTTGAATCATTTACATTGTTCTCACTGGCCAGCAAAATTGAAAAGTCAATTATTCACACTGTTCTACATGAAAAACTGGGTTCTCAAACAGAACGAAAGCAGGTGGGTAATAATCAGTCAATACATTGAAATAAGACCTTTTAAATGCCTTGGACAAATGTCCTAAATAAGTCACCACCCAAGTTTTCATTACAGTCACTGAAATATTCATTGTGTTTGTTTTCAATATACCAATCTTATCTTTCATAATGTTACTTGAATATATTCTGGAATATTTCCCTTTTATTTTGTGATGCTTCCAAAATGAATAAAGATTAAAGGGGAGAAAAAAAAATTCTGTGCTTCTGCAGTAAGGATCCAACAAGTTAACTTCTAGGAAAATTGAGCAAATATTGAAAGGAAGCCAATTAACATCTAGGGAATAAAGGACCAGGGCAGTGTATACAAAGGATCATCATGCTAACTCATGCCATGGGCTCCCCCACTGATGCTCATCAATTAACTTTTGTGTTACACTGCTGGAGTAAGC
The DNA here is from genome assembly GCA_013400975.1 of Atrichornis clamosus. Classification (NCBI taxonomy): domain Eukaryota; kingdom Metazoa; phylum Chordata; class Aves; order Passeriformes; family Menuridae; genus Atrichornis; species Atrichornis clamosus. Next base: position 473,059 of record WBMZ01000355.1, read on the forward strand.
TGTCTGGGGCTTTTCTGTACAGCCTCTGCTGAGAACAAGTGGCCTTTCTAAGGGATGGCAAATTCCAGTTTACTGTACATCCAAGATGTTGATAGAGAGGTTTTATGAGTACACTGTTTTGCTCCTTGCTACATTTATTACTACTACTGTGCACTTGTTCAGTGTTCTTCACATTTATTCCTCTCTTCTTCTCTCACTTTCCATCTTCCAGTCCTCCCTTGTCCATTTCTTTGTACTTCCAGCACTTTAGCTGCAGCAGTGTATCAACAGGATCTCCTGCAGCTGGGCTCTGTCCAACATATTTCTATTGTCTCGTTTCAGTATTTCCATACTGAAACAGATTTCGTTTTCCTCAGGGGACTAAACCCACATTTTCATGTAGCCCTGTCATCTCAGAGCTAGGCTGAAGGTATCTCTAATATTTGAGCTTAGTAAACTCATATGGAGTTTCATACCAACTTACCTTGCAATGTGAGGATTATAGTGTATAATCTAAATAAGTAATTTCTGCTCATATCTAATGCAAAGATGAGGGGCAATGTGCCAGGCCTTGGGAGAAGATTGGTGAAGTAAACCTGCCTGGGTATTGAGTTCAGTCTTACTTAGACCCTTTGTAAATTATACCTGGAAGTGGCATTAAAGACACATAAATAAAACTAATCTTTGGGAGCAGCTATAAATATTTATAGCCAGAGATATAATACAAAGAGGCCTGAAGAAGCTAGAAATAAAATTACAGTCAGCTTGGAAAAAGGAAGAAATGAATGCAACAGAGGGAAACTCAGAAACCTTGGCATAATTTTTAATAAGAATTTTAATAAGCTTGTGGTAATGAAATAAACTAGATCAGAATATTTTCTGTGCAACAATGACAGTTCAAACTTACTAATTTTGCATATTTTAGTCTATGCAACCACCAGAAGCCCTAAAGGGCAACTGGATGTTCCTCCAGCTATTTGCAGACAATCCTTTAAGAAGCCTTTGCTAAAGCTCACTTTCTGTTCAATCTGATTAAAAAAATCAAAAAGCAGATAAAAGGAAAAACAGATTTCTTTAAGTCAGCAACCTGTTTGTTAATTACTGAGTGTTTCAGCTGTAGTCAGATTGTTCCCAGCCGGCTGTACCTACGTCCTCCTCCCACTGGCTCCTGCAGAATAGCTCTTGCTCTGCACCTTTTGGCACCAGCATCACTGCAATGTCAGGCTGATCCCCACCTCTGCTGCACACCTCCACTTTCAATTCACATCTCTTACCATTACACACACATGCAACATTTCTACAAAGCTCCACACAGCACTGTACACAGATTAATGCTGCACCCCACCTAGGCTAGTAAATATTGTTTCTCAGCAAGTGCATTGCTCTTTGCTGTGTATAAAGCATTCTGCTCTCCCACAGACCACGGCGTCTGCCCACAGCTGATGTTCTAAAATAAAGCAGAGGGAGAGACACTGGACTGAAATAGAAGTAACCCCATTGTCTCACTCATAGATTTCCTCACTCATAACAAAGGAAAAATACCTGTCACAATATTTAAATCTGCATAAGATTTTCCTTTGTATGCAGATTCCTCATTTGTACTTGGAAATAGAGAAGCTAGATCACAAGCCAGTAAGTAACCACAGAAGTAACCATAGGATAACCTATATGCAGTTAATTTATACACATCTATGACAAAATATCTCCCAGTATTCTAACAGGAACAAAAGAATATCTCCTTTTACAGATTTAGGTCCATCTGCTATTAGTTTTTTATTGTAGCCATCAAAGTAAATAGTCTGTATGTGAGCCCTGCTGCATAAATTTCACATGTTCATCACTAAATTAACTTCAAAATTCTACAGTGCTCAAATAAATGTCTAAGATTTAGTCTCATGTATATCAAAGCCACTCTTCCCACATATCGAGTAGCACTGATAGGACTAGGAATGTGAAATCATGTGAACGCCTTACTTCATAGTGGAAAGACTGCAAAGAGACTTCTCAGCCAAAACCTGCCAGCAAAGTTTGGCAAAATTATGCATAGAATATTTTTGCAAGCTAAAATTCCATTTCTGTGTTACAATTCCATTCTCAGAGAGTATTTCTAGTTCTTGTTTCAATTCTAGGTCTGCTATAGGTTTAAAATACAGGTCAATGCCTTTGACACAGTTTAAGAAATATAACATGGCAATATAAAATTTTGCAAATTCATAGTAACATTTCCATTTGCTATTTTTATCAATCACACAGGGAGAAAGTTAAAACAAGGGAACTCAAATTTAATGAAGATCAAAATTTTCCTGCTGATTCTCTGTGAACTCTGAACCTTCATTTTTTCCTTATTTGGTCCTACCATAATTTTCTTTTATGACTGCTATTACAGCACATGCAATTTATTAGCATGGACAATCAATGGCAGAGAAGGCTGTTTTACATACAACCTTTGGCAATGAAGACCTTTCCAGCCATACCTATTTTATCAAAGCTGATGTCTTTATTGGCACTCAGAAAATACGTGCTGCAGTGGCAGCTGCCTCAGGCTACTGTGGTACTTGGTCTATGCCTCAGCCACAGATCCTGACCTGAGTGGTGAGAGAACCTCAGCTACTCTTCAAGAACCTACGCAATTTGTGGCATCTTATCCTACATCAGACCTACAACCATCTAGACACATACCCTGAGCTGCTTTCTTGTACCTCCTCTCTCTCTTGAGCAGGGCAAGAAGTTCCATTCTTTACTCTGCTCTAGTTTTATAGACCATTTCATTTGGAATGGACATGCAAGGATCATCTAGTCCGACTGCCTGACCAGTTCAGGGCTGACCATCAGTTAAAGCGTGTTCTTAAGGGCAAATGCCTCATAAACACTGACAAGGCTTAGGGCATCCACTGCCTCTCTAGGGAGCCTGTTCTGGTGTTTGAACACCTTCTCAGTAAAGAGATGCTTCCCAGCAACCAGTCTGAACCTCCCCGCTGCAGCTTTCGATCATTCCCACATGTCCTATCACTGAATACCATGGGGAAGAGAGATCAGCACCTCCCCTTTCCTCTTTCCCTCCTCAGGAAGCAGCAGAGAGTAATGATGTCACCCCTTAGCTCCATTTTCTCCAAAACAGACAAACCCAGAGTCCTCAGCCACTCCTCACAGGACATATCTTCCAGCCTTGTCACCAGCTTTGTTGCCCTTCTCTGGATACATTCACATCCTTAAATTGTGGGGCCCAGAACTGCTCACAATGCTCCTGGTAAGGAGTTTCACCAATGCTGAAGCATGAGCTGGACTCTCTGCTTCCAATTAGCCCATTACTATGTAGTTAATTCTACACAGAGTCAGCCTGTTTGCATACCCTCAGTACAAAGATGAACAAAATCACCATAAGTCAGTGTCTTTGAGATGTGTTGCAGTATCACAATCAGAGCTACAGGACATATGGAAATTACTTTCCACACTTTAAAGTACCATATGTGTTCTTGTGCTTTTAGTTCTTGCAGAGCTAATTCCACTTTTATTGGAAAAAAGACAAACGTTTCTGAGAGATTATTGCGTTTCTGGCATGGGAATGAGCCGCATGTCTCATACCCACAGTATGGATAAAATTTCCACAGTGAACTTTTATGCCACGTTTTACACTGTTTTGGAAGTCACTGTGCAGAATTACTACTAGTGACATTTTTAAAAACTAATGTGATTTTAATTGTACTAAGAGTTTCACACAGAGCAGAGTTTCTCAAGCATTGCTGCCATGGGGTCCTTATTAACTAAAGCCAGAGTTCTAATTATCTATGGTATAGTTGTTCAATACTTGCCCTTGTGCAGGTTTTTCAGAAAAAGGATATTAATACTTTTTTTTTTTCCTCAGCTGCAGTTGCTAATTTAGAAAGACAGTGATTTATTAGCTTCCTCTTAGAAGGCATTTTTCAAAAGTGAACCATCATTCTGTTTTCTAAAAGTCTGTGTATTTATTTCACTGTGGTTTAAATCTGGAAAAATATATTCTTTTTAAAAAGTTGATGCACACACACAGCTAACAGGAAAGGGTATTCAAGTGAGGCAACGTTCAAGCACCTATTCTTTAGGAAAAATCAAACTGGCATATCTTAATTCAGTTTATGCCCATCAGACTTTTGTACAGAACAAAGAAAACACGGATGAATTGTAAGTGATGCCCATAGAAACAGCATGCATATGTTCCTGGAATATCTTGCTTTTCTTTCCAAACCATCTAGTTTCTTTGCCACACCATTAATTTTTGCACAACTCCAAAAATAAAGATGCCGACAGTGACTTCCTTTTGTATCACCTTGTAAAATGTATAGGCTGGTTTATAATATCACCCTGAGAGCTCTGTTTGGTTTTGCACAATGCATTTGTCATTTAGCTTTGCTCTCTGTTACCAACAGTAGGAGCAGGAGCCAGTGTGCTGCATGGTTAAATTTTTAATGAACTAATTGGGAATTTACCCTGGGATAAAGGCAATTCAGTCCAAGCATTTGTATATTCAGTTCCTGGTAGACCCAGACTATATTCACTTGAATTTGTAATTTAATATGCAATTCTTGTGCACAGCTCTGTGCAAATACCATATGTGACTAGTTGCCACAGCCTTCACCCAAAGCATCCACTAACCATGGCAACATGGGCATCAGATGTTGCGTAAGCAACCTGACAAGGGCTGAATTTTTAAATTTGCACACACCACATTTTCAAAGCCTAATTCCTGCACATTTGTTGCTCCAGAAAAAAAAAAAAACTATTTTAAACTCACAGTTAGCATCTGGGTTTGGACGTTTTGGACCAAATGTTTGAGCCTGAGTTCCAAAAATTAAATGCCTCAATTCAAATTTAAATAACTAAATAAGTGGCCTAGTTACAAGTGTTGAACACTGAGTGCATCTCTCCTGTTTATTCTGAGGGTTGAGGCACTCTGCAAACCCATAAGGATGGAAACAGGATACCCTGACAGCTCACCCTGAAGCACCCAGGCATAGAGCATCTTTAAATAAAATCTGAATTTTGATTCATCTCTGAGTGTATCTGTGATACAAAACTGAATGTGAATAGGCAGTGTCCATAAATGACACCTTCTCAGGCAAAGCCAGGAGGATTCCTCATTGTCCGAGGGAATCTCTTGAGATGTCCCAGGGCACCTCAGCTGCGTGAATGCTGAAGTGCTTCTGATTGAATCTGGCACTGGGAGTTGCCCGGGTTCTGGTGTAGCTGAGATGCTCCTGGTGCTCAGCTCACAGCTCACTGCTTCACTTGTCTCAGCACCACCCTTGTGCAAGCGGAGATGACAATTTATCCCAGTGCACATCAGTGCACCAGGATTGTCTGGGGGTGTTGGGGAGGCAAACTGTGTCATTGCTTCCCCTAGGGCACAATTCCTCCCTGAAAGGGCTGTGTACCTCTGCGTGCCTTTTCCCACTTCTGATAATGAACTCCTACACAGGGAGACGAGAGAGTCAAAATCCGCCTCTTCCTCTGCTCAGCACTTTGTCCAAGCCAGAAGCCTCTGCCCCTCAGGCAGCCATGGGAGCCATTCTGGTATTTTTATCTGCTAATTGAGCTTGGAATTGAGCTAGTGTGGCACATCTCTCCTAACCAAAAGGCTCAGCTGTTTGGAAATACTCAGCTGTGAGTAATGCCTTCAGCAGTCACAAAGGCTGAAACACTGGGCTGCCCATCCTGTTAGTGAATGCTCTCAAGTTGGCCAGATCTAGGCCTTGAGGGAGTAACTCCAAAAAAGCACAATGCTGTGAAAGATGGCATTTTTCTCGAAAGTCCACCACTTTTGATTGCCAGTAAGAGCTGTGTTTTGACCTGGAAACCCACTTCTCACAGGAAGCTGCCTAAAGCTAGAAAAGGGGTTAGCATGGTGCAGGCTGGAAAATGAACCAAGCAAAATACAGAAATTCAGAGAAGCTGAATCAATGCATTTCTGCTGCAGAAAACATTAGAGAGGCTAGAGGGAGTCCACGCTCCACTGCTTAAGAAATGGAGTGAGGCTCAGTTGGCTTTGAAACAATCTCTGTTGTCCTAGAAGGCACATGGAGATAATAAAGTGTGACCATGGGCAAGACCTGGCAGACACTTCAGTAGGTCATCGTGTGTTAACACAGATGATGAAGGAGAATCTCTTTAGACTCAGACATCAGTTTCTAAAAGAGCTGGAAGAAGACTTTCAGTGAATTAAAACACAGAGCAGAATCAGAAGAGAGGTAAACAGGGTCAAAAGTAGCAGGGGGAGAGATTGATATGACCTGTCCTTTCTGAGGATTTACTTTGGCATTATAACCCTAGCAGTAATTTCTGCATCTCCATTAAAGATCACCACCACTCGCCTTAACCATAATGACCTATATTATGTTTTATATTGCTACCTATCAAGTCCTATCAGAGCTCCTGTCACATAACACTGATAATGGCTTTAATATTCATGATGGATTTTAAGAAATGGCTGGCACATCTCCATTTCAGTGACAAGAAATCTGCTCAGGGCATACTTTCACATTTGCGTATTTTTTATTTTATTATTCTCCTACTTTCTGCTGTTGGCTAAAACTAAGAATCAATGTCATGACACTCTCCTAGTGGAGGGTTTCCTGCAAAGAGAAGGGCTCTGGAGGATTCCCTGTCGTTGATCAAAGTCTTGGTTTTCTTATTACACAGTTGGTAACCAGACCACATAACCAAGTACTCTCTGTGCATGGCTCACATGCACTGTGCTTTGCTGCTTGCAACCTGCATTGTCCTAAGTGCGGTTGTCAGAATGGTTCATCTATCAACATCTCCTCTTTGATACACTTCATTAATTCACTACTTCATTAATTATTTGTAAAATCAGGACAGAAACTGGCATCAGAAACTAACCAAGAGGAGTATTTTGCATTTCTTACCGATCTAGAGGTTAAAGAAAGTAGTTGTAAAATCTGAGTGTACCAGAACACTTCCCTTTAGAGGGAGTTGGGGAAGGTTGGAGACTTTCCTGTTAGTTCTAGCAGATCAAATGAGTAATGTTTTCTGCTGGAGTAAATCTCCTGATACTACATTATTTGACCTGAAAGACTCTTTTAGCATGACATCTAGTTTACACCCTATGTGGACACTTCTTTTTCAGTTACTGGAGTGTTTAAGCAACTGTGCAACAAATGACAATCAATATGTATTCTAAACATAAGAGATGTCATGGAGTTTGTTGGAAATAGTTACAAGTTTGTAAATACAACTGTTGAAAGAACTTTTATTTCGTTTTTTTCTTTTTTTGTTGTTTTTTCGTTTGTTTCGTTTGGTTTGGTTTGGTTTTTCTGGGGTTTTTTTTTTTGTTTGTTTTTTTCCATGGAGAAAAACCCCATACAAGTAGGCTTGTTCATATAGCCTGACTGGGGCCATATCCAGTCACAGACCTTCTAAGAAGCTGCGAAGGACAACAGAGTGCCAAGAGGCAGGAAAATAGCCATGACCCTGCTATTCATTTTGACCATCTCAAAGCTCTAGATGGCCAGGCTGGCAAGTACTGCTGCTGTAAATGAAAGATATGGAGTATTCGGACCATCTACAGCTGCTGTTTAACCTGGCTAACAGGAAGCTGAAACTCCAGTTCTCGTAGCTCTTTTTTCTCCTGTCTCAATCCTGCTGGACTGCCCACAGGCAGGAGAACAAGATTCCAGCTTCCCACCCTTAAGCCAGGAGGAGATAATGTTCAGTTTTGCCTATGATGTTGAGATGCTTTTAGTGGCACTTACAGCAATCAGACATGAGAGATGGGCTAGTTTGCATTTTTATTCTGTCAGAGGATATGTTTACACAGACAAGGGCAGGCAGATCTGACCTCCCTCTGCTATGTCTGATTCAAGCCTGCTCTGGCCCACAAGCTCTGCAGCTGCAAGCAGCTGTGGCATGCCACTCCTTGGCAAACACAGCCACCCAGCAGTGGGAGGGAGCTGATTGATGACCACCTACCCAGCAGCATGCAAACTCCATCAGCCCCGCAAGTGGGACATCAAATCCCACTGCATGGATCTGAGTTTTAATACAGGGGAATATCTAACTCAAGCTAGTCAAATTCCAGCAAGTCCCAGTCAGCAATGAAGAAATCTTATTTTCCTTGGAAAACTTTCCGTCTTGCACCTCTTGGTTGCATTGCTCAATGTATGCACTGTTTTTGGCCACATTGTTAACATTAAAATTTTTGGATCAGGGATCTCCTTTTACTTACACCTTCACACAGTATGTAATATATTGAGCACCTTGGGATCTACTGCATCAGTGGTAGCCAAAGAAAGCTTATTTGATTAATGTGACTACTATGGGCTATTTCTTGTGAGCTATTCCATGTGATTATTTGCAAATCCCTGTTTACTGCTTGATATACTTGACCTAAATTCTGCAACACTCCAGTGCAAGAGACAACATGTTGGCTTCAGATATATTAAGGTCATTAAATATAAACAATACAGACAGTAAAGTACCTCTATCTTATTTAAGTTTGTTTTAGGTTACTAGTCTTTAAAAATTTCATACTTCTAGATGGTGCAGATTTTTTAAAATTAAAAATGCATAAGATAATTACAGAACTTGTGTGGGGGATGCCAGAGGCGCCAACAATTAGGCAGGAAATTGGGGTTTCAGCACTTAGAAATTCATGGGATGCATAAGCTTGAATTTCAGATAATTTCAAGAGTTGGGCCTTGAATGGCCTAATGGTGAAACAAACAGTCATGTGGTCTGACAGGATGGAGTAGAGAGGTGAGGTGGCAGTAAAAAAGACTGGTATGGAGCCTTACATGAGGAGAAGTTGTAGTTGAAGCCCTGTGTCATTTTATCCTTCAATTCCATCACCTGGTGGGCAGGTAGAGATGGAATACAAGAAGCAGATCCTAACTCTCGATAGAGTGGAATTTTTCCTATTACTTTTGTGGCCAGGGGATATTTCTGTTTACTTTGCTGAGTGAATCAGCCTGCAAATGAGATGGATTGGATAGATCACTCCTCCGAGCTACTGTGTCAAAAGATTTTGTTTTATGTGAGAATCCTGGAAGTCTTCACTTAGTTTATGTATAGCAGGCATCCTTTGGAGAAAACTGGACCAGAATGGGATGGGAAGAAGGAGTAATGGATTTCTGGAGGAAACTTCTAAAATATTTCCCCTAGGCAGGGATGCACTAGCTACCTTCATCTGCTAGCAGCCACTCACTAACTTCCAAACTAGAGAAGTGAAGACAAACATTTGCTGTACCCCAAATTTTGGAGATGACATGAAGGCACATAAGCCAAGAAGGCTTGCAGAAAAGACAGAAAAGCCAACTGTTTGAGAAACTATGAGATTTGATCATGCTCTGTGTTTCATCACCTAATATTACAAGTCCTGTCATACTGTTTCTCATCACTGATGGCACACATGAAATCAACAGCACGTGCTTCAAGTACAAATTATTTGTTGAGTAAGGCAGACAGTTTTTGGAGATCTAAGCCATGTCAGAAAGTACCCAGTAGTTTCTGTACACTCATGAAAACCAAAGCATAAGACCTGAAATTTAGCCTGCCATATCGAGACCGAACATTTGCTAAAACATTTTAAATAAGTTGCATTGCTTTACCTACTGTATGAATAAAGAATTTTCTCTAATTGTTCACAAATTGGACAGTTGGATTAGAAAAGATGGAGTACTAGTCAAATTGAAAAATTATTTAATGAGATCAAGTTTTAGATCCCACACATTAGAAACTTATTTATAATTTCAGAAAATTGTATAACTCTTGCAAATTCACAGACAAAACTCCACACTGGAATGTTGCTAAAAGGAGACCTATGTCACTCATAACCAGTGAAGTTAAAGTATTCGTGGTTTTAAGACCACTTCCTAATGCTCTTTCTTCAAGTCCGTAAGAATTCCTCTCATAAACATTTTCATTTTTGTGCAAATTCACACTAATCAGTTGGACATGCAGATGGACAATCCACTTCAGTGGCTGTAAAACTAAGAGCATTCCATTCAGACTTGTTATGATATTGACTCCAGGGTGTGGTTCTTCTGAATGCGCCAAATACTCTTTGCATGCCGTAGAAATGACCCAGGAACAAAAAGGATTCAGTATGAACCCTACTGGAATTCTTTATCAATAAAGCACTCAATATATGTTAGGGCTGAGAGGGATTTGCATGCTTTTACTTGGATTTTTCCTCAAATGTCAGTCATACCCTTAGCGTTGTTAATGAAGAGCAAATATCTCCATTTGAATCTTTTCTTCTAGGCACAGTCTACAGAATACACAAGGAAATCTATAATACCCATCCCACACCCTTTCATACATCATTCAGCAAGATGTAGAACATTGAAGAGCATTAATACTGCTCTAACTACTGGTTTTTGGCGGGGGGGTTAACATAAGACTAAAGTCTAGTAAGACATAAATCTCTTAGAAAGGCTGTGTCTGACATGGACAGGCTTGATACTAGTTCATCATATAACATTGACTTTTAGGGGGATTTTATCAGACACATAATTTTCTTGCCTATCATAATGATCCCCTGGACAGGAATTGCTTTGATGCTGATGAGGACAATAAAGCATTCAAGCATTTTAGGTTACTCTGAAACTTAGATTCTTTCACATTCCCATAATAGGAAAAATGGCTTTTTCTGTAGAACTGCAAATGCTGTTTTTACAGTTATTTTTTCTCTTCAGGACTTCTGTGTAAGAAGAATAAGAGGTAGGCAGAATAGAATCAGTAGAGTTTCTTTGTTAAAGGATCTAAAAAATTGATATTTTTCCTTGTGAATGACACAGTAATTTTATCTTTATGACTCAAACACTTTTTTAATCAGTCTTGTCTTTGCACTTTGAAATCTTTTCCACTTACTGTCCAACACAGATCAGACCACTGCTACAGTCCATCTGCTCAGAGACTGCTCTTCCACTGGGATAAGACCTGCTGTTATGATTTTGAAGCTTCAGACACAGAAATAACCCCTCCATCCTTCTCTAAATATAACAGTTTTTCTGTAATCACTTTGTTATTCTGTGTGTCAAAGATAAGAAACACAAGCCAAGATTTGGTCATCCTGCTGCCAACTAGCACTTAAAATTTCATAGATGGCCTATGCCATGCTAATCATGAGCTTAGCGTGGATGTTAGACAGAAAGAGGTAATGTGCAAGAGCTGCCAAGTCTCATCCTGAGTGCTAAACCAGTCAGGCTGTGACTGCAGAATGCAGATTCAAAAGCAATCAAACTAGGTGAGTCTTGGGAAAAGCGACAGTGCCCTTCTCACTAGACAAAAATCCGAATAATGCCATCTGAAACTGATCTGGAGGGCTGCTGTGAGGTGATTGCATTCACCTTAATTTATTTTTTATCTCCTGGAGAAAAAAAATTCATAAATTCTCCAGATAATGGTAGGACTGGTGGAACATACAAATACAGATTTCACATATTTGCAAACAAAGCAAATGCCCAAACAAAGCAGCAAATGAAACTTTGCTAATCTTGCCTTCCTGATTATTCCTCTAATGAAGATTTAGGGATAGCCTTATTACATGCTTCCAGATCATGCTTCCAGCCCAGCTGTAAGCAATACAGCTGTCTACTTCTACAATACAGTGCACTAAGTGTTAAAACAGCAGAGTGATAATTTAACAGGGAAGATCAAAGTAAAGATTTCACGGGTCATTAATGTAATTCTTGATCATACCAAAAGCATTTGTAGCATAGGCTCACAAGTGACACCTTTCAAAGTGAAGATAAATTAATAATTGCGGTCTTTCTAACCAGGCCCATGTTTTCAACAAAGAGCTTTAAACAGCTGCTGCAGGATGACAAAATGGAACAGTTCTCAGATTGATCCCTAAAGAAGAGGCTGGATGATTAAAAAACAAAAGATAAGCTCAGTACTTGCATTCCCTAAATATCCGATGTACAAATGCAAACCACCTAATGTTAGCTTCAGGAAAAAAATAACAGTTGAGACATAACAGCACTGCAAAGACAGTTTTCAAAAGATCCTGGCAATAATAAAGGATCTATCATGCGCAGAAAAATTTAAAACTTTGAAAAATATTTGGGAATTAAACTAGAGCTATAGAAACTATTTCTGTGAGTTATTATCAACTTAATCTAATGTTTTATCTCTATGCCCTAAACATCGAGTACGGCTTCAATGAAATTCTAGTTAATTACAATTAGTGAATGTGTGTTCAGTCATATTATATATGTTTCATAACTGAAAATCATCTTTCACCTAATATACACTGTCCCTAGACTTACTGATCAGTAACTTATGAATAATGAATTTCATATTACAGAAAAAAAATTCTTTGAAAACTAATAAAATGTTTTTATTTTTATTAATTTCTTCACTGTACGTCTTAAACAATGAACAGGAAGAGAGAAATTGTGGATGTTCCATCCCTGGAAATGTTCAAGGCCAGGTTGGATGGAGCTCTGAGCAACCTATCATCATGGAATGTTCCCAGTCCATGGCAGAGGATTTGGAGCTAAATGATCTTAAGGTTTCTTCCAATTCGTCTTTCTGAGATTCTATGATGCTAAAAAAAAATGTGCTGGAGACAACTTATGGGTAATGATGCCCATAAGAAAGTTTTTTTTCTCATCTTCTCTATGTAAAAGACAGAGATGAGCTGATACTCAGAGGTATGCAGGTTTGCATCTCTTTCCAATCTCCTGATGCCTATTATTTGAATTTTGGGATGAAAGACACTTAGGTATTGTTCAGAGAAAGCAGTCTTTCAGAAAGAAAATTTGCTATATAATGGTGGCACAAGATAGAACTAAAATTAAAGCTGTTCCATAGAATTGGACATTATATCACCCTTACTTATTGAGTAATGCCATAAAGCATGGCATTCTGAAGACAATGAGGTCATCAAATTGGAGGAGACAAAAATTTCACACTATGGGCACCTTCACCTCCACTGCGAAACATGGACTTGCAAAACAGAACAGCAACATTCTCAACTAACTGGTATTTCTATTTTTATAGAACTTTTATTATCTTATTACTGGATAACTAGAAAAGTATTTTCTAATTATGTAAATCCTATAGCACAGCTTAGATATGCTTTGTTTATTTGTTTATCTTGGGCAGGATACATGACCTATAATGCAGATTAAACTCTTTAAGCATTTAAAAGAAGATAATAAGATCCCTGTATGTTGGGGTTTTTTGTTTTATTCTAGTCTTAAAGACTGCAGAAAATAAAATTTAGATCAAGAAGAAATAGCTTTCTACAAGCTAACAGTGTTGTACAATCAAATTATTGCACATCTTGAAATGTGGACACTTCCTTCCCTGCTGTAGTATTTACATCGGTATTAGATGCTATTTTGATCAGTGTTAACATATCAACATAAGAGTATCTGTGAAAGAGAAAAAAGACAAGGGCAGAAATTAAAATTTTCACCTCTTGCTTCACTGATGACTAGAAAAATCAATGCCTTTTGGTTTTGCTGATCCATTGCTGTTGAGTCATACTCCGAAAATAAAAATAATTTCCTTCCTGTTTGTTCTAGAAACTTCAAAATTGCCTCTTAGCCACCAATCACAAATCATAGAGTCACCTCGGCCATTTAAGAGATCTTCAGAGTGATTGCAATAATCAGGCAAACTTTGTAATGAAGTACAGCTGGAATGAGTACTCACACAGTTGCAATGCAGAATTTTCCACTGGGACACAACATTCTCCCTTACTTTTGTAACTTTTGTAACTTTTGTAGTAGGCAAGTGACAGCAGAGTTGGTCACGTTATCTTGCTTGCCTAGAGTTCTCCACTTTACTAACCCTCATAAATCTGTCTAAAGATTTATGGAGACCCACACAAGATGCCCGAAGCCTGGGGGATGAATGGCTTTACCAATGGCTCTGTGAAATGGCCTTCAACAACTATTAACCAACCAGGTTTGTGCCTTTTCTCCTGCCTTGACTTTTGTGGCCTGAACAAACCATTGCTTCCACATTAAAAAAAGCATAATCCAGATAGATGTGGTGCTTAGAGACATGGTTCAGTGGCGGACCTCACAGCGCCGGGTTAATGGTTGGACTCAATGATTTTAAAGGTCCTTTCCAACCTTAACAATTCTATGATTCTATTCTATATATGCATGTACACCAAGCCTCCTGGTAGCAGATGTTTATATCCTGTTATATGTTAGAAAGGTTCATTATTCTGTGGTTGCAGGATTATTTATACCTCTGCCCTCTTTTTAAGTATCTCCAGGTATGCTCACCTCAGGTCTTGGACTCTTTAACTTGAGGTTAATAACCTGCTTATCAGCTTATTTCACTCTCCTGATCCAACTGGTTTATCTCACTTTACTTTTTTCCCCTCAGAAGTTTGAAACCAATGGAATTTATAGTTGATAAACTCCTTTGTATGTGTGTGTATATATACATAAATATTTATAATCTCAAATGATAATAAAATAATTTATAATAATAAGTTTTTATATGTACATATTTACATTTTTAGCTGGATGAAAAATCTTTAAAAAGAAAAAAAAAAGATTTTTCAGTGAGTTGATACAAACATTTATCTTACTGAGTTTTCTTTCTGTACGATCACCATGTATCACCTACCATGTGGCGGGGGGGTGTCAATAAATAGTCTGTGTAAAAGGAGCACCCAGAACCTCAGCAAGTGTTTACTTGACAGTGATCGTGTGAAGGAGGAAGAAAATCACCAGATGAATTAAAGAGTAACCAGGGAACTATAAAGCTTTTTTGAAACAAAGGAGCCATCTAGAAATCAAGTTCAAAAGAAGAATGGAAATCCATAACAGTGGTGAGACACTTTATCATGGGGATAGGTCATCAGACAAAACAAGTTTGACACTGACAGATATCCCTTCAAGATCCTAACTTCCATCTGTGCCCCAGCAGAACACCCTCCTTGCTGGATACCACGAAGATCCTGCAGCCAACTATGGGCTTGTAGTACAGGAGCAACAAGCGCCCAGCCCTGCGTGTGGGTACTCCCAGCAGGTGTGTGTGCTTCTCTCATTGGCAGGGAGATGAGCAGCTCGCCAGGGAAGCACGGCTTGCCATGACACTGGAGCACCCACGGCTCAACAGGGAGCAAGGAGGGGCACCCGCTCTCCAGGAAGAGGAAGTGTGGGTGTATGTGTGTGACTGTGAGTGTGAGCAGGGGCAGGGGTGTGTGGGTGTGTGTGTAAGTTAAAACTTTAAAGAAATAGTTGTAGGAAGCTGTGTAGAAATTTGTAGAAATTTCTAGGTCTATACTGTTTCCTGCTGAGAGACATCCTAAATGCTTAATTTACTGCTTGCCAGTTAATTAAAAACCATTAATAGATCAATACACCACTTCAATCCTGATTTGATTTACTATATGTAAATTGAGTGGTTATCCGTTCTGATAGTGGTGACCTAGACAATACTATCTTCTTCAGGCAGCTACCAAGTCTACTGCTTGTGTTTGTCTGGTGGTGTTTCCTTCACCAGAAAACAATCCTTGAAAATCTCACATCACTTCTTTCTCATTCTTTATCTGCCAAATCAACTATTTCTAAACATCTTGGTTTTGGAGAATCTCTAGAGACCCAACAAACCCAACCAAAGGCCCCCTGAGGATCCCTACTTGCTCTGGAGGGGTAGGTGAGAACCATTTCAAGTCATTCTTTTCCCATTTGTATCTCCACAACACCTTGTTGGGTAACACAACACATTTATACTGTAAACACAATTACCAAAATAACCAGGGCAACATATGGTACTCATAAATTATTGCAGAAAAGTCCTATATCTGTCACATGCAGTCAGTGAGCAAGTTCCTAGGAAAGACAACTGTCTCCTGAGTTACTGGATTATCACAGAGAAGGTGTTTTGACTTATTCATTGAGCACACAGATTGAAATCTCTTTCAAAATTGCAAGAGTGTATGCATACTTCCCAGACCTTTTTAGCATGTGTCACTATCCACTTCCCTTCCTTTCTGCTCCTTATTCACCCATATCCTCTTAGGCTGACAGCCTTTAAACGATGTGTATAGTGGAGACATTTGGTCCGAAGCCTAGTCCCAAGTAAAATTTTTGAGATGCTTATAGTGTGGATTTAAGGCATTCCATACCAGCTGCTCTGCTCTCCCGATCTGTTTGTAGTGCTCTGAATTGCTAACACAGACCCAGGACTGACTCAGTTTTGCAGTGGTGTCCCCAAGCTCTCTAATAACCTAATGCTGCATAGCAATTTCTGACACCTGTAATATTGCATGGCTTTAGTAACACGTGATGTTTTTGTTGAAACTACCTCCTGGAAATGCCTGGTTTTTGGAGGCATTTAGGTTTTCAGCTAACAAAGGACACATTTTGTAGAGCTTCTGATTAAAGGAAAAAGCTTGAAAATGTGACATGAAAGTATCCTAACAATCCTTAACTAGCATGCAAATGGAATAATCTAAAAGTCTAATGTTTCAAAAGGCTCTTGTTTTGATTCTGAGGGTAAATGTATGATTTTAATTGCTTGTGATCAGGACTGCAAACTAACTACAGTGAAAATGACAATACATAAGAACTCCTAATGGGCAAAGTAAACACATTTAATTATAGAAAACACTTTTTCTGCTGTTTTTTCCACCTAGCTTTTAATAGCCACAGGTGAAAAAAAGCAGGAGGTACATCTTTGTATCTACATCGAATTTTTCAGGATGATTTGTTTATTTTATAATGAACTTCTGGGGGGAAAAAAGAAAAAGTGGCAAGTGTTAGCTCTCACTCTGGCACTGGCTGACTGAGGAAAGAAACCCGCTGATGTTCCAAGAAGCAAAGCCACTGCAAAGGACTCCTGATGCACCATCTGATAGCCATGAAGACACACTGTTGTAAATAACAAAACAAAATATTGTGCTACCAAGGGAGAGCAGAGCACCAATGTGCAAAGACCAGGCTTCCATGTCTCACAAGAACAGGCTCTGAAGAACCCCTTGGCATGGCCTCCATTCCCTGCAGCCGCTGTTTCCCAGCGACCAGACCAAAGAATTTCTCCACAAGCCTGTGTTGGTTGCACAAACTTGCAGCAGCAGGACTTGAGAAGGGCAATATCCTATGGAGCCAGGAGCTCCCCGCTTGCCTTCCCATACCGAGGTGTGATGGAGTCACCCTGCATTACCTCTGTGGAGTGGATGCTTCAGACCTGGAAATGAGCACCAAGAGGAGAGCAGGCTCCCTATGATATTGCTGCTGTGTCTACCAAACATCCACTCAAGGACCCAGGGCAATCTGTCTGTTTGCTACTTTACAGCTTTGCTATTATTCCTCTATCATATCAGCATCTTCTTAAGCCTGTGCCTATTAGTTTTTTGGCTTAATTATCTCTTCAGTATTGTTTAATCTTCTTGAAGACTTGATCTCCAGAAATAAACAGCTTGCAATAGAAAAATGTCTATCAAGGCTTTATATTCATATATTCATATCCTTCTTGCCACATTTTATTAATGTGTTTATTTTAATAGATAAGATCCAGCTTATGAAACCAAATTATAACACACATTACCATGTTCAAAATTCAAATATTGACGTGTCCTGATCTTATCATGCAGAGAATTCATTCAATATCCTTGGTTAAATGCTTTTTCTGATTTAAAGAAACAACTGGATTTGAGAAATACTGAAAACTCAAAATAATTTTAAATAGTCAGTGAACTGTAATAAATATTAGTTTACAGTCAATCTGGCATTTTTTATCTGACTCCTCTTCCGCCTACAATCTTTCGTATCAAAAAGGTAAATTATTAACAGCAAATTACTTTTTTTACATTTTAGTTCCACTGGTAAATTAATATTTGGCACTATTTTGTACTGCATTTTAGAACAGTATTGCAATGTAATATTAAAATGTAGGTGGCTTTGAAGGACCCAAATTTTCCCATCTCTTAGTAATTTTTATCCTAGACTTTCACAGTTTAAGCGCAAAGGAAAGAGTACTGTTTTCCTCCTACTGTCTGTTTTGAAGACCAAACCAGAAAACAGAAATTCACAGTGAATTCCTTGAGCTTAAAGCTAGAGAATCACTTTAACTCAGCAATAGAAGGTTACAACTGGACCTGTTAAATAGCAAACACTCGATTATGAAGAAAACTATGACGAATCTAACAGACTTACTGGCTGTGCAATGGTAACAGCAAATCCAAGCTGTCACTGGGTTCGCACCTGTGTAACACAACCATTTTGATCTCACTACCATAATGTGTGAATATATTAATCCTCATGGTGCTTTGTGACACTGGGAGCTACTGATGTTTCTGTTTCACAGGTGGGGAAGACAAGTACCAAGAAGCCAGGTAATTTGTTCAAGACCAAACAACAAGCAAGTAGCACCTGCTAAATCCTGCACTCTTGACCTAACCCCATACCCCATGCACTGGACAGCCCATTGTCCTCTCTGTCCTATAAAACTGGATAAAATAATCAGGTACTTCAGGAACATGAAAGAGATGATGGTGCTTACTGTTGTAAACTAAGATCATGGCTATCTCTCTGTTGATGTGTGGGTTTTTTATGACAACATGGTGGCATAGAGAAGGAACCATATTATGTATTTTTTTGTGAATTGCATGGCTAGCATCAGACAAACACAACTGTCAAAAGATCCTGAGCTATTCTTTCTTACAATGTTTCTGATGAAAAGCAAAGAGTTTAGTACCTGTAATTTTGCTTATTCACTCTCCTGCCCTTTGTATAATCATAGAATACCTCAAGTTAGGTGGACCCATGAGGATCAAGTCCTGCCTCTTGCAGGACTACCTAAAAGTAAATCATATGACTAAGAGCATCATCCAGTTGCTCCTTGAACTCTGACAGGTATGGTGGCATGACCACTTCCTAGTGACTCAGAAACCACTCCATGAAGAAACTTTTCCTAATATCCAATCCGAACCTTAATGCAGCTTGATTCCTTTTCCTCATGTCCTGTTGCTGGTCCTACTGAGAGAGAAGATCAGCACGTCTTCCTCCTCTGTTGACGCCCTTACGGACGTTGCAGACAGCGATGAGGTCACCCCTCAGCCTTTTCCCAGCTGAACAAATCATGACCTCAGGCACTCCTCATGTGTCTTGCCCCCATGACCTTTCACCATCTGGGTCACCCTCCTTTGGATGCTCTCTAACAGCTTCATATCTTTCCTATATTGTGGCACCCAAAACTGCCCCCAGCACTGGAGGTGAGGCTGCCCCAGTGCAGAGCAGAGCAGGACAATCCCCTCCCTGGCCCGGCTGGCGATGCTGGGCCTGATGCCCCCCAGGGCAGAGTTGATCCTTTTGGCTGCCAGGGTATAATTGATTCATATTCAATTTGCCATCAACCCAAACACCCAGATATCTTTCTTCAGGGCTGTTCTTCATTTCATGTGGCTGGGGATTGCCCAGTCCTGTGGTATATCCAGATCTCTCTGTAAGGCCTCTCTACCTTCAAGGTAGCCCAAAATTTCTTGTAATTTCATGTCATTGGCAAATTTGCTTAATATACATTCAAATCCTACATCCAGATAATTTATAGAAACATTAAAGAGCACTGGCCTTAAAGTCGAGCCCTGGGCAACCCCACTGATGACTGGTCACCAGCCTGATGTAACTCCATTTACCGTAACTCTTTGTGTCCAACCCATCAGCCAATTGCCCACCCATATAGATCCCTGCTTCTTCTTAGTCTTACATGATGCTTGCTCCTCTTTGCTGCTAGGCAGATATTTAGAGTGCATTCCCTTGCTTTTCACAAATCTCTGAAAATTAAATCACTTTTGAGAAACTTAGACAAACATTGGCTGCCATTGCAAATAGACTTTTTGTCATGTGAGAGTTTTTCCTAATGTATTTTTGTCCACAAATGCTGCTATTTGCTGGAAGAACTACTCTTCCTGTTCTATCACTCCACTGATCTTCTGCCCTTTCAGGTTTACTCAGCACTTAATCCTCCAAGACTTGCCCATGGGAATTAGTAACATTCAACCTGTTCAAGAGTTATCCTGATGCTCTTTACATCCCTGGGATGTGTCGCACAAAAGATGCAAACCTGCATAAACCCTCATCAGCAGAACCCTTGCTGGCAGAAGGATAGAGCTGATAACAATACATCAATAGGTCACAGTGAGAGATCATTGCAATGAAAACATGTTCTGAGAAGTTATTTCAGCCATCTGAGGAACACACTGATAGCACATGTGCTGCTCTTGAAAAGGTAAAATGCAGTTGTGAATTCCCAGTAGATTTCTGAAAGATGTTTAAATTATTTTATTCCATGGCTTTGGGAACATGTTCCTCCTTTCTTAATAACAGTTCAGCAAAGTATAAACTGGCAAGGTGAGCAAGAAAATTAATTGGGGTTTGATAGTTTTTCTTTTTTTTTTTTTTTTTAACTAGATCAGTGATCCTTCCAGGGGTTTTCTGGTCCTTCACAGACTGGATTGTTTTAACAGCAATGCCACTTGATCCACATACTGTTTTCAATATTAACATTATACTTGAAAATTGCAATCAGATTTTTGATTGAATTTTCACCAAAAAAATACAATTTAAAAATAGTCTCTTTGAAAGGAAAACAAGACTTTAGGGACTAATAAAGAATGTCTTCTGTAAGTCACTGGATGATTGATTAAAATGAAGGAGGAGGGGAAATGGGATATTAGTTAATTATAGACTGACTGTGAACATCCAACATGAAGTCTTGTGAGAAGGTAATCATAGTCCTATAAAACACTCAGCAAGACAGTTCTAGAGAATAGAGCTATACTAATGCCACTGGAAAGACCTCATAAAAGAGTCTGAATACAATGATTTTAATCTCTCTTCAAACAAGAGTTTCTAATTGGAAACTTGCAGTGAAAGTAAAAGTTTTGGGGAAAAAAGGCACAATATTATCTGACTATGAATCATTTCAGTTTGGAAATTAGATTTCCAACTGTAATAGCAGAATGAACACTTCACGTCACTGGAGGACTGGGAGCAAGAAATCAAACATAACAGGATAGAGTTATCTAAATAATGATATGGATGCTGTGTTTATGTCCATAGTGAAAAATGAAAGTGAGGCAGCACTGTTCCTGAAAACCAAGTGGTACTAACTGTCTACTGTTTATGCTGGGGCTTAATCCCTTCCTGCAGCTTCATGATGGAAAAAAATACTTGGAATGGTGCAAACAGAGGTGGAGAGAAAGCTAATGGTTGCCTCTTAGAGATGCAGATGTATTTTATTAGAGGCCATCTTTTAGTGTTCCTCCTTGACACCTGTCCTTGCTTAAGGTATACCTCTCTAATCACAACTTCCCCTACCTCACAAAGGAAATGCTGCTTCTTTTTTCATCTTCTGAAATTGAATTTGCAGCACTGAAGCTGCTTCACAACATGCTTTACAACAGCATTAGAACCTTTGGAAAGATGCTGAGCATAGCGACTGGGTTTCTGACAGTGACAGATCTGTTCTGGTGCTTCAAACTGTGAATGGTTTGAAGATGGGAAGGTGCGGGCAGTGTGTGATGTGGAGGGTAAAAGCTGACCAGACAGAAAGGATGGAGCAAAACTGCACACAGAACCATCAGCTCTGCTCTTGAGCCTGACCTGCCCCAGCTCTCACAAAGATAAACCTATTTTTCAAAGCTGAATTCCTTGGAAAATTCCTGCTTCTCTTTAAAAGGAGAATACTGTAGGGAAGCAATGTGAAAAGATGAAAGGAATGCACCAGCTTGAATTGCTGTGCTGTACTGAGGCTTAAAGGAGCTCTTAAAATTGTCGTCCTCTTCTATTACTTTTCAAAATATCACTTCAAAATATTGAGTGTAGAAGAATCCTGTTTGAAGATTAGAGCCTCCTGGCGCTGCACAGACATGTTTAGAGACACAGACTGTGTCTGCACCGGCATATGGCTAAAGCAAACTGGAAAGGTTTCTCCTTGTAGTGCAGTAAGTTACACTCAACACATAATACAAATTATGTTTGTCACTTGAAAGGGGAAAAAAGAGTTACAGTTTCAGTTCTCTCTTTGTCATTCAAAAATATTGACGGCTTTAATGCTTTGTATTATCTTTAAGCAGTCATGCTGAAATTAAATGCCAAAATAAGCCATGTACTTGCCAGTCGATGTGGAGCTCTGAAACGTGCTAGCTGCTTTGTGGGAGGAGAGAGGATTTTGTCCTCAGGGAAAGGAGATTTTCTGTGCTACAGGAGTGGCTCTGTGGCACATTCCTCTCTGCCTAAACAATGTGACTCATCTGCTCTCAGTCTGGAGCTCTGCAAATTATGGTATTGTAAAAACATGCAAAGTTCACACTAAGTTCACAAAGCTACAAAAATAAGCTGTTGCCTGAGCAATGGATGATCCAGCAAGCAGAGCACTGTGCTGGAATGCAGCACTCCTAAATCCTGCTCTTGAATATGCTACTGATTTTTGAGTGCCTTAGAAAAACTGCATTCTCTCTTAAATCTCTTTTCCTTCCCTGCCCTTGTCTTAAACTCTCCATGAGCAGTGTCTTAAAGGTGAAGTCTGTGCTAGCCATCAATACTGATGATCATTTTTCAAAACCCATCATCTCTTTAAATACTACCTTATCTTTGACCATGACAGACCCTTACTTGGCCTGTTCAGATCCATTCTAAATGCTGTCATAAGACCCCTTTTCCAGCTCATCAACTGGACCATATTATCTGTCTCTTCACACTCCCAACATGGGCTTCACATCCTTGCTGCATCTAATAGAGGCTTGTCTACACTATCAATGCTCTCCGCATGCTGTCCTCAGCCATTATCTCTAATTCAGTGACACAGGGAGATTCTCCCTCTGAACAGCCAATGCTAGACATCCAGATAATCCCTCTGTGCCTTTTCCTATGATATATCTAATTCTAAAGAGAAAGTTTCCTTGACATCTGCAAACTAGATCATTTCTTTTTCTCCTAAAGTCTCAAAAAATTTTTCTTTCCCTACTATATATTAAAAAACCCAAAACCCTCACAGTTTTGCCTCCTTGTATGGTGGTTCTACTGCCTAGCCAGCATCAGCTTCTTATTTCCTTTTGTTACCCAGCTACCCACTTGCCTCTCTTTGTTGTCCCAGGCTTTTCACCTCAATTGTAAGGTCTTTGGCACTGAGACAGCCTTCTGATCTGTGCTTGTACTGTGCTCTTCTGATGCTTGTGTCAGGCTCCCTAGGTGCTATGGCAATATAAGGAGCAGAGCCCTGAATGACAACTTGGTTTAAGCATCACAGGAGAGGAACAAGAGAGTGAGAGCTGAGAAAACTCCAGGTGTGTTTTCCCTTTTTTCAGGCCATTAAAGTGTGTAACTGAATTAGCTAAAGAATAAAGCAACAGCAAGTCATGAGAGTGTAGAGTAAGAGCTTGAACCTTTCTCTGGACTCTGACACCTCCTCCTGGCAGTTTCTGAGAAAGTCCGAACTTTTCCAGTTCTTCCAGATGTACTTGCACAGCTGGCTCAATGCAGTAGGGAATTAGGCTCATCCTGTGACATATTACCAATCACTTCACTATGCTGAAGGTTCTTAAGCACATAACACTTGACTTCAGGATGTCTAGTCCAAATCTTGATATTTACAAAGTACCAAGAACTGCTGCCAAATAAACAGAAAACATGTGTAAATCATACTTAGTGGAAACAAGAAGAATGATTATGTGGTGAAGGCACTGGTCTGGGTTCAGTAATTAATCCAAAGAATCATCAAGCATTGGGTTCCAAAGCTTTTTTTTTTGACACAGACCTCCTGCAACTGCGAGCAAATTACTCATTGTTTGGCTCTAAGGAAGTCAGAAGAGTTCTTACAGATCTCCATGGAGCCTGACTAATTTTTCTAGTTGTCACTGCCTGACTTACACTGTTTTTATAGGGACAGTCACTTTTCCACATCTGCTCAGCTCAACAACTTGCCATACGGAGAAGTTATATTGCCAAAGTAACAATGGTCTTCTACCATTTGGTAGAAAATATTCAGTGGGAAGCATAGAAATGTATTCTGAATGAAGATTTTAGTCTGAGTGACTTCTGTCTGGCAGTACTCCTTACCCATGAACTGCTCTTGCTGATGCTGTAACTATACCCTTTGGTAAGGTTTTCTATCCCACAAAAGTTTCTAGGAACGAGCTCTGATTCTTCAACACACCAAGGATTGTCAAAAAATATATTAGAAAGGAGTCATAGCAGACAAAGTACTCAGATTACTATTAATGCTATAGTGTCTCTGGAAGTTTTGCAAATTACTAAGTGCTGAAATGTGTGAGCACAAAACTGATTCCCTCTAACCACTTTGCTAAGATTCATGCAGCTTAAAAGAATTGTGCTATAACACTTCTGAAAGGTACTTCCTGGTGGCATCAATATTCTTTCAAATCAAAATTAAATTATGCACTTATTGGAAGTTAATATCCCTGAAATTAATTTCAAAAGTCAATTTAGTATACATAGTATTTCAAACAGCCATAATAGTGTCATTGCTTAAAAAAAACCCCACAATCTATGTCTGCAGTGTTTTTTCAGCTTCTGGTTAATAAAACCTTGATTAGGAGGACTCAGACAATATGTCTAGAAAGGCAAATTCACAAGAAGTAAAATCAGTTCATGAAAGCTTGTATTCCTTTGCAATTTTCTGATAAATTGGCAACATGGAAACCTGTAAATACTTCTGATCTTTTTTCAAAATAAAACTAAGACCTTCCATAGAGAGAGACTGTCTGTTATCTGTAGATACCATTTAAGCACAACCATCTTCATTTTTTACAGTAATTAAATTTCTTAAATCTATCATTTCCTCCACGGTTACTGTACAGCCTTCCTAATGCAGAGTTATCTGCCTTTGATCAGTAAGAGAAAAGGGGTGACTGCAATAGTGCCAGGGAACAGTAACTGCCTACATGTCACTTGATAGGTTTATTCTCTCCAAATATTGTTTAAAACTATTTTCTAAGTGGAGTCAGAAAGACCACAAAATCCTAGACATTGTTGCTATTATAAAACCAACAGCACAAGGAGGTGTCTTTCACTAGCATTAGTAAATGAAAAATTAACACCATCGTACCAGTTGCACCTTTGAAAACCTCTCCAAATGTCTCTACTTGCATTCAACTGTGCAACAAGTTCTAGGGCAGGGTGGAAGAGGCAATTCACAATACATTTCTTTGCCAAATCTGGAAGAGGCACCAATACTTAACTTCTAGTTGGAGAAACTAGTAACAGAGTCTTCAGAAAGGACTGATGCCTCAGCTAGACACAGGATTTGGTCAAGTAGTCACAAGCCTCTCTATGAGGCTCCAGTTCCCATCCTCTGATGTTTTTCCATGACACAGAAGACATGTGTGTGCAGTAGCGCCCAGGGTTTCAGTCTTGGACAAGCATTAAGAAGCTGGGAGTGCTTATTGTGGTCCTCACTGCTGGTATTTTACAGTACACGAGAGGAGGAAGAGAAGAGGATGTCACTCTAACATAGGGTTCTTCTCTCATGCCTCGTAACAGGCCTGCTATAAACAGGTACCTACTCATGAGGCAACTTTCTTAGCTGGAGGTAGAGCTACTTTCACTGCCTTTCTGTCCCCGAGACATTCTGCAAGGATAAGTCTCCTGCAGACTTACCTCTGGGCATTGCAAATGTCCTCAGCAGCACACAGAACCTGGCCATAAGCTCTACAGCCCCACAGTACATGGAAATTGGAGATTGTCTATGCTCTCCACACTAAAAATGTGTATGTTAATGTTCTTCCAAGGATGCACTGTTGCTCTGTGCCATATATCCCGTACATAAATACTACACAAGAATGCTAAATTTGCTTTGTATTTACTGGAAAGAACAGAAATTGTTCATGGACTGTAAGTGTGTAACTATCTCATTTCCTTTTCCTTTGTATGGCCTTACAAACCTGGCTTTTCAACACAAGAGCAACACATTGCAGTTGAAGACTAGTTGGACTATATGAAAAGAGTTTCAATACTTCTCTTCAGCATTTTTTCACTACTTAAACAAAACAGCTTTTTGAAAACATATTAATCTTTAGAGATCTTTACAGGAGAGGAGATAAACTTGAGAGACCATGAAAAAAATTAATGGAGTTATACTAGAATATAAAGTTATTTTCAAAACAGTAATGGTTTAAAAAGAGCTGGCAATTTCAAGCTGTGACTAAATCAGAAAATCTCACTTTTTTTTGCTTCACTTCAATATGATTGTTGTATTCAGGCACATGAGCATAGAGTGTTTCTCAGCTGTTCAGTCTATCCATTGGTGAACTGTGCATTTACAAATGATTACACTTCCCTGTACTGCTATTCCTCACAATCAATCAAGTTTCAAAGCTTCTCCTTCAAAAGGCTGCTAATTCCCCTCTCTTCTCAAGTCCTGCTGCCATGCTCCCTTCCCTTCTCACCACTGCTCCCTCATGCTACATGCTCTTACACAGTTTCTTCCTCTATACACAGCCCGTTTTTCGCCCTTCTACCTCTCTGTACCATGGCACCTTTCCTTCATGCTTAGCTTAGCTCTCTTGCTGTGGGACTTTCCCATAGTCCCTCCTAAACCTGCTTCTAAAAATATTGCTAGTAAATATAGTCTCAGGAAAAAGTACTGTCCTGTCCAAGTGCCCAATTTGTGTAAGACAGGGTTCTCTATTCAGAGAATCATAGAATCATAGCATCACTGATTCACAGAATGGTTTGGGTTGGAAGGGACCCTAAAGATCATCTAGTTCCAACCTCCCCACCATGAGCAGAGATGTCACCCACTTGATCAGGCTACTCAGGGCCCCATCCAACCTGGCCCTGAACACTTCCAGGGATGTGAAACACTACAGCTTTCCATCTTGTAAATCTTTCAACTTGGTTCTGTTATAAAATCTTTCATCCCAAGACCTGGGTGGAATGGTGAATGCCATGAGCAGAGCCATTCCAGCCTTTATGTGATAACATGTTAGAAGGAGACTCTTCCTATGTCTACACATTCTGCTGAAGAGGAAACATTGCCTGTGCTCTGCCCAGAACTGTGACTGTGCCAAGTCCTTTATAAATCCTCAGCACTCATACATATAGCTATCCAAACAGCTCTGGGGGAAGAATAACATGTGTTCCTTCAGATAAAATATCACAAAAACTCAGTGACCAAATTAAATATTACGTGGACAAGTCAAAAAAAGTCATCTTTAAATTCTTATTAAGAAAGTGTGGGCGCAAAAGGATAATGAAAGGAGCCATCACAGGGCTCTAATATTGGGAATTTTTTCACACTACTAAACCTAGGGGGAATTTCTTTCTAAAGAAAAGAAGAATTCTGTTTCCATAGTAACTCAGTGCTAGGGCCCCCTTACAGTCCAAATTTAGCAGAATTATATGTGCAGTAGCATACTACTGTGCACTTGAGGCTACAATGAAACCACTAACCTCATTGCATTTGGAATGTCAAGTTGAATTTGAACTGGGACAGACAATATGCTGAGCAAGTCCAAGTATAACCCTAAAAAATAATACCATGCCTTAAAGACAAGGGAGAATTTATAGGTGATAATAGGGCATAAACTAGCAACTTGATAATGACTTGAAATATGAAAAATTGCTAAGAAATTGGTTAGCATTTAAAAATGAATTATTTTTATCCCAGTCGTGACACTAATTTACTTACTCCTGTGAAACAAGGTACCTCAGTGACGGTCCTTTCCCCTGTATTGTATGAATTCACAGCACATAGAAGCTGTTCTGCCTTTATTCAGAAGAGAGGACACACTACCTGTCCACAGCGAGACATTTTACTACAGCTTTCTAAGCAGTTGTAAGTGATACATGAGGATAATATATTTGAGTCTGTAGAGAAATCTCTGCACCTTACCTGGCAGTGCTTTGCTTGTGTTTTTGAAGTGGTTAAAAGACAAATAATCCAACCAATAAAAGCACCACCTGCTTAACCAATGCATTTACTGCTCTTAAAAATGAATGAAGGTGGGTATTGTAGCTCTGAAATGTGTCTATTCCGTAATCAGTCGATAGGCTCTCAGCAGAGGCAAAGTGAAGTTCAGGTGGCAAGAAAATGATGGTAAGAACAGAGGTATCTTAACACAGATGAGGGTCATCAGAAAGGTGGAAAGTGCTGGTGCAGAGTTTTAACATCAAGTGCTCAAAGCACTGCTCGAGCTTGGTAATGACTATTTGAACTGTAAGCGCCACACATTTGGCTGGCACAGATAAGTAGTCTTTCCCTGCTCTCAGCAGTACTCAACAGTGCTTTAACCATATTACACAGACTACGGCCAGCTCTGTGGTGTTAATGGCAATGAAGTATTGAAAAAAAGTGCTGCCAATTTTCCCACTGTGTCAGATATTTGAGAAATCATCAGCAAATTGAGAGATCTAAGTGTTTTGTGTGTCAAATAGCTCTTTCAACCAAAGAGAAGAAGTACATTAAAACAGACAACTTTCTTGGGTTGTTAGTTTTTACATCATCTATCCAATTTCTAGATCAAATCTGCACACTTTTTGCTTTCTCTGATCACAGCATCATTTTGCTACACACTTTATTCTATGCTATCAGGCATTGTATCTGTTCCAAAGCTGATGACGGAGTAAATTATCACCATAACCTTGAACAACAAATGAGCAAAAGCATGACTGGATCTAAAGCAAAAAATTACATTAATTATTAGTAGGAGGCTAACTTCTGACTCTATATAGGTAGAAAGCAATTACATACAATAATCTAATGTATTAATACAGATTGCAGCTAACTCAAAGTTACAGAAAGCAAAATGTCCTTGGGCGGGGGTACAAGTAGGCCAATAAAGTGAGACCACCTACTTAGACTAGCAAGCTTTGTCTTTGCTTCAATATCAACATTTCAACTGCTTTATGCAGGAAATAAAAGGAAAATAAACACATTTAATCTGATTATCTTCCAACTGATTCCTAAAAAACCTGGAAAGACAACTAAAAACCAAATTAAAACTTATTTTAACACTTTCACCTTCATCACAAAGACAAATTAAGGTACTTAAGCATAAGCCTCTTGTGAAACTGCTGAAGATGCAGAGAAAACTAATTGGCTGACTGTGATTTGCATATAAATATTAAATATTAATAAGGTTAATGTTTTATGAGGTTTAATCAGGAGTGGCTATATAGCAAGTATCTAAATGTTTTGTCCAGAAAAAAGGTGCAACGTAAGACTCTGTGTCCAGCCCAAACCAGCCTAAGGTGGCCTTTCTCCCTAACTCCCATCACAGCTTGGAATACAGCAACAGGGGATGGAGCACAGATCCTGTGTGCCCGCTGCCTGGGCACCTGGGAGCCTGTCCTGCTCTTGGCACATTACTTACTGAGAGAAGTTCCAAGCCTACTCATTCCCCTTCATGGAGACGTTTTGCTTCTCCTTACAGAGATGAATTAAAGAGCTGTGTCTTGGCACTCACTGAGGATTTTCAGGGTCAGCAATCCAGTCTTGTGTTCAAAGCACTTAGTAGCTTACATACAATGTGTATCTTGACCACTTAATTAGCCCAAAGGTAGCATTTTCACAGCAAACTCAGACTGTTTTACTGGCCCAAATTTGTTCAGGATCACTTTTTTGTGCTGGGAGGGAAGATATTTCTAGAGATTCATCAGTCACAAGAGGACTTGGTGCATCAGCAGCATCAGCTGATGAGGATGGACTGGAGACCGCTTCTGTACTCTGGCCTGAATGCTGACAGCAAGTGTGTGCTTTACTGCTAACTCAGGCTTAAAAATGTCTAAAAAAAAGGATTTACATCTAAAGTTATGGCTAATTGTGCCATGAAAAGCATCCCTTAAAGGCAATCAATAAAAGGATTGAGTCTCATAACACAGGCTAATCTGTTTTCTATTCCTCTCCTTCCCCTCCAGGGTGGCCAGGCAGCAGATGCAGGGATTTTCCAGAAAACCCGCAGTGCTCCAGTTCCTGCTTCCTGACAGTGGGTCGTTCCCTTGGAAGTGATGACTTCCAAGCCTCACACATCGAGTCAGATGCCACAAGGCTGCCACGCTGTGCCTCCCCAAGACTACCAGCATCTGTGCAGTAAAAATGGGGTTTGCAGAAGTGGCAGGCAGCTAAACATGAGATAAACTGTCATTCCTGAGCAACTTCCATGAAAACTTTTAACAATGCACGCCTTTCCATTTCCAAGGAGTTCTGACACCTGAACTGATAATATGGTAGCAAGTAAGTGACCCAATAAATCTGACAGCCATCTGCACAGACAATTTAAGAAAAACCTTGTATTATTGCCAGGGTGAAAACAGCAATGCAGAGTTTACTTCACCCTTCTTTCAACTAGGAAAAAACCTAGGGGGGTTGAAGTATTAAAGCCATTGGGATGTTTTTTGAGGGGTGAAAATCTCTTCCTGACTATGCTTTTCTGCCTAAAAATTGGCATAAATGAACATGTAATCTTAAAAGGCTGTGTTTTCTAATATAAAAGAAAACAAAAACATAAAAATGAGTCAGTCATTTGAAGAGCAAGGTCAGACAATACTTACTAGAATACATTTTCCTTTCCATCCAGTCTTGTGCCAGGGCATATGAACAAGTCTCATTACTCCCTACAGCTCCCTGAGGAGGGGAAGAGGAAAGGAAGGTGTTGACCTCTTCTCCCTGGGATCCAGTGACTGGACATGTGGGAATAGTTCAAAGCTGTACCAGGGGAGGTTCAGACTACACATAAGGAAGCATTTCATTACTGGGAATGTGGTCAGACACTGGACCAGGCTTTCTAAAAGAGGAGGTCAATGTCCCAAGCCTGACAGTATTAAAAAGGCACTTGCACAATGCCCTCAATAACATGTTTTAATATGGCAGCCCTGAATTGGTCAGGCAGTTGGACCAGATAACCCTTGTAGATCCCTTCCAACTGAAATATTCTATTCTATTCTATTCTATTCTATTCTATTCTATTCTATTCTATTCTATTGTTCTGTTCTGTTCTGTTCTGTTCTATTCCGTTCCATCCCACCGCATCCCATCCCATTCCATGCTATTCCATTCCCTTCCATTCCATGCTATGCTATTCTAATTGGCCGTTTATCTTGGACATCCACCTTGGCCCTCTGAATACTCCCCAACAGCCTCCTGTTCTCTGAAGGAGAACTTTATTTTTTCAAATTCAGCTGCTATTGGAATGCTTACAAAAGAGATAATATTCACAGAACTCTTTCAGGAAAGAAGCTACTGAGAATTTGTTCTACCCTTCTCATCTGCAGTAAGTATTTGCTTTCTTTTTCTCCTTCCCCATGGCCACACCACGCTGTTAGAAATCAGAAGTTGGCATGTGCAAATGCACAGTTGGGCACCTACCTGCAAAGTGTATTGCAAAACCAAATTGCTACCTGCATTTAAAAAGTCCTGATAAATATGTACCCTTCAGGTACATCATGGGCTACTGCTGATAAGCAGCTGCATCCAGTGAGAACAGTGTGTTTGTCTTTGGGAGTCTCTAGACAGAAGCAGATATGGATGCATTGAGCATCAAGAGTGCACAGTGACTCTACTGCTTCTAGGAAGGATCAGATTCACCACTCCTGTGTAGACCATCCGTATGTCCGTGAGCCCGTGCTGGCAGAAGATGGAAAAAATATGTGCTTCAAATAATTTGCCTTTCTAGGATTTTCATGAGTGGCCACATAAATTTAATTGCCCAGATTTTTCTTTTAGATAGCAATTAATGAGTGCATATTCCTCTGTAACATAGAATCAGTTATTAACAGAGACTCTGAAAAAGCATATTTCAACAGATGAACCACATCTAACATTGTGCAGATTTACTTTGTGCTCTGTGATACTTGTGAGAGGCCAGTGAAGTCAAGAGTGTAGTCAAAGGTTATTGGTATTACTGTGAGATTAGTTTGTCCCGCAGGTTTTAAGTAACATAGGGGCAGTCTTATCCATAAGACATCATAGCTTCTGTAATGGAGAAAAATGAAAAAAATTCTTTTTATATCAGCTAGACAGAGTACTAGTACTTCTCTGTAAAAGTGAACACAGTAAAACACTCAGGAAAAAGCTGATATTCAAAGTATTCTCTGTAGCTCATGAATAAGCAGGAGTCTGGGAAATTTGTTATCCAGACTTAATTTACTCTATGGTGCCCTCTTTCTTGCAAACTTTGCTTCACAGTGGCCCTTCAAGGCCATACAATTTGTATGGCTACTTACTCCTTCCATATGTTGAAGGAAGGTAGATAAGAAAGGAAAATAAAATTCAAGAAGTTCTTCAAAGAAGAGAAAATTACTGAAACAGACAGTTTTCAGTGAGAAGGTCACCAGAAACTGTAAAAGACCTGTCTCAAGAGCTTGGTTTGGATGTGGCAAAGTGTTCCTACAATATGCCTGACTCAATGATGTTGGGATTTTATACTTGCTTGAGACTGAATAACTGAATAAGAGCTGTGGAGATTCAGCATGTAGAGAAATCACTGGTATAAAGGTGTATCTTCGTGAAGTGAGGAAAGATGTGACACTGGGAAGGATGGACAAGGACAGCTCTGTTGAGCCATCATTTTCTCTGTAGATCCCTTCCATATGAATAATCACTACATACCTCATAGTGACAGGATCTGGAGACCCCTCCCACCACAGGCAAAAGAAGGAAAAGGATTGCACTGGTAAGAAGTCATCCATCACCCCCTAGTTGGCATGTATATGTAGCACAGCAAGTGAAGATCCCAGGAACTTCTAAGTGAAGGAAACTTAGAAAACCACAAGTGAGAACTGCGGGCAAAGAGGGGTGTTAGATAAACCAGTATTTTGTGAACAATGACTGGGAGTTTTGCTTTATTTCACAATCCGTTACGAAAGCTGAGGCAGACCAGCTTCATAGAGATATTGTAGGGCAGAATAAAGGAAGCCCACTAATTAAAAGACTATAGATCCATTTTCAGGCAAAAAGAGAAGGGAACATGCTTTGATTTTGTAAAAATGAGGCCCAGTTATGCACATATTTGGTCAGAGGAAAATCAAAAAAGTATATAGATATTGATGTTATTAATAATAAAAGAAGCTGGGTCCAGTCCAAATCCTGTGACTAGAAAAACAGTACATGCTGTGAATTGTGATGCCCCAGTTAAGGAATTAGGTGCATAATGTTTAGCGCCGTGATGTTGTGATGCATCTATTGCTTCACAAGTGCACTGAAACATTGGTGGCGTTGCCTGTCAGTTACTGAGCCAAAGCTATTCACATAAAGTTAAATGAGTCCTTTGATAATGCCAATGAGTTCTATGTGTGAAGGGATGCTGGGTCACTAACATGGAGGAAAGAACTTGCTTGAGGATTGGTTTCATAGGAATGAGGAAAAAGACCAGAGATATATTTGGAAGAAAGAAGGACATCCCAGGAATTACTAGCTAAGTAGTAGCTGTGGAGACCAGGTACCCCAGGTCTCTGAGGGAATGACAGGAAGAAATTCCTGGAGCAAGCAGGGCAAGGAGCAAGGAAAAGAAAATCCTAGGTCAGAAAGAGAACTTAAGTGTAGTGTCTCTAGATATTGAGAAGAAAGAACTCTGTCAGGACATAACATCACAAAGCAGAAATGTGGTTTCCTAAGCTTGAGAGGGGAAAAACCCCAATGTCTGATCAAGGGATACCATGGCAGGAAATGGTAAAGCTCAAGAATGGCTATGAAACTCAGAATCTAGAAAAGAACTAACTAATCTGGCCATAGGGTACATCCATTCTGTAAGCAGAAGAGGATAGACCTTCCCCATCCTCTTCTAACATTAGCTGTGTTATACTCGTGAGAAATTAGCAAGTACAGTTTTCCACTGTAAGCAGAGAAATTAAATGACTTCCCAAGGCAAGTGTCTGACAATAGAGCAGGGATTCAGGAACTCCAGGCTCTGTGTCTTGTGATCAGTTGAACTAATTATTCACTTTCTCATGCAATTATTGCAGAGGGAAAATAGAACAAAATCTTTTAGCATTCAGTTAAATTTAGTTTCAAGTTCTACATCTGTTTAAAAAAAAAGATTAAATACAATAGAAGAAGGCATGGATGAAAATACAGGAGGAAAAGAGATCAATATTTGGCATCATCAATTCTATCAATTTTACAGCAAGCAAAATGATTTTGAAATGGAACTGACAGCAACTTCTTTTCTTTTCTCATCAGCACCCAAGTCTCAATGCTTTGTACACTTGAGTAATAAAGTAATGAGCATCCCATACTACATAAAGACAGCCAGAACATCTTTCAGTAGATGTGAATGCCAGTCTTTTACTCCAGAGAAGCATATTCTTACATTTAAAACTACTACTTCTCTAGTTCATTTGAAAACTGAGGTGCCTTTGTGGCTCCTAAATTACTGTGGGACAGATGGGCTCAGGCATCTTGTCAAGAGCTTAATGGCTGAATAGAAAAAGTTGAGCAAAGAGTTAGAAATGGAAAATCCTCCTTGGTCTTCTGTAGCTTTATACCATTATAGTAGGGAATCTCATTTTATTCTATACCAGAACAAAACTTCATTAGAGATGAAGTAATTATTTCTTTTCTGTTCCTGCAAGCACACTGCAAAGTGGGGAGTTGTTATGATTTATTTGGTTATCATCCGAGAAGAACTAGAGAGCAGGAATGTTCAGCACAGCCTTACTCTATGAACAGAAATTCAAGCTGCTGATTGACCTTCTCTCCTGATCCCCATACCATAGAGACACATTTACATTTACAGCCAAATCAAATAATGTTATTCTTACAAAAACTAATTATTGATACAGCAAAAGCAAAGTAATAAAATCCATGTTGATATTGAGAAGAGGTGACAAAATCTAGCCTGAATATGTTCAGAAGATTCAAATAGGTCTGTTTGTAAAGGAGATGGAAAAGAAAACCCTCTTCTTAACATCCCGTATATATCGCAGTCATCAACCTTTCCAGACTCCTTTAACAGACATCTACGAAGCAAAAATATTCCTAAAAAAAAAGAGATTATAAATGAATACATATAAGCGCTAACTGTGAAGGCAATAACTTTTTCTTAACTCTCAAAAATATTGATGCTTTTAAATTATGTTAAAAATTTCTCATTTTTACAAATTTAGGAAAGCTTTTTTTTTTTCTGAGAAAAAACTACTGTAGTTCCTTTAAGGGGTCTGAAAGGGAAATCATTATATAAAGTGTATTTATGGCACACTAGAAACTCCAGTTTTAACCAAAGCTCAAAATAACAGAAGCACAAATAGATGAACCTTTATTTTGTTTACCAAAGAAGTGGAAATGTACCCAAAGGAAGGCTGGAGTTGGACATACGTGCCCCCTCCTGTTCCACTCCCTGCAGCACTGGCAGGCTGTCCCACATCATCCTCACAATTTCCTGTGACGTAAAAAGGTACCATGTCTGGACACTAGAGAGCCTGGGGAATAAATACACTGCACTAACCCACTTCCAAACAGTCATTAAGCATCTACACAAAACCACTGACTGATTTAAAAGTAATCAGCGGTCACAGATAAGAACTTTTACTACCTTGTTTTATCAGTTTTAAGAAATATTTCTGCAATACACAGCTGTGCACAGCTGCTCTGGGAAAGACAAATTGAAGGAGAACTGTTTTGCCCCAAAGTCTCTCTGTACACACCAATGGTATATCACATAGCAGATAAAACACGTGTGCTGATATAACTGTAGAAGAGGTGCTTACGTGTAAACAGTGAGCCCTCAGGAATGAAAACTGCACAAGGGAACCATCAGAATACAACCAAGGTGGCATCAGGGATTTTTCTCCTCAAGATACTGAATTGTAGAGATCAGTTAAGTGAAGTTAGAACTGCATGTCTGTACCTACATTTGCAATATTCCCGGGGAGATACAAAACAAGCGTCTTCAAACAATCTGTATTTGCCCATATAAGAGTCATTTTTCAGGCCTAAGCCCTCTAAGAAGCCGACAGAAAAAAATCCCACAGAACATGTATAAGAACAAGAAAAATTATTATCTTGGAGGACAAGAAGAAACACTGAAAATTCATAGGGTGATGTGCTTGTTTGTGGTTTGCTGTATTACTGTAGAATATATTCACAGAATAGAATATACTGTATAGAATATATTTACTATATTAGTATATAATATATTTTCTCCTAAAAAGTGCAACAGGTCTTATTGTAGTATAGATAGTCTATACCAAAGTATGAATATTTAGTCATAATGTTCAGGTCTGTAAAATGAGAATCTGAACCCCTCTCTGGTTTGCCTGTCTTAACACCACTAAGTGCACACAGAGGCATAGAAACTCCCAGAAGCTGCAACCAGACACTGCAATTAGCTTCATCAGCAATTGGAGGTAAGGGGCACAGAGGTTCTTTTGTGTATTCAACACAAGTAGGCTAAGCCAGACACAATTTGGTGCAAGTTCTTTCAGTACTGCTTGCTAAATTCCCCCTCCACAAAAGATTAATTCTTGAAATTGGAGAGTGGCTGGACTCCTGCTTTAGGGAGTGACCTGAGTGACAAGAAAAGTGGATGTTGAAGGTGACATTGCCTTGAAAAGTGAATGAGTCTCGCCCAATAACAGTAGAGAAAAAAACATGATAGACTGCTTATTTTGCTTTCCCAACATTAGGGAGTATTTGATCTTATCAGCTTCCCAGAGACAACGCCAGGCATCTTATTGGCCTCAGCTCTCAAAAGAGATGAAAACACATCCCACTTCTGCACCGTGTCCCATATCACCACATAAGCTCAGCATCTTTGAGTGGCTCAGCCTCTTCACAACAGGAAATATGGTAAGAAGCTTTATCGACAGGAAAGAGGATCACAAGCTTTAAAGCATGATTAAACAGGATAACAGTTCCTCAAAGATACTAGATTACATGAATATTCATCACTGATTACACCCAGTGTAAACTAAGATTCAAATAAATTATCATGAATCGGCAGCTAGCCAGTGATGGTCTACATTTTCTTGAGACAGAAAATCAACCATCTTTACAGAACAGGAATTCAAAGATGAGCAAGAGTAAAGAAAAGTTAGGAAAAAATGCAGAAAACACTTGCAAGATAAAGATGGAATGCACATGGCAATCCTGGCAGATCTATTGTGCATGATATGTGTCAATAAGTTTTCAAAACTGAACCAAACCATGACAATGATGACCAACACAACAAAGTCATTATTCACAAAAATTACTTCTTCAGCAATAGTTTTCACTAAGATGGTTTATAGAATTCACTTTCCTATGTGTTTTCTTTACTACTATGCCCCAAAAACATTGTGTCTCCTTTCAGCTATCTCTCCATACCTCCCTGATTTTTCACAGATCATCAAACACTGTTGCAACACAAAAATCTTATTTGCAGTTCTTCAATTGTCATGCAATTCCAATTTAATCCATTATTCTACTTAATATAACTTTTATTTTATTTTCAAATAGTCTATGGTTTTAAAGTGAAGGGAAAGAAGAGCAAGTGATTAATGACTCCCACAAGCTCATATTACTTAGACATAATTTCAACTCAGCATTGGAGTCATGAACTCCAGGCTTCTATTCTTGGTTCAAGTAGTTGCTTGTTTTGTGACTTTAGGGAAGCTAAAGCTACCGTTCTCTGTCTTTGAAACAGATATTTCCTTTATCCCTTTATTTATCCCTGGAGGTTTGAAAGGACGTACCATTCAGCACCAAACTTTGCTACGATTATTCATGCTCTACTTTGACTCCCAAAGCAGTCAACAAACCAGCAGTGAGTAGATCTGGTTTAGATCCAGAATTGGAAAGGGTGCTGGACATGAGTTCAGAGCTACAGCAGATGTATGGGTGTGATTGTTGACTGACACGTGTTTAACATGCACAGTTGTGAGCTGGTGTAAGCAGATGCTTAGCACAGACTTTAAGGCAGGACAAGAAAGAGGTAGAGTGACTGAGTTCATCCTAAGCATTTATTGCATAGACTGTATAGACTGGAAAGAACATTCATCATCTTGGTTACTTTTTACATTTCACTGTTCAGTGCTTGAATTTTATTCACCATATAAATTTTCACTATAACACTCTTTTGGTGTCATAGAAATGATTTTGCATTTGCTGATATATTTCAAGAAATGATATCAAAGTGCACAGCAAATTCAAGGGAAAAGGGCACAACAGTTCTGACTTGTAAATTTTTATGTTCTACTGGTCTGAAGAAATGAATTGTCTATAACCATATTTGAAGTACAATCCACTGGGCTTTTTTTATTGCAGGTACTGTGGATTTTACATGGACAAAATACTGTGTCAATATAGTTCCACTCAGAAACAAAGAGAACTTGTGTAGAAATTAAAATCTATATACGAATGAATATTGTAATGGCAACATTACTCATTTGTATTGCTCCACTGAGATCCATTGCAAATTCCTACAACCAGCTACTTACTGTAGTTGATATCAGTATGTGCTGAGCATATTGAGACTGTTACATGCGCAGTTTCCTGCTCAGAAGTAAAACTAGTTCACATCTAAAGTAAATGTACAGCCATAATATATGCATTGATTGATTTTGTTTATCTCTTCAAACTAAAAAGTATTGCCTGATTTTTTAAGCTTGCCACAGCTGCTGGAAGAGTGACCACTTCAACAGACAGAGATGGTATCACTACGTAATTACATTAAAACATTGTTTTATTACCTCATAGCAGTTGCTGATTCTGTGTCACTGCTGCTCAGAGTTATCATGCAGAGATGTTGCACTATGATAGATAAACTGCAAAGTAATGCCAGGACATTGTTTTTACTGCCTCATCATTTCACTAAATTAATTTCATTTGGTAGGGCCTCTATTTCTTCTTATCAGATAACAGAAAGGATTTCTTTGTCCGTCTCTTGATGTGGGAGGGAGTGTCTCCAGGAGATCTCCTCTATCACTGATCACTCTCCCTAACAATTGCAATTTATCAGAGAGGCATGAATTTGCAAGCACCACAGGGGGCATGATGTTATGCTTGTTTTCTCTTTCTTCCTGAATTCAGATACAAAGGGAGATGCGAGCAGATCCGGCTAGGCTGAGAAAGATGTAAATTAGAGGGTGAACCCCTCCCTACATAAGAGTCACACACAACACCGGGATCTTACTGAATTCTGTAGGACTTCTGTGCACAAACACAAATGCCTTCAGAACCTTGGGCATGTTCATTTGAGCACGGTGAAATCAGTCTGGACAAATTCAAGGCACATTTACATTAAGCAAGAGAACAAGAAGCGAGTAGCCTGCCCCACACGCTGTTACATCTCTAGTGGCCGTGCAGCTGAGCAGCCACTCCCCATTTTCCCCTGCTACATCAGAGCTGAACTCACTTATGAAGAACTAATATGTTCAAAGGAATGACAGTAATTCACCACAGAGGGTCAAGTTTTGCTTTCATTTAAACTGCTGTAAGTTTTATGAACTTCCAAGGATTTAACCGAGAGAAAAACTGAATCAAGTCCATCTCTTCTAATGCTCTCCTTACATCTCTATTTTCTGCACTTTTATTTGAGCAGTGCACTGTTATTGTACGTGAATATCAGGAACAAACAGGAATGGTTTCCAGTGTCACTAAGTTCATAGAAAATGAATATAGGCCTTTAATCTTTACTACATCCTACATCTTAAATATAAAATTGGGAATTCTAAAAAAGGTGAATTCATCACTGGAATATGAATTAAATATGTGACATTTATATTTAATATTTATATTTTAGATATTTATATAAATGGATATATTTAATATTTGAAATATAAATGAATATTTATCATGATTAATATTATTTAGACCAAAAAGAACTACTGAAAATGGTCTCAGAACAGGTGTTACAATCTGAAATCCCCATAGCTACCACTGCTATAGAAAAGTAGTGAAAAGTAAAAAGCATAAGAAGGAGGTAATTGTAAGATGATATTCAGCTAAGTATGCTTTAAAAGATGGAGGTCTGGCCCTAACCAAAAATTCAGCAGCAGTTTATAATAACTGTATTTTCAGTCCACTGACTTAAAAGGCTGCCCTTGCAAACCATCTCTCAGAAAGAATCAGTCTCAGACAACCAATCTAATGGAATTAACTAAGGAAAGTGGCAAAACTGTTACTATCAGACTTCTCTCACACCAAAAGAACCAAGATCCAACTGAATAGACACACTGGAACTTTGATTTCCACAACAATCACTCTTCTGGAGTCAAAGATCCCCAAATCCTGCAAGGATAGAATACCTGCAGCTCGTATCCTAGTGAAGAAAACATCAGATATAAACTATATATTTTTTTCAAGGTGGTACAATCTCAAAAGTCTGTGATGCACACAATACATAAACAACAAATCAGTCCCAAAACTATCACCACAGAAGTAGAAAACAAGACAAAAACACTGTCATGCCTCTCTCCTCCCCAGTGAAACATTGCAGATATGGATGGTATGGAACAACTTGATGACCTATAGACAGCAGCAGGTGAGGATGAATGAAGAAGCAACTAATTGGAGTACAAATACTTACATTAAGAAGACATCACAATGAGACTGCACAAGAGGAACACCAGTATCCTGATCAAGAGATATAGTGGGAGACACTAAGCAGGAATATGTCAATAGAGGGCAGAATTAGAGGATCACTGCAAGAGAGAATGCAAAGAGGGTTTTTTTCACTCTCAGTATTTACAAAAACTCATCCCAAAAAATATCAGCTTGCCAAATTGTGGTATCACCAATCCAGTAGATTGCAAAATATTGATGAGACATGAAGGCACCTAAATTCCAGATCATCTAGATAATTCTTTCTGAACCAGTATCAGTCAATATACAGAAATCTGAGCTGCAAATTAAATGATAAGAATTATTTAGACTGGAAATGGAATCAAGAAGCATTGCTCTCTCTTGCAATAGGTTTTCTTTCAACAGTTCTGCTGAAATGTGATGCTATGGATGTAGATGGAGGTGATGGAAATACAACAGAAGCTGGTGGTAAGGGATACACAGCTGTTACATGAGAATGCAGCAGTGCAGGGAAGAGCAACCATTACACCAATCTGAAGTCCTAAGGGTTAAAATCAAGGTCTACAATACTAATTACCTTCTCTATCCTAGGTTTCAGAGATGTGTTTGGTGACACTGATTGATTTGTGATTAAAAAGGCTATTAGAAGTCCCTCAAAAAGCTCTAAGACTGATACAATCTGATACAAACAAGGACTTTAATAAAAGCAGTCAACACCAAAAACCTGGGGTGTCCCTGAACTTTAGGTTGAATTGCTGTTAACAAAGGCAATTGCCTTAAAACAGAGGTGAGAATAGAAGTTTTTAACAAAAGCTTGCACCACATTTGCTAGAATGAGACTGAAGATGGGTACCTTTTGTTAAAAGTGGCACTATCAGCAATTGCAGTATATATTTATGAAATGAAAAACACAGTCCTTAAGAGAAGCAAGACATAAAGACATACTAAAATGGAAGCTTGCCTCCTCCGAAGACTGGTGGTGCAAAAACATTTCCAGAAAAACGTATATAGGAAAGCGTTTACATAGGAAAACAAAACAGAACCTATGGAGGTGACATCCATATTGGTTGTTGTGAAGACATTGTCTATGTCCTGCTAGAGAAACAAATAAAAGACTGACATCAGTGCTCTGGTCTGGGAAAGAATGCAAGCTCTTCTTTAATGCTAAACCAAGCCCAGTCTGCCATCTCATTCTTTTCAAAGCAAGCTAAACCCAAGGAAAACAGAAGATAATGAAAGTTTATGAGAAGGTTTTCATTGTGCCTTTTGATTCCACTTCATCAGTGGCAATTTTACCACGTTTTCTTAAGTGCAGATATAAAATCAAATTTAGCTCCAAATTACTACGTAACGAGCATCACTGACTTCACTGAGCATGAGTCACAGCATGCCTTAAACATATTATTATGATTTGATTAAAAACAGAATCAGTAGTCTTAATTCTTTGTTGCCTCACATCAGGCATAATTATTTATACCAGGATAGAGCAAGGGCCAAGTGGCTTTACATTCACCTTTAAGGTTTAACATCCATTCACTGCTGGCAAAACACCTATGAAAGTTTCAGTACAACAGAAAATTGGCTCTGATGGCTTCATATTTGCCAAAGTCATTTGACTCCTGTTAGAAAAAGCATATATTTCACCCAACAGCAGACTGCAACAGTACCTAAATTGCGACAGCCCCACAATATTTCCTTGGCAGTGCAGGACTCAGCATTCTGCTGGAGGGTCTCCATCCCCCTCCTGCCGTTAGCACTTCCCTGCCGTGCTGACACTCACTAAGTTGATGCTGGCCTCTCCCCTTATATATTACTCTGTAAAGGTTTGGTAGGGACTGTAAAGCCAAAGGGTTTGAGAAGTCACCACCTGGGTCGTGCCTTCTCGAAGCAGAAAGCTGGCATGCCCTGGAAGTGGAGGGACGTTGAGGAGGCAGCCAGACCTTCACGTATATCTTTTTCACTGTCTGTCAGTTCCCTGTGAGAAGAGAGAGAACAACATACACCTATAAATTTAAGCCCAAGCAAAAACATTAAGGTCCTTCTGTTTGCTTACTTTAAGAGTCTGAGGGCACAGGGGCAATACTGACAGATTTTTCCTTCAATACCATCCTTCCACTTCTCAACACTTAGCACACATACGTGCGCCCTAGGCCTGACCTTCCTTGGGAAGTCCTGACATCATCACAGGGCCGTTTAACCACAGCCTCTGCCCTACTGTGAGCTGAAAGTCTGAAATGCAGTTCCCAAATGCCACTGGTCTATTTCATTGGCTTTGGGATAAGCAATTTATCTCTCCAGGCAAGGCTGTCACAGTGTCTCATGAGCAGGGTCCTGTTTAATGTTCTCACTCACCAGCAGCCCCTTGGTGGCCTGACAGTAAATTAAGAAACAGCAGGACCAGGACTGAAAAGTTGTCCAGCCTGAAATCACTGTCCAGAATTCAAGAATTAAAGGAGCCAACTCCTACAAGTGCTTGTGCAGCCAGGACTAGTAAAGCCTTGAGGAGAAGAAAAAGAGGAATATGAAACTTGCACAAGTAGAAAAACTGCATGCACATTCTCATTCTGCTCATGGGATGGGGTAGGAAACTGAGGAACAGGTGCAAATGAATTGCCAGGTAACTGGGCTTTTCTCACCACCACGTTAAAGGTAAACGACAACATATTTGCAAAATTCCATTTAAAAGATGCTTCTCTGTGCCTGAGTTTCATTTTCAGCATCTCCTCATTAAGTAATGAGACAGATGGACAGCAAATCCTCTGAGTAAATTGTCTCTGCTGGCACTACTCACACAAACTGGGAATGCTGCTTAAACACTGATGCCCTTCCTCAGCTTCTACTCCAGTAATGCTGTAGCTTCTGTGCTGCACATTCAAGCTCCCAACAAACTAAAAAGTATCCTTAAGCAATATTATGATACAGAGATTGCATTCCACCATCTCTAATGTTGTCTAGAGACTGTCAAGCAAGCCATCTATAGAAGCAAATTCATATTCCTTCAAACTCTCTCTCTTCCCGTTTATGAAAGCCATTAATTTCAGCCATTCACCTTCCTTTTTCTATAAAAACCAGTACAATCTTGGCAATAGGTTAGAGCCCAGGAGTAAAAGAGACAGTACAAAAGACCAGGAAAGCAGAAAAGGGAAACAATATGTATTTGCAAATAGACAATTGTCCTATGAACTCATGATGTTGCCATCAGGCTGATTTCTTTTTGAACTCAGTGTGTAAAGCCTTGGGACTCTCATTGTTAACAATATATGATAATATTGGACAATTCACAGTACTAGTTCACTAAACGGACTTTTCTATTGTAATTCCACAAACTTCAAAACCTTCTTCACAGTTTATTTAACCAAAAGGATTGCCTAACTTTTTCTAAATTAAAACAAAAACGAAACAACCAAGACCAAGTCTATTAAAGGAATTCACCTTTGCTGTTTGATAGCTATGGGTACACAAGCTCGACCATGTGGTAATCCTAGTGTGAAAAGCAATCCAAATCCTCCTCTGTCTTCTTCAAGGCTCAGACATGCCCCATCAGGCAGATGAAGGCTTTCCAGATATGCACTGCTCAGTAACACATTCACACTTCATACAACAACAAGCCCCAAATCCTGCCCCAGAGGGAAGCAGGCACTTGGTTCAAGATGTTTTGTTCTGTCTGTCAAGCAGAGGAAACCTCTTCAGCTGAAAGATAATGGTTCATAAAGACAGGGAAGGATACACAGCAGATTATTTTTGAAAAAAATATTCTAGGAGAGAAAAAAATTGAGATAACTGTGTGTTGTACACCACTCCCATCCTGCACATTTTTAAAATGAAAATAATTCTCTATAAAGTGTTTCAGCTTTCCATAAAGACATGGAGTACAGATATTCATAGGAAAAGGCACATATTCCTGACACCTCGCTCATGGCTTCACATTTGTAGAGGGAATGCACACTAGTTACTCTATCTAAGGTTCAGAGCAATTCTCTCACCTCTTACCTTTTCACTGAAGGTAATGTCTGTCTTCCAGATAAACCACCAATACCTTCCACAATTTTTTAGTATCCTGTAGTCTGTTGGTAATATCTGTTTACCTCAGTGTTGCCAGATGAAGACTTTCTTGCCATTTTCAGTAATATCAAGGCTTCAATTTTCTCCTGAACATGGCTACTTGGTTATCTGTTGGGAAACTGTCCCAAAGCAGGAGAAAACTTGCTTGCAAGGCAGAGAAATTAGTGACTTCTCTGACGTTAAATCCCACTCCCAGAGCCACTGTGGTTGCCCTTGCTGTGGGTTCTGTGTAGCACGGGAGACCAAGCTTAGACAAAATGACCAAAGACAGGACAAGTAAATTGTCTAATCTGTGACCTTTGACTGTGACAGCAGTGATAATAATAAAATGCCTACAATCACACTTCTGAAGATTTAAAAAAAAAAAAATGGTTTGAATTAACCCATCATTACTGGGGAAGGAAGGAAGCTTTTCCTGTGTGACTGATGAGCACTGTCCCTCTTTTCCTGACTATTGCTTGCAG
This sequence comes from Atrichornis clamosus, assembly GCA_013400975.1. Taxonomy (NCBI): domain Eukaryota; kingdom Metazoa; phylum Chordata; class Aves; order Passeriformes; family Menuridae; genus Atrichornis; species Atrichornis clamosus. The sequence goes on from WBMZ01000355.1 coordinate 517,995, forward strand.
GGATAGGTACAAAGGGAAATAAAACAAAGCAGAAAAGCTGTCCCCAGGTTTTGGCTGCAGTTGTTTGAATTACTGGAGACAAATCACTGGAAAGGTTTAATTCCGTGGCACCAGCCTCAGTGTAGGTGGAAGAAAGGAGAACTTTGGCATGCATGCAGTTTAAAGAGTGGGAGCATGCTGTGGATCCCCACTTGATGATTTCAAGGAGAGAAAAATACCCTTGGGGTTTGTCTGCTTTTTGAAATCCATGCTGTGAACGGCACAACAAAATCTGACTTTCATAATGCATAAAAAACTTGAAAAGCAGAAGATTTCTGTAAAAAAATATTGTCTACAAGATCAGCATAATTGGGTGATATCATTAATAAGGCTGATATCAGTTCACTTGCTTTGTTTCATTTCATTCAACAGACGTTGTCTCTGTGGAAGAAAACCAAGCAACTATTTTTATCATGGAGATGATATCTGAGAATGATGGGTTTTTTCATTTATTTGTGGGGGGGTGGGGCTCAGAGGTGATGACCAAATCTCTACCTTTTCCTATCTGATGGTTTTGGCTGGGCAAGAATTAATTGTTTTTATAGTGTCTAGTATGGAGCTGTATTTTGGATTTGTGCTGAGAACAGGGTTGATAATCTAGAGATGTTTTAGTTATTGCTGAGCAAGGCTTACACAGAGCCAAGGCCTTTTCTGCTTTTCATACTGCCACACTGGTGAGGGGACTGGGGGTGAACAGGAGGCTGGGAGGGGACACAGCCCAGACAGGTGACCCCGGCTGACCAAAGGGATCTTCCAGACAACATGACATCATGCTCAGTGTATAAACTGGGGGAAGAAGGAGGAAGAGGGCATGTTTGGAGTGGAGATTTTGTCTTCCCAAGCCACCGTTACAAGTGATGGAGCCCTGCTCTCCTGGAGGTGGCTGAACACCTGCCTGCCCACAGGAAGTGGTGAATTCATTCCTTGTTTAGCTTTGCTTGTGCATGTGGCTTTTGCTTTCCCTGTTAAACTGTCTTTATCTCAACCCATGAGTTTTCCAGCTTTAATCCTTCCAATTCTCCCCCTATCCCACTGGTAGGGGAGTGAGAAAACAGTTGCCTGGTGCTTGGTTGCCAGTTGGGGTGAAACCACGACACCTTAGAACAAATGTAGTCTTGTGACCCACAAATGCTATGTGAAAATCACATAGGAAAAAAGGTATTTAATTTATGGAATGCTTTTCTCTGGGAAAAAAAAAAATCAACAATCCAAACAAACCAACGAACCAAAACCAGATCAAACAAACTCACTAGGTTAGATTCATAAGCAGGATGCAGTCTCATCCAATTCCACTACACAGGCTGTGGAGTTTCTTCTCCAGTAACTCCATGTCTGTGGCAGCTCAGAACCAAAAAATGCAAACCAAAACTAATTTTCCTTAAACATTTGGATTAAAATTGCAGCCATTTGAGAACTGTTTCAAGAACAGGGCAACTGTATGTACAGCAGGGCACTCAGGTAGTGATGCTAGCTGTACTGTCCCTCCATGTCCCTTGCCCTTAGAGGGTTACATCTTCACTTTTCCTCTAATAGTTTGTTGCTGTGTCTTTTCTAATTTTGTTGTTTCCTTAGTACACCAAGGGACTCATCTCCAAAGCCATGACAGGTTCTGAATGTAAGCAGTACATCTAGTCAAGAAGAAATTACCATAGTAGCTTAGTTCACGTGTAGCTCCTACACACAGACTACAATAAAAACCAGCCACCATGGAGTCCAAATGTCTTCCACCTTTCTCTACTGAAGAGTTATATTGGCTTTGTGTGGCAAGGTTTTGGCAGCAGAAGGCTACAGGGGTATCTTCTGTGAGAAGATGTCAGAAGCTTCCCTCATGTCCAACAGTCAGTGTCAGCTCCAAGATGCCTCCATCAGCAATGGTGGCAGAGCCTCGGGGATAATGCATTTAAGAAGGGGAAAAAACAGCTACTGCTGCCAGAGAGAAGAGACAGAACATGTGAGAGGAACAGCTCTGCAGACCCCAAGGTCAGTGCAGAAGGATAGGGTGGAGCTGCAACAGGTGCCAGAGCAGGGATTCCCCTGCAGCCCCTGGTGCAGCCTGTGGTGAGGCAGCTGTGCCCCTGCAGCCTGTGGAGGTCCATGGGGAGCAGAGATCCACCTGCAGCCCCTGGAGGATCCCATCCCAGAGCAGGTGGATGCCCAAAGGAGGCTGAGACCCTATGGAAGCCCACCCTGGAGCAGGCTCCTGGCAGGACCTGTGGCCCAGTAGAGAGACAAGTCCACACTAGGGCAGATTTCCTGGCAGGACTTGTGACCCCATGGGGGACCCATAGTGGAGCAGTCTGTTCCTGAAGGACTGCACCCTGTGGAACAGATCTATGCTGGAGCAATTCATGAAGAACTGCAGCCCATGGAAAGTAACCACATTGGAAAAGTTTGTGGAGGACTGTCTCCTGTGGCAGGGACCCCACCACACTGGAGCAGGAGAAGAGTGTGAAGAATCTTTCCCCGAGAAGGAAGGAGTGGCAGAGGTAATGTGTGATGAGCTGACTGCAGTCACCACTCTCCATCCCTTTGCCCTGATGGGTGGGAGGAGGTAGAAAAATCAGGAGTGAAGTTGAGCTCAGGATGAAGGGAGGGGTGGGAAGCAGGTGTTTTAAGTTTTGATTTTATTTCACATTATCCTACTCTGATTTGTTTGGTAATAAATTAAAGTAATTTCCTTAAGTCAACTCTATTTTGCCCATGACAGTTATTGGTGAGTGATCTCTCTCTGTTCTTATCTCTCCCAAAGAGCCATTTATCATATGTACCCTGTCTCCATGTACCAATGGGTACATATGTACCCATTATCTCCCCTGTCCAGCTGAGGAGGAGAGGGATAGAGTAGCTTGGTGGGCACCTGGCATCCAGCCAGGGTCCACCCACCACGGAACTTGTTCAGTAAGTATTCCTCTGTTAATTATAAATCAAGTGCATCCGTTCTTAGGTTTGTATTTAGTGTATTGCTGTGAAACTGGTTCTGAAACCAAATCAAAGTTGCTGAAGTACATTATTTGCATTCACATGTATCCTAACACTGGAGGAATCCTAAAATCTTATTCATTTTAGGATTTCATCATCATAAGCAATTAGGAGTTACATTACTTAAGAAACCTAAAAGGATGATTTTCATTAAAGCTAGAATGACCTTAGCTGAAAGATCAAGGTGATTAAAGTGTATATTTAGGTTTTCTTTCCAGAAATTTGAGTATTTAGAAGTACTAAAGCGTAATATTAAAGCAATATTAATAAAATAGTGGCTAGAATATTAACAATAATAGTAACATTGTAGTAGAATAGGAACCAAAGCTACTTACAGAGTGTTAAAATCTCACACCCAGCCACAGCACAAATGAAGAATAAAGACTAACACTTAGCTGGGAATTCAATTGCCAGTTACTCCATTTCACAGTCTCATTTTGGAGGACAAAGTTCCTGAAAGAGCATTAGCTATCCTTACAGAAGTTATCTTTGTAGAAAGATACCATTTCCTGTTCCTTGTTGCAGGATGTAATATGTTAAATCACTTGCAAAAGAACACAACACAGGGATAAGCATCTATTTCTTACAGAAGACACAGAGAATCATTTGCACAAAATGAACCTGGACATTTTTCATCAGCTGGTCCTAATAAGCAAAGTACATTTCGGATTTTATCAGTAGTATCAGCAAAACATCAGAGGCAGAAGAAAAAAACATAAATCCTGTAACTTTTCTTCCCCATGGCTACCGTTTTACAAAATTCTTCTTCAGACACTATTTAGGAGCTTTCTTTTTGCCACATGGTGCATGGTGTAAACTGATGCTCCATCTTTCACAAGAACATAAACAAACAAATACAAAAGAAGTAAATAGCAGATGCAGGCACCAATACACCACTTCACTGAAGTGTGATGCCTGACTCCTGTTTAAAGGCATTAACTATGGGAGTTCACAAACTCCTCTTACTGATGGAGAGGCAGAGAGTGAGAATTTTCTTGTGACAGGTCTTGGTTTGAAGAGAGAAACATTTTATTTACTCTGAGATTTTTTTAACAATCCTAATTAATTCAACTTCCCTTTATAAAAGTACGAGTTAAAAAGGAAACCTGATGTTATCCATTTTCTAGTCTGGAAGGGACCTTAAAGATTTTCTGTTTCCAACCCTTCTGCCATGGGCAGGGATGTCACTCATTAGACCAAGTTGCTCAAAGTGCCATCCAACCTGGCCTTGAACATTTCCAGGGATGGGGCAGCCACAACTCTGGGCAACTTTTTGCAGTGCCTTACCACTCTCAAATTGAAGAATTTCTTCCAATATGTAATCTAAACCTCTGCTCTTTCAGTTTGAAGCCTTTCTCCTTTGTCCTATTACTACACATCCTTCTCAGAAGTCCCTCTCCAGCTCTCTTGCAGCTCCTTTAGGTACTCTAAGGTCTTTCCAAAGCCTCATCCAAACTTAACAACTCCAGCTCTCTCAGCCTGTCTTCGTAGGAGAGCTGCTCCAGCCATCTGACCATCTTTGTGGATTCCTCTGGACACAGTCTAACAAGATCATGTCCTACTTATATTTGGGGCCCCAGAGCTGGATGCAGCACTCCAGGTGGGTTCTCACAAGAGCAAAGGGGCAGAATCACCTCCCTCACCCTGCTGGCCACACTGCTTTGGATGCAGCCCAGGATATGGTTGTGTGAAACACAAGGATTGCTTGAAATACAATGATAGGAACGGGGTGAAAATAATTATTTCTTCAATACATTTACTCTTAGTGTAAGACTGAGCTGCTGAGTAAAAAAATGCTGCATTTCTAGCATTGCTGAAAGTTTTAAAGTTTAAAACAATTCTGGAAGAAATGTGGTGAAATGTAGTGAAAAAGCTTATCAGAGAGTTCACATACAGAATCACACAGAATGAACCAGGTTGGAAGAGACCTTTGAGATCATCAAGTCCAGCCCGTGACCTACCACCTCCTCACCAACTAAACCATGTCACTGAGTGCCACATCCAGTCTGTTTTGAAACATGTCCAGGGACAGTGACTCCACCACCTCCTTGGGAAGACGATTCCAGTGCCCAATCACTCTTTCGGTGAAGAACGTTCTCCTGATGTCTAACTTACACTTCCCCTGGAACAGCTTAAGACTGTGTCCTCTCGTCCTGTCAGTGGTTGCCTGGGAGAAGAGATCGACCCCCACCTGGCTACAACCTCCTTTCAGGGAGTTGTAGAGAGTGGTAAGGTCTCCCCTAAGCCTCCTTTTTTCCAGATAGTAAGCTACAGATTGGATTAGCTTTAAGAAATACAGAAATACAGACAACTCTATGTATTACTGCTGAGTAGTCCTAAATTCATTAAGACAAGCATTTCAGTGCATGTGTAAACTTCTTACTTAAAACAACAGCACTCAATGTAAAAGATTCCCATCTTTTATTGTCTGTATTCTCTGGATGACACTGTTCAGACAAAAAACATTATTTTCCCTTCTTTAAACTCTCTTATAAGGAAAATCAGAGCTTGAAAGGGCTTTCAAAGAAAACCAAACCTAATATCTGTTACAAGGTCTGAGTCATAGCTGCAATTAGTTGAATGGAGTTGCCTTTCAGCCTACCCTACAGCTACCAATTTAAACAATAGACTATTTAAAATGTTACTTGCCTTATAACTCTAGTGTAATTACTCATTCTAAGGAAGATTCAATCTGGCATAAATACTAGGTACACAAGCAAAATCATGTATGAATTGTGCTACTAATATTCATCATTTCTAATCCTGCTACATGCTGTTGATGGTTATCATCATCAATTCACTTATCTAGCTAAAACATCTTTTATGAACTACGATATAAACCTTAAAAGTAAGCTTCAAAATGTAATACAAATTAAAAGGGAGAGTAAATCACTGAGATATTTTTATTTTTAAAAAGGAAGAAACTGTGGTCTTGAAAAGGTCAAAAATGGTATTATGAAAAGCGACTGCACAAAATGCTGTCATGTGGTATGACCATATTATTTATTCAGTGACTCCAGAGCAGGCATGCTTCATTTGCAAAGGAAAAGATCACTTTCTGTCTCTAGCTTGGGCCTCTGAGACTCAACCTCATCAATAAAAGTTCTGCTGGTTGCCTCAGGTCTTCAGTGCAACACCAGAGCAAACGCCCCAAACTTCCACTTATGCCTCAGTGATACCCACGTCCCATCTTATTTTCAGTGGGAATTTAACACAGGAAACAATTCTGTTGATGATGTGCAAAATGGGGCAGAGATGTCTCCTCACTCTCATTTAGCGGTGTTGGTTCAGCAGGTTAACAGGAGCAAGAAGCAGTGGGAAATGGATTTGCACCACTGAAGTGAGCAGCTGTGATTCAGAACACACCAAAGCAACAGCCTGCTTGGGTTAGAAGTTATCATTCCCACTGAGTCAACTTAGTTTATAAATCCTCACTGCTCCTGTTTTCTGGATTAGGAATGTGGAATTACACACACTCTCCATAATAATTAGGCATGTCTGCATGAATAACCATCATGAATAAACCACAAAATCACTCACATTTGGAAGAGAAAGAACTTGAACAAATCCCCTGTGCTGAGAAGACACAGTTCTGAATACAGCATGTAGCTACGTTCATTTGTCCTGTTTGTATTATGGTCGCATGTGAAATTAGTTATGTGAAGCACTATATATCTATAGCTGATGATATAATAATTACAATCCAAATAATAAAAAAAAAACCCAGAATGCATGTTACAGTAGTATTCATAGTTTAAATCAGCAATTTGTTCTATTTAATAGAGCAGGCAAAATAGTATAAACAGAACTAATGAAAAGTACTGCAAATTACATATTATAAAGACTTAAGCAAATTTTATAGAAGGTATAGACTAGGAAAAGAAATCCAAGAGCAGATTTCATTTATATTTCTGTCTTCTTGGTTGTAGGCTACTCAAAGTGCTGGAAAGAGCCTAGTGCAATTAATAGCCATGGATTTGATGGGATACAGTGGCCACCCTGTGCTCTTCTATAAAAGCTTTTGTAAGGGAAGCTCCTTAAAGCTGGGGAAAAAAGTCTTGAGGGCTCTGTAGCATCTGTGGCATTTTTATGTGCTATGAAGTAGAGAGAGAGTAAAGATTTCCCCTAAGTAATGACTAAAAGATGTTCGAATCCTACAGTTAATTATTGTTAATGTTTTTAGAGCATTTCTTTCCTTACCTACAGAAACAGTGCATCTCAAATTCTCTGTGAAGAGCTTATTTTAATTTCATGAACATTTCTTCATAAAATTATAATGACCTAAGATTCAGACTTGAGGAACAATTGGCATTTTTCCCATTGAGTAAAAACTAAGCTCTTATTGTTAGAAGTACCCAACCTTATTTCTACTGATGTTAATCTACCAAATGGGTTAGCAGAGAGAGATCTTTATTTCTCTCCACAGACAATTACTATCAACATTTTTTAGAGCTGATCTGTATAGTTCATTCACGGCAACAGTTTGAGGCTTTGCATTCCACCCAGGTTGTTTCTTCTTCTTCCAGACAAATAATGAGCATTTTTCTACTGCTGTCATTTCTCACAGCAAGTACGTTAATCCATTTTCATAGCCCATCTCAACCATCTGGGTGGATGGATTTCTGCCTCCAAATAAAATTCTACAACTGAAGAGGCTCACAGCTGTTGTCAGCATTCACCACTTGGGTTTCATTTTTACACAACATACTTTTTCTGTTTAGCTACCATTTGAACAGTGTTTTTTTCTGATAAAAGGTGATGGAAAGAGTCCTGGGAGTAGATCACTACAGGAAAAAAAGTAATAATTGCTGCTGGGCTATGTAAGGACACAGACCTTGCTGACAGAACAAGGTCCAGGAAAGGTAACATAAGACCTACAAAAACATGTAATTCCCCTGAGAAGAATTTCTGTTTTCTCTTATTCTCAAAACCACTTAACTGATCCTGACATTCTTTTCTGTTGATAGAAATGTTACATAAATTACAGCTTCCACCATCTACTTTAGTTTAACACCAGAGGCAATTCATTTGAAGACTACAAGGATCATAATAGTCTTACTTCTCTTCTTTGGAGAGACATTTTCTGAATGTAGAAGATTAAGTCAAAATAACCCTAGTGATTTAATGAGAAAGCAGCAAATGAGTCGAAAGATCCGCAGAGGTGTTATGGATCCCAGTTCAACATTTTGGCCTCTTCTGAAGTATATGCAGATGTGTGTGCACAATCAGTGCCACACTCTAGAGTTTTAAAAGTTTCCACTGACATGCAACATTTTGGCAGACCTTTGGAAGATTTGGGAGAGTGAGAGAAGATAATTTTTACAAGTATTAATTTTTCACATGGAAAGTCAAACCATTTAATCCCCAAACTTGTAGCAACTTTTTTTTTGAGCTTTTTTTTGCACTTTCATGATTTAAATCCTTTCAATGTACTATTTCCACCATGAATGTTTTCTAGTCACATATAAGTAAATTTTTTGAGGAGGGGGTTTTTTTGCCTTAAGACATTACATGGAACTGTATGATGAAAGAAAGTAGGTTTGTCTGGTTTTGGGGGTGTTTTTCTCCTCCATATTCCTAAGTTTTTGATGCTGACTTTTAATGTCTTCCTCATAATGTATTTATTATATTGTATTCTAAAATGCTGTGTGACCACTGTAATCAGTGGATAAACCAGTAACAGACAAAGTAACCAAACCTCTGTCCCCAAACCTTGGGGAATGAAGGAAAAAACTTTACTCAACTGAAACAAAACTACTAATTCCAAGCTTCTTTCACTATTGTCCTCACAGGCAGCGTGAGAGAAGCATGGTTCCCTGAACCTCACAAGAAAAGGTTCCACATGGAGGTAAGGATAGTAATGCAGGTCTCTCTGTCTTCTTTCAATTTAAGTTTCCAGAATAACCCACAATAGAAAACCAGGCATGTGCACTAAAGTCATGTGCTATGTACTGCCTTCAGGCCACATTTGCTGCTATCTCACAATATAACACCACTTGAAAACATCTAAGAGAACAAGTATTGCACAACAGCCTGAGCCAAAGCTGACAGCAGCAAGGAAACATAAAGCAACTTCTCAAGATCACTCATATTGAAACTGTTTCAATAATCTCACATGGACTGCTTTTTCCTAAGGCAATTCCTCTTTTCCAGGTAGAAACATGCCTTTCTTTGGATGTCTTTATTTTAATGCACTTGCAGTTAGTTGTTCAGAGGCACCCAATGAATATTCGATGCACCTTCAGCCTGCCTGTACTCAGAAGTCATTTACACTACCACTTACTTTTAATTCATGTTGTTTTTTACTCCTACTGATAGCCTATTTTCTTGGAATCATAGAATCAATAAGGTTGGAAGGGACCTCAAGGATCATCAGGTCCGACCATTAACCCAGCATTGCCAGGTCCACCAATAAATCATGTCTCTAAGCACCACGTCTACATGTTTCTTGAACACTTCCAGGAACAGTGACTCCACCATTTCCCTGGTCAGCCTGTTGCAATGCCTGACTACGCTTTTAGAGAAGAAATTTTTCTTGATAACCAATCTAATGGTTGGGAATGTATTTTCAATGAATTGTGGTTATGGTAGGTAAGTAAATCGCAGAAGCTCTTGGCCAGATATTTAAATGGAGAAACAGAAAGATAAACTTAGGCCAAATATATCAGGGATTATGAATTCCCTCAGAGACATGAAGATGAGATTCTGTTCCTTGAGCCCAAATCTTCATTCCATAAGGCTTTTCTTGAGGAATAAAATGTCAGCAGTGTGTTTATAAGGTTTTTTTTTTTCCTAATTACTATTAAAACATGAAATACAAAACTGCCATGAGTCATTGACTTATACCCAGCAGAGTACCAGCTGCTTCCTAAGAAGGAACAAGAAATTAGAACAATAGAACAACTTATTTAATTTCTACTTTTGAGCCTATATATTTGTCACTTTTGCAATTTTTTTCTCTTTTTAAAGTCTTTCCAAACTCTCAGCATCTATGGTATTTTGACACTGGGTTCCAGTGATACTTTCAATATGATCTTTCATTAGGCTTAGGAGAGTGCCTTTCACCTTCCCTAAACGCCCCTTTGGCGGAACGTGTAGCAAAATTTTGAGACAGGCAGAAAATTTATCTTCTTTACAATTTTTAACACTGCGACCTCTTAAACCATGCATTTCCTAAAGGAAACAGCCTCAATCTTGAAAATCTCTCATCCCAAAAGCCTTTTTGTCTCTACTCACTAGTGACTTTCACGTAAACAAAAAGCTGATGAATTTTGAGATAGGTGCTATAGGTTTGTTCTTGCTCTAGGCTGATAACGTTTTAGATCCAACAAGTAATTACAGAAAGGAGAAAAAATACATGTTTATTTGTTTTTAATCTAAACAGGGATTGGTATAATCTGGTAAAGAAAGGAGGAGAACAAAGTAATTTTTTTTCTCTTTGGAAGAAGGAATTATACAGAGCAAAATAAAGTCTTCCCTGATGAACAAAAAGAACTGAACAGTAAAGTAGATTAGATATTTGAGGGGGGAAATTGCTGAAGATTCTATGAAAAACATAGGTCAGTGGTTTCTAGATGATGACGTATTTTAGTAAAAGAGGCTTAGACTGGGACTAAGTTGTAAAGGGAAAAGAAAAAGAGAAGACAGTGACATGTCTCCCTGGAACGATGAGGAACAATGGTCCTTAAGCCAGACTGGAAGGGAAGGATGGAGACAGATAAAGTGAGGACACTACTATAGTGGTGGGAAATCATACTGCAATTTGTGTAGGACTAAAATCAAGCCCTGTTATTTTCTTGGCCTTTCTTCTATCCTTTGCTTCTATGAAAAATGTGTTTATGTATCTGTGAGGAACTAATTTGATTTCTGATTATTGCCTCAACACTGTTTGACTGGAGGTGTGTGAGGGAAGGGCTGCACATGTGCCACTCGGAGGAGGCAACTGGGAGAAGATGGAGGCTGTCTCTGAGGAGGTTTCACCTGACCACCATTTCATGTGTCCTATGGAACAGGCAGTCAGGATAGGAGGGGGCTGCCAAGGACACTGTGTCCTCTAGGAAGGCTCTCCAATCGGGGGGCAGAACGTCCCCACCAACGGACTGCCATCGAGTGCCTGGATGGCCAATGGTCTCCTGCCAGTGAGCAGACTCTGGGGGGAGCCAGGGGTTATAGAAGCAACTGCGTCACAAGTTCTAGAAAGTTCTCTTCAGTTCTCTTCCACGTTCTCTTCAGTTAGTTCTCTCCGGCTTGCCTGTCCTCTCCCTTCTGCTGGATGTCTGGCTGAACACCTGGCTTGCTACCAACCACCTCTGAGCCTCGTGTCCAGCCTGCATCCTGCCCTCCCTGCATTCCTGCTCGACACCTCCCTCTGCTTCATCCCTGCCTGCCTCATCCTCACCCAAGCCACCTGCTTTCCACCCTGCTGCGCCGATCCAACCTGCTGCCATGATCCCGCCACGACCCTGTCCAGGGTTCTGCACCTCCTGCCCGAGCACCGACTCCCCTCATGTCCGGCCATCTGGGAGCTGTGCCTGTGGAGCCGCGCCTCCCCGAGCGCTGCTTGGGCTGCCCCGGCAGGGAGCGAGCACAGCCCACCCGCTGCTGGGACACCCACGGCACACCACGAAGGCCTGCTGGTAACACCCACTTTCTCTCTCTCTCCTCTCTCTCTTTCTCTTTCCCCATTCTTTTTCCTCTTCCTTCCTTCTTTCCTGCCTATTCTCTTCTTCTTTAGTAAAACAACACATTTTTTCTTGTTTCAATAAACGGTTCTCAGACATAATATTTGCCTCGTTTGGCTTGATTCCATCACAGATCATCCCTTTCAAAAGAACTCTCCGCGTTCCGCCTCAGTGGAACACTACAGTATCACTGACAGAGCATTATTTTGTTACTGCATTGCCTTAAACTCACTATGCAAAAGCAAATTTTCAGAAGGTGTAGCAGTGAATTTCTGAGAGCCACAGAAAGGAGAAGAAGGAAAAAAAAATTGGAAGATCTGGAAGATTTGAAACAGTAAGGCTAGCAATTTTTTTGAGCTGTGTCTCAAGGTACTCACTAAAAGATGTGCACTGCAAGAGAAACAGACAGTATTTCAATGAGAAAATATCACTGGAGGGATCAGAGACACAGGAACTGTGTTGAAAAGTAGTGCTACATAGATAAGTTTGATGCAAAGCCAGAAACTAGCATCAAATGTCAGCAGTGGAGAGATTGTAAGTGTGTGAAGAGACAGAACCATGGCAGATGCAATTTAGGCATAATAAAACTGAAATGAGTAAGACCTGAATAAACTCGGAAAACCCAGAAGTGATTCATTGCTGTTGACAGTTAGCATGGAGAGAGAAGTAGTTTTGCTGGGGATTTGGGGGTAATGGGAGGTTGAGGGGGTGTTTTGTCCAGTCAGTTGCCCCAGTCAGGGGCTTTGTCCACTGAGGGTTAAGCAGTCTGTGTAGTCATTCAGTTGGAAAAAATATTACTTTCTCTTTTTTCCTCCTCCCACACATTCTTTATTGTTTGCACATTGCCTTAATCTGTGTAATACTCAGGGTTTTCCTTTTGAAGCCCTTCATGTGCAATGCTGTAATCAACTTCTCCCATTGACACATCTCACCTACGTAGCCCCAGTTGCTGTGGCAGTTCCTCTAGCCCTTTTTTTCCACCATTTTAATTGCTTTTCCTTTCACTCACCCTTAGTCCCCCTCCTTAGTCCCTAAATTTTGGTTAGTACCTAAATCCTGCACTAGGGATTAAACTGAGTTTAGCAGGTAATAACAGTAAAAACTAGTCTTTCAGACAGCCATTGTTTCCTTATAAGATGTATGTGCCAAGCTTATCAGCTGTGACTGATGAGTGCTCCTGCCAGCTCTGTTGGCATAACAGCAAGAAAAACCAATGGGGGAGACTGAGAAGATCCCGAAGAAATGATGAAATTTGGAAAAGGTATTCAGGAACATCTTATGCACTGGAGAAGACACCCAGAAGTGAATGCTCACCTAGAGATAGCTCCATGACTTCTCTTCCTGACTGACCATTGGGGAAAGTATTTTCTTTTTTCTCTCATTTCTTTTTATTTTTTTCCTTTTTCAGTTAGAGCTGTTGTATTTCACCAGCTATGGATCAAAAAAAAAAACCCAAAAATTCTTTTTGCATCTTTGTTTCATCATCCTGTGTGAAACTGTATCCTGATGGGAGACAATCCATACATTCATGATTTATTAGCCTGTCAAGAAATCTTTAAAACATTTTTCTGCATTAAACGCATAACTTCACCTCAAACCAGAAGAAAGCAAATATTCCCCCTTAGCTTAATACTGTTAAAAACAATTACATAGCAACAAGCTACAGGTTACAATTAAATCCAAGCTGGTCTTTAGATTGAGAAGTATTGCATTTTTGGTGTGAAAAAGAATGAAATAAATATTCACTTAACCATCCAAACTTTTGTGAAATTTGACCTGTTTAAAAGATAACATCAACAGCCAAATCCGCCTGGGGAAATTCTCAGGATCCAGTCACCTGTTTTGGTCAGATGGCTAATAGTGATTAGATCTTCACAAATTCCCTGGTGATCAGCTCCTAACTTTTAAAAAGTTTATAATTGTCTTAAACAGTCCCTGACACTTAAATTGACTGCTAATTTACCATGTATTATAGAGACATAACAAACTTACTGTGGATGTACTGTATAAATATTTGTTAAATTTTCCTCAGAAAATATCCCCCTAAGAGACATTAGTGACTCTGTTACTTTTTGGTGAATCACTGGCAGCAGCTCAGGTCTTTCAGAGTCACACCTATCCTACTCAATCTTTCTTCTTCTTTCTACCCAAGTGTACCCTGAGATGCTCACATACTTTTGGGTCCCTTTCGAGGTATAAGATTCAGTCAGCTATTTAGCTGTATGTGTCTAGTCTAGGGTGAGTTGAACTGGTTTCTCATAGAATTATAGAATGCTTTGGATTGGAAAAGTCCCTTAAAGATCATCTAGTTCCAAAGTCCCTGCCACGGGGAAGGACACCTTCCATTAGACCAGGTTGTTCAAAGCCCTGCCGAAACTGTCCTTGAACACTTCCTGGGATGGGGCATCCACTTCTCTGAGCAAACTGTTCCAGTGCCTCACTACCCTCTGAGTAAACAACTTCTAACATCTGATCTAAATCTCTCCTCTTTTAATTTAAAACCGTTCCTCCCTGCTCTCATTTATCTAGATTTACTGTCTGATAGGGACCAAGCTCAGATGAAGACCCTGTGCCTCAAACTAAAATACCCGAGTTCTCTTTCCCTCTCTCTCTCTCTCTCTCTCTCGCTTTTTTTTTATGTCCTCACAGCACCTGCCTACACTGTGAAAGCTGCACAGCACTCAGAAAAGAACCATACCTAAGTATGCAGCCCTTAATTTGTTCTCTCATAATTTCAAAGCAATGAAAATAAAATATAACAATTGAACACCATTTAAATAATGGGCCGATCTACCAGCTGGGCAAGAGAGAAACATGCTGCAAACAGCTCAGTACAATTGCTCACTGCTTATTTTTTGTATATTAATTAAGTAATTTAGAAGCAAGAACCAAGACAAAAACAAAGAAAAACAAATCAAATGATCTCACAGTCCCGCAAGCTCTTGCTCCTGCCTCATCTCCAGGGCATCTTGGCTGACCCTTCACAACAGCTTGTTCCTCCTCCCCACATTTTTATGTCTTCCTTCTGTTACAAGCAAAAGTAAAGGAGAGAAAAAGATGCCTGACCAGCATTAAAAATCCCATCTTTCCTGCTTGGAAGGTTGGGATTAATTCTACCAGATGGAAATGTCTGTAAGAGAGAGACCTACCTCTCACAGCTTGTCATCTAAGCTTTCCCTGGCAAATGGAGAGAAACTGGCACTTTCAGGACACAATTAATCTCATCCCCATGTAGATATTTAAACTAGGTCATATGAATCATGCCTTAGAAGAGACAATTCCTCTCTGCTGACACTAAAGGGAGCCTGAAATCACTAGATACAGATGTTTACATCGGTTATGTCTGGAGTTAAGGGAGCTGAATTCCATCTGAGCTCTTTAGATTGACTTCTTGCTTTAGAGGCAAAATGCATTACATTCACTTTTTGGTTACACATGTGGCTAGAAACCAGCACGTGGCCTTGGCGTCACCATTTTTAACAGCTCAAGCACTACAAGAGATGTACGAATGTATCATGTGATTCACTACAAAAGCAGGTTTTCATAAGAAATTAATAACATCTCCAAAGCACATAGCACAGAGTGTGTGAAAGCATTGACCAGCACTCCCAACACCTTCTCAGCAAGAATTCAGGTTCTTGACTTCACAGATCATCTAGCAGAAATGTAAATATCTTTCAAAGTCTTAACATTATCCTTAGCTAAAAGAATTATGCAGTATGATTTAATTTCTAATAAAATCAAGTTTCATATAATGTCTAGTCAGTCAGTTGCTAGTTGTTATCATTGTAATCTAAGGATATAAAGGCATTGAGCATCCAGAAGCACATCTGCTGGTTTTCAGCCACTGGCAATGGCACAGTAAAAGAAACCATCTCTTCCACACAAGCTCTGTTTCTTTATTTGCTTTTCAATTTTAACTAGGAGATCCATATTTTGTGACAAGTTCAACCCTTCAATAGTTCCTGACTTTTCCTTAGTGCTGAACTAGAGATAGATTTCTAAATAGGAATTTAAACAAGGACTAGGTTTCAAGAGATTAATTCCTAGCAATTTCTATTGTGCTAGTCAAGGCTAGTTAGCCAAGCACTTACCATGGAGCTGCTGGTAAAATAGATATTAATCTCTGAAGGAAAAAAATACACATAATGCCAAATCAATGGAAAACAGATCCTGTCAAGGTAAATACCATCATATCTTTTTTTCAGGTGAGATTATAAATCTGGCTGACACTGGTAAAAATATTGGTATAATATGCTTAAACCCTGTAAATCATGTAACCCAGCACTGCATGGCATTTTATTAATAAAAAACATAAAAATGGCACACATTAAATTGATTAAAAAGAATCTGACAGGATTTAGGATGTAACTACAAATGAGACAGTTGATCAGCTGTCTTCAGTGGGATCCTCAGGGACTGATCCTGGCCCTAGGCTTTTCAAAAGCTGATCAGTCTGGGAGAAAATTCAGCCACTTCTTTCTGTCCAGGTTTAACAATGACAGAAATAAGGTATTGTGGTAAATGACAGAGAAGACAGGTCACTGATACAAGTCAATGCAATTTTTAACACATAGAGCAATAAAGTCCTAACTCTGGAAATAAAGCAACTCTTCCTTACAGGCACTTTCCAGAGAGATCCAGTGTGAAGCAGATGGCAATCCTGCTAGCTCTGGGTAAGAACGAGAACTCCCAGTGCAGCCATGTGGCGAAAGAGACCAGCATAACCCTGGACGTACACATGGTAACTTTAGTGGGAGCCAGGACATTTATTCCTCCTGCACAGGGCTGCAACAGCTCTGGGGCTCCATGCAGCTGTGGCAGGCACAGCTCAGGATTCCTGCTGTGAAACCAGGAAGAGCCCAAAGACTGGTCATGAGATGGATGAGGGCTCTGACAATCATGCCTTGCAGTAAGAGATGCCAGGAGCTCAGTGTATTTACTTAATCACAGAGATGATTAAATGATGCCTTTGCTGTAGCCTAGAGCTGCTGACAGGGGCACAACCCTTTGCAGTGGGCTCCTCCGTACAGTGGATGAAGAAGAGGCAAAAAACTGAAAGGCACTCAAAAGCTGGAAGCTGAGACTAGATTAATTCAGACTAGAAATATGGCACACTCCTTCAACAGACTAATTAACCCCTGGAATAAGACATTTGTAAAGGTGTGAGAGGTTCTGCTCATCAGGAATTATTTAGCAGAAACCTAATGTTTTTCTACAAGGTAGGGCAGGTGTCAAGAGATGGATCCTTGCTCCAACAGTTCATGTTAGTTTTACAGTCTGCTCAGACAAACTAGATTGACTGTGATTGTTCTGCCCAACTTGAAAACTTGGCCACTTGGTTTTTGTTTGCTAATGAAAACTGAAGTTTTGAAAACAAATCTGGAGCATGCTGAAAATCCTGTTCAAAATATCTGCAAATATGCTTGAAGTATTTACAGTATTTCTCTTTATCTGTCCTGCAACTTGGATGAAAATGCTTGTCTGAATTTTACTTCTCTAGTCAATGCTCCTTTTCAAAAATTTTCATGATCCTCTGTACTATCAAAGGCAGGAAAGCCTTTCTAATTGCTCCTCTGCAGATATTCCTGTTCGAAATTTGAGAGGTTTCCTTCTTCGCTGAAAGTGAGACTAAAAAAAATTTGCTTTATGGGATTCAGATTTTGTTTGACTTGTCTTTCCAGAAATCTGGAAGCTACTCAGTTACCAGGAGAATTTATACTACTTCAAACACTTAGATCTGTCTGGAGTTGCAAAGGGAAAAATCAGCCACCTCTTCCTCCTCCTCTGGGAAAACAGTGATGGCTATGCCCTTAATAATAGTTTTTTTCATTCTGTAACTTCTGTATTAGCCATTAATCTGTAGCTATCACATTATTTTGGCATGTGAACACAGGTGGAATGCAGACTTCCTGCACTCAATGTGTTCCAGAGTTCATTTTTTTGGTGTGAGTCCACAACAGAAAAAAAATTACCAGACCTTCTTTTGGAATCTTTTTCTGCATCTTTCCTTCCAAAAGACACTTTCCTTGTCTCCAACCATCTGTAAGGATATCATGGAGGGAAAGGAATGGGGGCTTCCCCTTCCAAAAACAGATACAAGCATTCCATGCATTCATCCCATACAAAAACATGGGAACGAAACATCTCACCACGTCAAAATATATATATATATA
>WBMZ01000355.1:535940-547238 GCA_013400975.1 Atrichornis clamosus
TATATATATATATATATCTCCAAACAGTAGCAGTAGCATTAAGAGAGGACACAGCTGTGAAGGCTACCCTGGAAAACACAACATGCCACTCAACCACACACTATCCAACTTAGTGCCAACGAATGGGACAGGAGAAACAGATGAAGTTAGAAGTGAGTGTAGATAGAAGATAACCATGATAGATCTCTGAACAGCCTTTAATTGTGGCAAGCTATTGCAACTTCATCCATCAGATTAATGGTCTCCTGCACTTCTCCCCATTCGGGTGATAGGAGCCACAGATTTTCGCCCCAAAAAACCCCTTACTTTTGCCTTGGTCCTCTGCAGTTTGTAGACAGCATTGCAATCAGGATTGTTGATCTAATTTCTATGCAATCTCATAAAAATCACACAAATACTGGCATCTTAAGCACATCAGGCAGTGATTTAATGGTAGAGGATGTAACTTTTCATCATTTTTATGTAAACATAAAATTGTCACATATAGACATGACATCATAGTCTAGTTCCTTGCACATATTTAAACCCCAATAAATTTAAATACTTTTACATTCCTAGATCTTTTCTAATTCTCCTCCAAAAAAAAGGCCAATTATATATCTCTGATAGGAATAGCTCATCAGATAATCTCTAATGAGCCCACATTAAAATGAGAGACATAAAATAGAACTGAAATATTTTTCTTGGTATTTGTATCTATCCAGAAATTTCTGAATGAAATCAGTGCCTAGCTTCTGCACCTTCCAACCACTATTTTTGTAACTAACTCTTCTAACTTTAGATAAGTGCCCCTTATCCCCATAGCAAAATATTCATATTTGCTTAGTGTTCATAAAGAATTCTTAGTAGTGGATTTAATTCCTTACACTGTGCTTGTCACTTTAGCATCTCTGTACCTATTCACACACTTATGATGGCCTTTAAGGGAATATTATTTTAGTCTACAGGTTAAGTATAGTCCCAGTCTTATCGTATCTAGAAAACCAGAGCTTCTGCTGTGTTATTAATCTACTCTAATTACCACTTGTATTCATAATTTGTTATGGTCAAGTATTGTAAATCAGCACTTGCAGCTGGGTGGAGTGGTAAAGTATATACTTAGGTATTATAAATGCTTACAAATCTTCCCAAATTTGATTTTAAAAGTGGAAAAACCATTCTTCAAGATTCAAGTTATGTACTTCTTACTCAAGCCAGAGCTACTGCTTAAACAATATGAGACTGGATTCAGATTTCCTGATTAATTCCTGTTGATGTCACTGTGTGATTGTAAAAACCAGGTCATAAATGAGAACTTTAACTTTCTGTGAATCATAAATATAGGTAGTACAGCAAGTGACTAAAAGAAAGAAATGCTGTGGTATTATATTGTCTAATTTTGAGAGACCTCTGTCTGTAGAAGTTGGTCCAAGAAATCACCAACTCCTCTTTTGCAATGAATTATGACTTCCCTAAAATTCCATCTTTATCTAGCAAAAGGATGACAATACAAACATCTCAGCTGGTTTTAGCTCTTGAGGCTAGATCCCACAGGTGTTAAACAAATCCCTTATAAAGTTCAAGGTCTTGCTTATTTTACAGCCTAGGCAAACATTTTATAAACAGATGACAAGATACATTACAGAAATGCAACTAGATATTCACAACCCATATACTATTATCCTTTTCCTTATCCTCAAACCTCTTGGAGAGGAAATTTCATACCAGCTTTGTCTGCTTTCTAGTGCTAACCCACATATTTTCTTGGTATCCTAATGTAGCAGAGGAACTATACTTTGACCTGCCACTTGAAGTTATGTTTCTGCAGTTATGAGTAAAGTAAGCCAGACTGTCAGACATAATCAGAACTACAAAAAGGAGCAAACTCAAATAAAAGTTACTCATGAGTCAATTCTTAATTACATTAGGAAAAGTGAGAAACCAGTCTTTCCTGCTTACCCTTTTAAAATGCTACATCAAAGCCATTCGTGTGGCTTTTGAACTGTTCCTCACTTACAGAGAAGTGCTAGATGATGGTGCATGATTGAACATTTAAAGGAGGAAAATATGCATAAGAAACCAAGGATCTTGTTTGGAAGTCTGTGTGAGCTGGAAGTCCTTTTTCACTTCATCATCTCTTTCTTAAGACTACCTTCAGAGCACAGCAGGACATATTTTGGCCATACAGGCCCAAGGCTGAAAGATCCACAAGCTCTTTGGAAGACCAAAACAACTCTTGGTAAAGGGGGCAAAATATGTGATGTATACAACTTAATTATGTAACTATATCATTAATACATACTGGCAGAGAGGAAGAATTACAGCTGTGTGTAAAAATGCAGACAAGAAGTCAGAAGCTCGGTTGCTATTTGCGACATTTTACAGCTTTGGGCAATGAAACATTTTGATATTTGTTATTATGATTCCCCTGCCTTTATTGTTAATCCTTAACTTAGGTTGCAATTGGAAGCCTCTAGGTTAAAATAATTTATATTTTTGAAATGCATGTGGAAAAAGAGGATTAACACAGAAAGCTAAAGTGATTAAAGGATTCCAGCTCCAAACACCCTCCACGGGCCCTGGCCATGCTTCATTCCTACCCCAACAGGTCCTCTGCACCATCCGAGATCCCCAAAAAGTGACAATGCATAGGTCAAAATTTCAGTCATAAATCATTTCATGGTTACTCTTTGACACAAGCATAATCTTTCAGCTGAAGCACAGGAGATACAAGGGATCATATGTAGAAACTTTCTCTATCCACCACATAGTTAGCCCAAACTTAGCAGTCATAACAAAAAAAAAAAAGCTCTTAGTTAACCCAGTATTCAGGCAGGAGCTCAGTTCTGTGAGGTGCCGAGTGTACCCATTAACATGAAGACAGCCTTAAACTCCTGCTGAAGTAACTCTGAGCCTCCTGGGAAACCTTTGGCACTTCAAAGAGTGTGGATCTGAATTCGTAACATTCTTTACACGAAGCTCTGACGACCCCAAAGCCAGGGCTGACTGCTGCTGAGAAAGAGATGTTTCAAGGTGAGAGAGCCCAACACGTCTAGTTCTGTGCTAAAACACAAATGGAAGACCTCAGCCCTGCTACCCAAATTCCCAGAAGCACCAGCTGTGCCTCCAGTAAGACCCTCAAACTGTCAGCCAAAAAAAGCAGCCCACATTCACAGTAAAATCTGTCAGAACTACACATAGAGTTCACCAAGGCAAGGGGAAGGCAAAACTCCTACAAACTTTCAAGAAAAGCCAGACCCAATCCATAAAAGTCTTTAAAGCTTAGGTCAGACTATGGACCCTAAATATTTGCAATGTTATCCAGTTTTACAAGAAATATTGCTAATACTGAGGGAATTTAAAATACTAGCCTAACCCAAGAACAGAAAGTTTTTAATGGCAAGCTCCAAAAATCTCTTGCATATGAATAAAGTACTTTCAATACACAGTGGACACAATTAAAACAACAAACATTTGACACTAGGCAGCCCCCTGCCATAGCTGCCTGTGGTCCTGAGATTTACTCATGCTGAAAATATGACAATATATTTAACTACTGCATATAGCAGGAGTTCACTTTTTCAGGCATGCTGTGCATTTCCAAAAGAGTACTTCTTATTTTGGAGGCACTGCTTTAGATTTTAATACCCTGACTTCTGTACTCATTTTTGGTCCCTTCCATATACATGAGAGAGCAAGAAAGAGATCAGTCAAAAATGTAGAATTTTAATACCACTGTGTCTAGTAACAGGCAATAGTAAGCAATAGCTTTTTTTTTTTTTAATTCAAAATGTAGATCCAGAGAAACTCTGGTAGCTATTTTGCTCGTAACTTCTGAGACATCTTTTTGCCTGTTTTAACCAGTGACTTTGTTTCTGCTCAGGCAGGAAGAAAAAAGCATCCACACAGGCAGGTACACGTTCACGGTCAGTACTGTTCTTTAGTCAGCTGTAAAAATAGGCTTTGATTAAGAATGCATGGCATAGACCTCTCTTTTTTTTGATAAGCCTGCACAAGCCAACTAAGTTCACATGAGCAGTCTTATACAGACTGGCAATCAAGAAGTGAGAGTCCTACCTTGAACTTGAAAAATCTGCTTTCTCTAAAGCCATAACGTACAGCTGCCATCAGAAACAGACTCAATTGCTTTTCTTTTTCATTTTCCAGGCCAAGCAAATCTATTTCCTGTTACAGCCTGTACTTATAGTTTTATTCTATCTTATGACTTAAAGACTAAAGTATTTGAGAACCACTAAGATTTTTCCACCCATAAAGGGGGAAAATGCAAAACTCAAACCAGATGTTTTATAATGTATTTAATTTATTTTGGCCACCCATAGAGCTTGGCTTATATTAGTGCCAAGCAAGTTAAAAGCAACAGAGTTCTTCAGAAACACTATGTAACATATTGTACACTGACCAGGCAGAGGAAGCACCTTTCAATAAACTCCTATTTATTAAGCAAACATCAATGTTAGAAAAAGAAAACAGGAATTACTGAAGGTGCAAGTGATGCTGCCATACTTGAGCAGTTCCTGAGGGAATTTGCAAAATTTGTACTGCTTTCTTACATTATTGTAGCCTAATGCAGAGCTTGGAAAGTAGATGAACAAAGTACACATTGGAAGTGGATGAGTTTGCCAAATTTAGGAGGTCTGGAGTTAACACCCTTAGAATAATATAATGTAAATAACAGATACTGTATAATAAACAATTGTTCCAGAAATACTTAACAGTTGAAGAAGTTCCAACAGATTAAAACGATCTTATCCAAACAATTGCCAGACTTGTACTAGTACAAACCTCTAACTTTTTTTCTGTGTCTACAAATGGCAACAAAGATATTTCAAAAGTTAAACCCATGAGACTTCTAACAGTTGCTGAGGTACTTATTGACAAGGTATCTCATAGAAATTACAGTAAAAATAGTCACTGAAGTTACCCCTGTAGTTATTCTTGTTTAAACTGAGAAATAATTTCTCAACAACAGCCCCACTTTAACAGGAGACCTTCAGTACAGTACTGCAGGCTGAGGGACAAAATGAGCAACAAGGTCTCAAAACATTTCTATATTGACAATTTACTGCACGGATCACAGGGAATATAAAATAGATATAATTTACTAATCTGCCAAAAATGTTATAGGAAAGCATAAGTACAGGATAATGTATGCATTTTAGGAAGACAGAATGGCATTAAAAGTTTTGACTTGTATTTTTTGGCTTGTTATCCACAGATTCAAAGAATTCCTCCTCAGAAGGGGATCATAATTACAAAAGTTAATTAGAAAGTAACAAAATGTGAAAGCTTAGCAATTCAGTACAGCAAACTACAGTACAGACTTTGAGCATATATATAGGAGCAGGCTCTTAGATTGTGAACTTTATTGCAAAATACTTTTTTAATCAAGCGGCAAAAAATATTTTGACCTAATAAATATGAAGTTCATTATTATCAAAACAAGTGCAAATACAGGAAAGTCACTTTAATTCAGAGGCATGGTTAAAGCAGTTTGAAAGCAAAATATCCTTTGCAATTATTTTTTGCAGGTAAAACTGTTCTAACTAGAATTATCAGTCATTTGACAGTGCTTTCCTTCCCAGACAGACACACTCACTAGAACTTGAAAAAGCCAGAACACTAAAAGTGCCTCCCCAATATGTTGGCTAAGGACTGTAATTCATTTAAATTATGCAACTGGATTCCCACAGCTGGCCCACAGCTTGTCTGAGAGCTCGATTCAATGCCAGTGAACCTGTCTGCTAATATTGTCCTACTTGCAGAGAAGGTAATATAGCCAGCAACTTATATCGAAGTTCTGACTCTAATTAACAGAGCAAGTAAATGTTGACATTAGTGACAAATGCTGGTTAATAGTTACTGTGAGATCGGTGCTGCCAGCTGGCATTTTTCTGTAGTATTTTGCAGTAATAATCCTCTCTTTATTTCTTAGGATATTGCTTAAAATTTGTTTTTATGCATTTTGATTCAACTTAGAAACAAATCGGCACAAAAACCAACCCAGATAACAGCAGCAAGACTCCCGGGTTTCAGACAAGTAATCAACAAGAAAGCATGCAAGCAGCATCCCTGGGAGGATGCATGGGGGACTCGACTATAGGAATTCTTATCCTATATAAAGCTATGTAGCCTTGCACAAACAGCCTTTGGCATCTTGTCCCTGGCCTACCTGGACAGTAGCAGAACATGTTTATCAGATCATACAAGCCCAGAACCTGAACTGCAAGCAGTTAAAACCTGAAAGTAGCTAAACTGCAAAATTCAAACATGCTTCTATGCTTTAGCCACACAGACAACGATAAAACAAAGCCTCCACAACCACCTGTAATAATATGCCTGTTCAGCCAGCAATTCCAAAGTACTCAGCAACACAAGGTAGACATTTTCTGCAGCTGGTTTTACATGTACATTCCTGCCAAATTGTTGTCTCGTCCCCTCTTACCTTCACATTAGTCCGGAGTGCACAGTAACATGCAAAAAACATTGCAGTAAACAAGGAGCATATGGACCAGTATTCAGCGTCTCTGCTCTGCACAAACGGTACACACACGATCCCGAGCATGTGCTACTAAGGAGCATCCGTTCCCTCTGTCAGTTTGAAAATGCATTGATCTCTGTTTTTCTGACTACAAAAAGACATGTCTTGAAGGCACTGAGTGAAAGCTACATATCTCTTCAGCGACTATATATAGAAATATGCCCAGTAATTTCAATTAGCAGAGAATTCAGCATCTGAAACTTGGACCTCAGTTGCTTTTCCTTCCAGCATTTTAAATTCGGGGAGGGGGGGGGGGGGAAAGGAGGGGGAACTCACCCAGAGGGGAAAGGTGAGGAATTAAAACGTAAGCAGTGAGTTACTTATATTTCCCCCTGGCTTTGATGTTTTCCTGTTCAATATTTTACAAACGTTATACACAGAAAAATGAAGAAAGGTTTCTCTTGCAAGTCTGAAATTTACTGTAGATTCTGCACTGCTTCTGTCTGCTCTTGTTAAAGATGCAGCATCCCTTTTAACAAAGACAACGTCATCAATCATGACAGATTCAACATGTTCTACTTACAAATACAGTCTCTGATTAAGGACAATGGCTGGCTGGCTTATTAATGTTTCCTCAAATGCAAGTTCAGTCCCCTGTGCTAATCTATTTTTAAATAAAAAGTCCCACCTACTCCTTCCCTCTCATTTAATAAAAATGCAGCAGACTAGCTCTAAAGATCCTGAATTGCATTGTGCTCCCAGCTCAGGCACTGGACATTGCTTTTAAACTGTTCTCTTGCTTGCTAGTATTAGAAACAGAGAGAAAAATTAAAATGAAAGCAGAAAAATCCTGGAAGAAGTCTGTGCCCTTACATTTGTAGCTACATATTCTGAATTCAAAATACTCAAGTATTTTCCAGAAGGAGGAAACTCAAAACCTAGCCAGAAGGCAAAGCTTTAATTCACAAGCACAAAAATAAAATCAAACCACTTCTCTCACTCCTGTCAACCACTGGGATGCTGCAAATTAACTGATTGTTTACTGGCTGCAGGGACACAAAGTCAAAGACTCGACTCCTTGTTTATAGCACCAGAAACCACCAATATTAGTACTGAATTATGAAGCAATCTTCAGGAATAAAACCAGAAAAGAGCCTCTTTTTTTTTTTTCCACTGCAGCAGATACTGTGGGAGGCAAGGAGTGGAAGAGGCTTTACTACCTCCTTCCCTATCAGCACAGAGCAATTTGCGTAGGATAAGCATAACTTAATAGAAATATCTGCAATGACTTTAAGATTTCTTTAAATGTTTTATGTAAACCCCCTCGGAAATCTGCAGAAACACTCAAGTCCTAACCAAGTCAGTGGGTGTCTTTCTGTGGGCAATGGGGTGAAGAACCTTAAACAGAAGGGCAGGCATTTAAAGAATGGGGGGGAGGGGAAAAGACAGCAAGGATTTTTCCCACATCTTCCTAAAGACAAGCTCTCAGAAACTGTCGTCAACTCCAAGAGAACAGCTATTTTTAGCTTGTCATTGTTTGTGCCTTTTTTTAGGAATGAAAAAGGCAGTCGTGTTTAAAGCTAGATATTGCTCTATAACGTAGCCTAAGACAGCTACTTAAGTTGATCCCCAGCTCCATCTGTCATACAAATTAAGTAATTAGTAATCACAGCCTTCTTTGGCACAATGATTTCCACAACAAAAGAGATGAACCCTAGTTTTAAATCTAATTCTGCCATTTTTGTTAGTAATGAAACTGGGGTCTAGATGGCATAGTCAAAAAAGCTGGAATATCCCAAACTTACAGTGGTTCAGACTTTGGCTGCAGCAATATTCATCAAATAAGCTGAAACTCATGTTGCTCAGCAAAAGCCAGAGAATTAATTGATGCATTTTTTTGTACTCTTCAAGTGAATAGAAAGTGAAAGGAATAATGGTTTATTTTGCAGTACAGTACATTAACAGTTAAAATTAAGTATCCTAGTCACTGAAAAAATCTCACAGATCGTGGAGATTTCTGATCCATGGAGAAATGCAATCCAAAAAGCTAAGATAAAAAGATGCACAGTCCTGAGAAGTGAGGTAAGGTTCAGGCAAATATGTAGCTGCATATGAAAATCAAATTCAAGCTTTCTTTCTGCCAAAGGAATTGCACGAGGTTTCAGTCAGCAAAGTATTTGAAATAACTTTCTTTTTCTCAGTCCTAAAAAGTTTATGGTTTTGGGTTTAGGCAAACAAACCCAACATGGGGAAAATCTCACTAAAAGAAAGCAAGACTGTGTAATGATACAATTCCTGAGCAATTACCTGGGTATAAAACTTCAGACTCATTTACAAAAACAAGAAGTAATACAGTCCCAAAGTCTTCACTCAGAAAAAACTCCCATTATTCCTGAGCATCTAGGAGGAAAAGTTATCTAGGAAATTACAGACTTATCCTCATAATACTGCGAGTGAAAAGGGAAGAGAGACTCCCACGCCTGTGGCATTTGCCTCCCATAATAACTGTGGGGCATGTGAGAATCTGCTACACAATTGAGACCTCTGCACCAGCCAACAAAAATATTACTTTGCTAGCAGACCAACCTAACATATTTATCAGGGGCTACTTCAGGTAATCTACAGAAGCAGATCCCTGCAGGGCTTGTTCACCTCTGCCAAGACATTTCTTATCACAGCAGCCTAATTGTTAAAGAAAGCATTGTCATCAAGGACATACAATATTTTATGATGACTAACAGCTACTCAAAAGCATCACATATTGGTGATATTTACAAT
This sequence comes from Atrichornis clamosus, assembly GCA_013400975.1. Lineage (NCBI taxonomy): Eukaryota > Metazoa > Chordata > Aves > Passeriformes > Menuridae > Atrichornis > Atrichornis clamosus. The sequence goes on from WBMZ01000355.1 coordinate 545,197, forward strand.
TAAAGATACAGAGTAGATAAAAATGAGTTGGGAAAAAGCCCTGCCTGAGTATGCCAGACACACCAAAACCAGCAGAACATTTGAAGTGTTCAGGGCCTCTTCAAACTGGAGACAAAAGGGAAAAACTCCAGAGATGAAAGAAGTTATTCCATAAAAAAATATAAGTTAAGTATAAAACCAGTAGAGAGACAGTAGAGCAAAGGAGCCATACTACAGACCCTCTTTAAAAAGACACACCATTTGTGACCTGAATACTCTTACATGATAGAAACTGAAGCCGCTATTTTGAGCTGTTAAATTTCATTGTTACTTTTTGCATCTGTGCCTTCAGAAGGCAAAACAGAGCACCTAGAAGGAAACCCTGGTTGTCTGCAGAGGTTCAAAGACAGCAGGGCATGCTGCCTTGGAAAACTTTGATCTCAGGAGGGCCCAAGGCCAGAGGAGCAAGGAGGGTACAGCCCTCTGCAGCATATGTCACTGCCCAGGAGAAGAGCACCAGGAGGTAGTAGCAGCAATAGTAGTAATAGCAGTAGTACTAGTAGTAGGAATTCCCTATTGCTATTGTATCCTGAAGCTGTGGTCTAGGCTCCCCACCATGCCATGGCACTATACTAGCTACAAAGCAGACTATCACAGAATCAGAGTGGTTTGGGTGGGAAGAGAACTTAAAGATCATCTAGTTCCACCCCCTGACAGGGCAGAATCGCCACCCACTAGACCAGGTTGCCCAGAACCTCGCCTCACCTGGCTGTGAACACTGCCAGGAATGGAGCACCCACCACTTCTCTGGAGGGAACACTGAAAACATACTGCAGAATAACATTTTTCATCCGCAGCCACCTAAGCATTTTCATGTTTGGGTGGTTTGTTTTTTTTTTTTTCCCCAGGCATGATGGAAAGGGTGCTATTTTAAAGGAGAGTAACAATAAAAGAAATAGACTAAAAATGCAGTAAAGAAAGAAACACTCTCCAGGGTTTGCTTTATGACAGTGTAATGCACCCCACTTTACTTAAGCAGCACATTTGTGGGTAAATATTATAAGTTGGTCTTAAAAAGACTTACTGCAATGAGACAGATTTTGTGATCACCCTCTGATGATAAAAAAGAAAGCAAATATTAGCTAGGAAAAACAGAAATTAGAGGGGGGAAGGTCTGAAGAAGAGGGTGCATTGCTCTCTGAGTGGATGAAGGGAGAAATTGTACTCCTGTCCTCCAAGAGAGGGAAGAGTGGATGTCTCCAAGAAATTGGGCATAATGGTGGAGGTTTGCTAAGCTATTTGTAGGGTCTGGCCATGCAATGCTTATTAGTATCAACATTGACAATCTGTGCCACTGACTTCGAGTAGCCAGGGGTGTAATTCTCCCTGTTTTAGCCGTGATGCTGGAGGTACTGGCCTGTGCAGTCATGGCACTCTGGCTACAGTCATGCTCCATCACTCCCTGTCTTTTCACACTGCAGTGACACAATCTGTATAGCACCTTAGTCCTCAATTGCCTAAATGACTATGATTTCAGCATAGGGCTCTAAACCAGAATGATTTTACTCTTTTCCCCATGTCTAAGACTTTGTCATAAAAAATCTAATTTTCCACATCTGCAAGAAGTTCATTACACTGAAGACATCCACATTGAGGGGTGAGATATTGAAGAAAGTGTTGATACGAACTGCAGGTCTGGAGTGCTGTAGGATCTACAATTTCCAGATGGCAAATGTTGACTACAAAGAGTGGATTGAATTTATGGGGTAACTGGAAACAAATGCAGAAAGAAGAATGTGGAACAAAGCCCCAGTTGGGAAGAAGTCTTTCTGAGACTGTCCATTACAGCAAAGCATAGTAAAACGTAGCAGACTGTCGTGGTTTTGCTAGACTTGGTTTTTGGTAGCAGGGGGGCTGCAGGGGTGGCTTCTGTGAGAAGCTGCTAGAAGCCCCACCACCATGTCCTGCAGGGCCAATGTCTGGCTGGCTGCAAAGATGGACAAGCCGCAGGCCAATTAAAAAGTGGTAACGGCTCTGTGGTGACAGATTTAAGAAGGAATTCA
>WBMZ01000356.1:0-260319 GCA_013400975.1 Atrichornis clamosus
TTCCCTCTCCTCCGTCCGGCTGCAGGAAGAGGGGGAGGAAGTCTGTGAGCCTGGGGAGTTCCTGGCCTCTGGCTAGGCTCAAACCAAAACAACGGGTAACAACAAGCTGAGTAACTTCTTCGAAAAACGATTTTGCTTTTTTTATCAAAACCTATTTTAACACAAAGGTAAAGGACTGCTTACTTGAAATACCTGAAAATTCGGTAATAATTCAGTTTCCTGACTTCTACCTGAGCGATTGAGCCTACTCTATCCTGGATATTGACTGTGGCAAGAATGCGTATTAGTGAGAATAAACCACAATCCAAGTACCAAAACCTCTTAGCCTCACATAACCAAAAAGAAGGGGTGATAATCTTACCTTGTGTAGCAATGTAGTGATTTGGCCTATGATAACCCTAGAATAAATTGAAAGAAAAAAAAATCAGCAATATGCACCTTGGCTGTGTTCCTATGAGTGAAACTTCATTTACAGTAGTATTCAGTAAACATCACAACACTACAAATAATGTATTAGACACAAAAGTTCTTTCCAGCTAGGAAAGGGCAAGTGAGAAGGGGAACAAAAACAAATACGTTTTTTGCAAAATACTTAAGTTGCAGCCTTGTACGTTAGGGGCCAGAAGTAATATGTTCTTTCAGTCCCTTGGCTCTGCTGAAAATGAACAGCATGAAATCCTCTCTAGCACTTGCAGTTAATGGCATCAGATGCTCATGGAGTCTGAGATATACCTTCGTCTATTGCTATTGACTGCAAAGCCTATCCCTTTTTTAACAGTTAAAAAATGTCAGATTTGCATTCAGCCTGGGGAAGGAAGGGAGCATGGTGTTCACTCTGCCCATAGTGATTTGTTTATGTTTTATTTCTGAACAGTAAAAAGGAGGGTAAATTCTTTAATGAAACAGTTTATCATGAATACAAATTTTCAGATATAAATAGGAAACACATAATCTGTTTCTCTGATGACAAGAGGAACTTAATCGCAAGTTGACCAAGCAATGAAGACTAATATTCTATGCATTCTTTGCAACACTGAACAGGTTGCCAAAACGGTATGATAGCATTTTCAAAGTATTTGAGTTTCTGATGTGATGGGAATGTCACCAAATGTTTAGATCGTGCACTAGTATGTTGATGAACTCAGCTGTAGTAGTGTTAATATTTGAAAAATGGTTACGATGCACCGTCAGTCATCAGCAGGAAGAACTTCAGGCTGTAGCATGCGTGCCACTGCAATTTCTTTGTAAAAGAACAAGGGGAAGTGTACTGATACAAGGTGGGAAGGAATCTAAACAACTGAAGATACTTCGAATATTACAGAGAGAATAACATGAATTACAGAATTTATTTCTTTACATGATATTGAAGAAAAATTTGGAAGCCTATGAACTGAGAAGTGTTCACAGAGCCACAGAGGGGATTTTTTTTTCTCCTATGTGTTACCTAATCCTTAGTGGTTGGGATGAAAAAAAAGGCATGGGAAGAAATACAGTATAACCGTTGTGTCTATGATGGTGCTATTCCATTATTAACATGATTATTCTGACAACATGACAACTCCACTAATAACTGAATGCAAGAGCAAAATGAAAGCTGCTTCTGTAGTAGAAAAAGCAGTGTTTCCCATGGAAACCTGACTAGCAAGATTATAAACAAACATGCTGTGGTTTCTGGTAGAGTTGTCTTTGAAGGATGCCTGAAGTCCTCCAAGCTTTGCAATGAAGCCACCTGCTGAGGATGAGGAAAAGGCTTTAGGTAGTCAGGCATTGTTTCTCCTAGGGCCACATTCTCTCCATTCTTTTGTAGTCCCATAGGCAAAATAAAAGGGTTTCTACGCAGCTATCTATCAGCATTTTATATGAGACTGTATGACTCAAATCTTTATTCCTCACATCTTGTAATATTTTAGAGTCATCAAAATCTGACACAAGAACGTACTACTAGCCTAAAATGAGAACAATCCTGAATGTTGGAGAAAATGTGAAAGTGAATTGAAAACTAAGTCTCCCGAGTGAACTTGCTCTTTCCTTTCCTGATGGATTACTCCCTTCAGAGTTTAGTGAGACGTCTAACTAAATATTTTTCCGTATGTGCCTTCACTGCTTGGTGACTGCGCTATTCTTTCAAATAGCAAGGGACTAAGCAGGAATCTGAGCTTAGCTTAATGATTCTTGAGCATACTTGTAAATATAAAGAGAAGCAAGTTCCTTCAGACTTCAGATTATTACAACTGAAGTACCTACTTTTTCTTGTATAGCTCTAGTTCCTCCACATTCCGAGAAGAAACATGTTACATTCCTGTTTCATACTAGTAATTAAATTTGAACTGCAAACTGTGACACCATTTTTCAAAGATGCCACTGCTGAAAAAGAAATCTTTAGCAGACAGTTGCCTATGAAGCAACACTTGTTTTACTTAGCCTAACATCCAGCTCCTTGTAAACAGTAAAATTACTATCTTTGCTATCCATAGACTTCTGGCTTTCGATACTATTGACGTTCTAATGATTTACTATTCTACTTTTGAGCTCATTCTCTCAACCAAAAACACCTTGTCTCTTAAAGAATTTATTCTAATGTAAAACATTAAGTTAACATGATGCAGAATGAACAAAGAAGCCACTTTCAATAATTAAACAGCCTACATATTTAATGGAATGTCTTGCTTGCATTAGAAGTACTGGTTAACAGCTGCAGAATATACTTTGAAGGCGACTTAAAAGTGCAGAGATGACAAGAGACTGCAAATCTCTGCATTAGGCATTACAGAGTTTTGTCACATTAATATGCAAACAGCTTTCTTTTAAATGTGGAATGATGCCAAGCTGTTGACAGAAAGTGAAAATAACATTTTGCTAGCCCACATAAGCACCAGCAGGCAAAGTAGCCATACAGTGTTCCTGGCAAGGTTTCAGCCTAGCGGCAGTTGGAGGAAATGACTCATTTAATTTACTCATTGACAAAACCTTTGAGGCTTTTTGCTTCCTTTAGTGCACACCTAGCTTCCAAAGACAATTCTCTCCAATGCTCAACAAAGTTAGCAGCTGGTATTAGCTGTGATATCTATTACAAATGATGAATAATATGAGAATAATAAGAGTTCCCTCTTTGAGTGAACACAACATTAAGCTTGTTGACTACACCAGGATACGCACATCGATGTAATTCCCGTTGATGTAATCGGAACTTGTTTCTCCTTCAATAGGCTGCAATCTCACTCGAGAATGATCATCTGAAATGGGAACAATGCAGAGGAAAAAAAAGTAATTAAAGACACAGTAACAAAGACTTCATCAAAATATTTCTTTAAAGTCAAACTAAAACTTCAGCAATTGCAAGTTCATGCTTGTTTTGTTGTCCATGAAAACACTGTATCTACATTTAATCCTCATTTTAGTCATCCACAGGCTTTCCAAACACCCTTTGATTTTCAGTATGAATGTCTTTAATCTTCTAATGTGAAACCCATTACAATTATGATTTTTGCCTTGACACCTCCTGCTTTTGACAATAAAATAACATTAAGTTGTCAAAGGTTTAATCATTTGGAAATGCTTCTGCCAGTACTCAAAAGAAGCTGAAGTCATTCAAGACATACTGCCAAAACCTCAGAGTTTTTGAAGGAAACTCATTATGTTTTGAGTAACGAAGAAAGCAAAATAAAGTAATGACAAAACCCAAGCAGTCAGACAATGGCTTTGTCACTGAGTTTGCTCCACCATGGTCACCTATATCTATCCAGTAATGTGCAAACATTTCCAACTCTATTTTCTAAATTCTAATCCGAAACACCATGATGGGCACAAATTCGTTTCATGTTGGCTGTCTCATTTTGTCTGTGATATAGCAACACTGCTAGAGGCCAGTTCCCCACCCTGCACAAGAGTATCTGTATGCTGGCAGGCCTCCTTCTTCTCAGAGACTTCATAAGCTCCTCTCGATTCTCTTAGTTCAAAAGCAACCAAGCACAATGGCTTTTTCAGAAAGCTGCACAAGTTGTTGATAAAACAGTTGGAGGGTAGGATTTCGAGGATGGAGAGATGGTAAGTAGCCACTTTACTGCTGCTTTGTTTACTCTTGCTAATTAGGTATCTGTGTATTATTGCTTTTGCTGCCTGCCTGAGCTAATACTACTTGCTGACAGATATTCATGACTGTCATTATTTCGCTGTAAAAGTAAATAATCATTAAAACACCTGAAACTTGCCACTCATGTTCTGAACAGCTATTTTTTCAGCTTTAAAATTCCCAAAAGGTAAGAGATAAATGAAAGAACATGAAGTGGCTTAAAAACCCAACTTCATTACAAGTAGCATAATATTGGCCCACATTATGGTGGAGGAAGAAGACGGCAAGTGGTTCTTAAAATGACATTGTTTTAAAATTACAAGTCAAGAGATAAATTGGTCAAGGTAAAGTCTTTACTTTGTCCTCTTTTATGCTCCAAGTCTCAGGAACTAGAGATCTCAGAGCCTTGTTAATATCCTTGGGATTCCCTCGGGAGAGAGTAAGGGCATCCCAATAAATAAATAAATAAATAAGTAAGTAAATGATGTAAACCCAAATATAGTAAATCAGAATGAATTAAAATTCCATCTCTATGTTCCAAACTTTGCTTACTTTGCTATTTTCTTGTGATTATTTCACTCCACAGTTTTCAAGAAAGAGTTTTTTCAAGCATGCTGGAATATTTGAATCAGTTATGTTAATCAGGTCAGGCTTTTCAGCCTCTTTATTCACTTTTCCAAGAATAAAAATTTATAGAGATGTGACTCTCGATTACATAACCCCTGCTTGTCTGACTCTACCAAGCTATGCTTATCCAAGTGCTATGGTATTCTCTGCTTAATTAAGCCATTTATCAGTTTCTTCAGAACACAGGTTTGGCTCACAGGACCTTAATTCTAAAAATCCATCTTACTTAAGAAAGATACTAAGGAACTTTCTAGGCTCCAGCCATGGTTGCTGCTTTTACGGTTTTGGGACCCGATTCAACGTCTGCTGAAGTCAGCAGACTCAGAAGTCAAGCCTGCCTGGACTCATGGTATATATTAATCCATATTTTCGTGAGTTCCCAGATTGTTGCCTTGCAAGCATTCTCACCAGGACAACTCAGGCTAGTAAAGATCTCCACTTTTGTATGCCTTGAATTACTTGGGCATGGTTCAGTTGTCTAAGCACAAGCATCTCATGCCACTTTATGCAGCCACCAGGATATACTGCCGAGCTTCCAGCTGCCGCTATGGAGTAACACGTCTCTCATGTACTGCCAGCTGCCGCTATGGAGTAACACGTCTCTCATGTACTGGGCCACATTCCCTGGTCCTGCACAGGTGTCCCAGGTCACCTGAAATGGCACTACATGTCTATATGTAGGCAACTGAAACCCATATTTGATGACTTACACAGACAAGAGTTCCATACTGGGCAAAACAAGCTTAAATTTCCCTCTAAGAAACATCTTAAAAATATAACTTCCTGTTATTTCTTTTTGACTGATTTATACAATTGAATAACATGCAATGGTATCTTTATTTACTCCATTCTTTCCTTGCAGTAACTCTTGCTTTGGATTAAGCAAAATGAAGAACTTACTTCATGCCTGTATATTCATATCATCTTTTTCCCTTTTTTTCTCTCATGTGCATCTTTTCAGTGCATTCCCAGCTAAGTTTCTGGGAATTCTGGAGGTAATGGACTGTTCAATACCCATTTATTTGCAGTGGAACTGGAGTGACTCCCTCTTTTATTGCTTTGAAAACTCAAGTCAACTCTTTACTGCATGGTCACACTCTTTAATTTGAAAAAAATCCTTGTGTCAACAAAAAGAAATGTTACTGTGTCTATGCTGTGCTTATGTCAAGCAGATCTATATCTAAGAGGTACACAAGACATATTATTCAAAATGTATGTTGATTCTTAAATAGCCTCTAGGCTAACTGTCAAGATTTTTAGGGTACTTGTTTCCTTTCTACTTCAGGTGCTCTTGACAATTTGTGTAGCTTTTAAATACTCTCCATCTCATTGTTATTTTGATACCCTTCCATTAGGAGATCTATTTTAACTTTTCACTGATCACTTGAGCTTTCAAAATTACTTATGTTACAACAAATTTGTCTTTGTAGAATATGGTAATAGATAATGAACATAAGCATTTTATTCTCTCTCCCCTCATGTTACCTACAACATGTATATGCCAGCCTGCAGACTGTGATCTCTAACAAGCCCCTTGAGCACCTGGTTAATTAGCACGCCTAGCCAATGACCCTTCCTTGGGATGTGCCTTGCTGATTCTTTGCAAATCAAACCTTTTATAAATGTCTCACCTAAAATCTTTAGCTGCTTTTAAAAGCTGTGATCAATAGTCTCTTCTCATTTAGTCAATACTGAGTTAGGTAAGAATAAATACAGAACCCCTCCCGTTCCCAAATCACCTGAAGATCTCTCCTGAGGAAAAAGTGAATAGATTTTACCAAAATCTATGTATGACCCCACACCATTACAGCAGAAACATAATTTTTCCTACATGAAGAAAGATTAATCTTGCAGATTCATGCTGGTTTTAGTTTCTGATGAGAAAATGCAAAGGGTTTTTTTGTTCAGTCAAGGAGAATGTTTTCTGTGGGTGACTGGACTGTGATCATGATTCAGCTTTTTAATACAGTAGCTCACAAATTGTAGCCACTGTCATGCAGTGGATAGGGCATGCTTGTAGCCAATTAAATGCACATCACTTGGGTAACATAAAGCATATTACAATTTTGACAAGCTCCTGCAATGCTGGCCACTTGGTGCTATTGTTTTAGTTCCCTCTGAGAACAATAATGACTACAAACAATAATGTAACAGTAGTATCTTGGGAAAAATTTAAACAAAGAGGGTAAATGGAAAGGAAAAAAAAATGCTTTGCAGAAAAAATATACATTTCATTATAATCATGTAGCCATAGTCAGTGGCATCTGAACCACAGTATTTTTAAGTGTTTGAACACAGCATAAAAGGGCAATTTATTAAAATGCTTTTAAGCTAAAGCATATAATTTACACAACTATCTGGGACAAATTTTTAAAAGTAGACCATTCAAATTTTACTCTCAGACTCTGAGAAATGCAAACATTTATCCAGCAAAAAACCACCCACATAAAATAATTAAAAAGATACCTACGCTATTTGCATACATGTATTTAACATTTTAAATTGACAAATTGACCAACAAACTGTGGGCAGTTTCAGCATTCAAGATACTGCCTTTAATTCAAGTAGATCTTAATTTTAACTTGTGTTATCTTTGTTTTTGCAGCCACATAAACAGGAAGTGCTATTCATAAAAACTCCATCCAACTCCTTCCCTTTGCTAAATACTAAGGACATTTCAAGTAAATTGAGAGCTAAATGTCCTGAGTTATATTTGGCCTCTCAGAAAGCCCTCAGTATCACTTGTAATTGTCATTGATTTGTGTATCTAATATCTTTTACGTGTTCTCCCCTGGCTATTCATCACTTCATTACCTCAGACATACAACACTAGTAGTCTTCTAGTTTTCTCCAACCAAAGGGTGTCAAAGTGTCAGACGATGTCTAACACGACACTGAAGAGGGGACTGACATAATAAACCTGACTGCAAGAGAAGATCTATTGTAATAAGCTTGGACTAGAAATAAAATTTCACAAAGCAAGAATAAGCATAAAACTGCTTGGTATTCTTATTCATGCCTTTAGTATTTTTTACTTAAATGATTAGTTGTTACTCACGTAATGTATTGCTACATCCTCACAAAATAACAAATTTGTTACACATTAAATATTGCTTGGAGGGAAACAAGCAAATACACTTCGAGCTAAGGTACCTGCTTTTGCAGGTACCTGCACACCAGCCCATCATGATAATCGCATTTCTCTAGAAGATTTCCTTTTTCAGTATGCAGCACAGTGTACATCCAAAACATACAGCAATACTACCATGTCCACTAAAAACGATGTGACAGATCATCTCTTGCTCAATCTGCCTGTCCCTCCACAAGCATTTCTGTGAGTTCCCATTCTGCAGCAAGCTACAGAGCTGTTTTCTCCTTGTAGAGCATGTCAGCCCAGCTGGGCCTACTCATATCACCTCCTGTAGGTCACTAAGTTAGGAGCTCTCCTCTCTAGACTTGGCACACGGGTACTGCAGGGAGGACCTCCTGAGGTGGTGATTCAGAAGCATTCAAATGGGCTCTATTTCTGAATCATTTCTCTAGAAGACCTGTCCTTCCTTCTGTCAAGTCCATGTGGCTCACTGATGAGGAAACCTAGGCAGATATGTGCCTGGACAAGCAGCTAGATTAGGTGCTGAAGTTAGTGCAAATATGCAGTACATACTCTTTCCATAGGTCCTCCAAATGTTCAGAGAACTGGCACAGCTTATTCTTCTACACTGTCCCATGTACCTAGGGTTCTATATGATGTCTAAACTCCAGCAGTATTGTTAAAGGATATCCCCTTAAAGACCATCCCTTATGCTTACAAAACAAGCTTATTTCTCTGCTTATACTTGCCCATGGTTATCTGGCTGGCTGTTAGAAACACATACACTCTGTATCTTAAATTTAGATTTTAAAGGAAAAAATCATGGAAGGGATCATCTCCTGCATACACACTGAGAAACTACCTTTATGTTCAACACCACCAGTGTGTAAATAATGTAATTTTGCTGAATTTCATACATTTTCTGTCTCCATGTTCATGTGTAGCATCTCTTGTCACAATGCTCTGAACACTCAATGTGAGAGTTAGGGGTCACTTACCATAGCATGCTATCACCACAGCATGCCACCACCTCCTTTCAGTATATCTAATCTTTATCAAGCTTGGAATTTTCAAGTAAAACTGGACAACCTTTTTTCCCTTAGAGTCTGTTTAGCGTAAGCCAGGTTAGTTGTCACTGTTACTGAGAAACACTTAAGCAGCAGTATTGTCTGCTCCTACAATATCCAGAACCTAATACCAAGGGTACTCTTGTGCTAGGCTGACAGGAGCAGCTTGGGACCTGTTAGAGCTGAGTGCTGGTTAAAGGTGTCATTCTCCATTAGCCAAACACTGATCACAGAATGGAAGGTATACAAAAGGGTAGTTGCGAAAATGCATTAAATCTGACAGTTGTCTCAAAAAAAAAGAAAAAGAAAAGGTAATATCTTCCCTCATTTTTATCTTCTTAATTGGGGAAAAGGAATATAAGTGAGCACAAGGCTGGTGGTCATTCTTATCCAGTTCTGAAGGGAAGTTAACAAAGTGCACAATTATGTTGTCAACACTTACATGCAATGATATTCCCATATCTATTTTTCATTCTGTTCTCATCTTTCTTAGCTGAATCCCATGGTGCAGACTGTCCTTCAAAGAAACTCTAAAAAAGGAAAGAAAGTGACATTAAGAAAAGCATACAGGAACAGTTGCCTTATGGATAAATGGAAGAGAAAGGCAAACAGTACTTGTGGGCATTGTTGTTAAAGTGTCGTTTACCTGATTCTTTTATTGAGCAAAAATACGAGTCTCCTGTTTACGAGGTATTTATGCATAGCACCAGATGTTACTTAAAATTTGACATGAGATTATCTGTGTAATAGCAAGAAGAATTATTTGCAAGTGAAGTGCTATTAAACCTTTCCAAATTTGCATTCTTGCAACACTGAGAGTCCTTTGTGCTGTGCAGATTCCCCCTATAGTTCTCATACACACACATGAAGCTGAAGGAGCTTCATCATCAACGTTGGAGTCGCTCCAGTATTTGAGTGTAGAATTACGCACTGTACTGACATGGTTTTTTTTTTTTTGACGTACACACGAGTTTCATTTACTTCCTCACAGATGACCTCATAAATTGAAACATATACAGGATTAAAAAAACTGTGGATTCAACTAGCATACATGTGCCTTTTCTTCCTTAAGCACCATTTATGACACCATCATGATGATTATTTTCTCAGAGAATAAAAATAATGTGATTTTGTGAAAGATATTATCTCATATTCACTCAACCTCTGTGTTCTAGCTAATAAATCTCATGTAAATAAGAAAGCTGAAGTTGCTAAAAGTTTATTTTTAATTAATAAAACAAAGAAGCTTCCAAAAGGGTAGCAACCAAGTTGTTATGCCCTATCTGTCCTGTGCTTTCTGTGGTCTAAAAGGCCATTTGTACCATTTCTTAATTTATACGTTGCATCCATATAATGTAGATCCATTTTATAATTTCGTATTGAAGTATTAATCTTGTGTTACAAATACTTGGTTGCCAAGCAAACTACTGGAATTCTATAATGATGATGGCCAGTCTAAACTCATGTTTTCATCTTTTTACTAGAATGATCAGTAGATTAAATCTTTCGAACCAAAATAAAAAGGGAAAACCTTGGGAAGTTTGTATCTCTTGCAGGATCTCAACATATTCTGAATGGTTTAAAAAAAGACAATGCCCATTAAATGGTCTACCATTAGTGTCCTTTGCCCTCCTGATAAAAAAAAAATTGTTTTCCAAATCCCAATGATTTCCAATAGCAAAGAGCATAAAAGTCAAAACAAACCCTTGATCTCTCACTGAAGTCAATGAAACACAAGGGCATTCAGTGTCTAAAATGGGTATTCTTTCAGTAAGTTCACTTGAGTGCTGGCTTCCAACTTATGATCTACAAATTCCTGGACTATTTCTAAAATGTTTATAAATAGTAACTCAACAAAACCAGAAGCCTTGTCAGTGGCTTCAATTTGTTGTTCCTTCACCTCTCCACACTTCCTTAGAAAATTTTTAATGATTTGTAAATTGAAATTATTCAAACCCACTAATACAAATAAATTTCTCCTTAATCATGGCATACCATCATTGGGTACAGCTCTGAGAAAAACAGATTGCTACGAGGCTAGAGAAGGGGAACCCTGTAAATCCTAAAATGATTTACAGCTTTGGGGCTGCTTGCCAAACATGCATCAATTGTTATCTGATTATAGATTTGCCAATGGCATCTAAGGCAAGCAGGCCCTCCCACTCTAGAGCACTCTCAACTCAGGCTGGATGGAAATTACTTTTCTAATAAACCCGACCAAACTGCATAAGGAATGACTCTCCGTGGGCAAAGATCTATGTCTCAATTTCTTGCAAAGTTCACACTCTCAGACAATACTGGATGATGGACAATTAAATATAGTTACAGGAAAAGCAGAGAAGAAAATGTTCAGCAACAAAGCTCCAAGGACAGAACAAACTAACAATTAATCTGATCTAAAATTTGATGTGGATTTTGCATTTCAGAGAGCTAGACAGGCTACTGAAAATTGTAGTTTTCTTACAGTCCTTCTGCTAGTCCTAGTGCACAGAATTGATCCATAAGACATTACCCAGCCAGTGGTTTTGAGTTTAATCCACTTAAGCATTACATGTACTGTTTCAGGGAAAGAGTCCTGCTGATACAGCTTCTGAGCCTACACCTTGCAAAATGGAAGACCCAAATGTACTCCAAGGGACATCTTGCTTCTCTCTGTCCCACTAATGAACTTTTACTTTAAACCAATTGAATGAAGTAAATCCCTGGAGGCAACTGGGAAAGATTTAGATGGTGCTGAATTCAGGGAAGATACACAATAGGCAATGTACTGCTTTTGGAAGCTTGTCTGGGTCTCATTTGCTAATGCAAGAGTTCAATTTCTCCCACCTGTTTGGAACTTCTAAGAACAATGATAAGCTTAATGAGCCTTACGGATAAAACATGTCCTAACGATATATCTGCAACAGAGATTATTCTATTCTTTAGAATAGATACGTATCAAACCTCACACAATAGTGAGACCAGGAAACAGATTTACATTTCCAGCTACTGCTTATTGACTTCACTTTGTTAAAAATGTTTTATAGAAAAGGAACTTCAGATATATATTTTTGAGATTTTATCAATAAATTAGTGAATGAAATAAAACATATCACAGAGGAAAAATAAGACATAATTTATGTAGATCCATTTTTCTTTTTAATTCATTTTGGGAGACACACTGGTATTACAGTGAGAAGTGTACAGAAAAGATAATTTGAACGAAGAGGTATTACAATGCAAAAGCATAAAAAGAAACAGTTATTGTAAAAGACAGCTGGAGTGTCATTTCCTAAATTCCCCATGTGCTGCCATTACACAAACTGCAACAGAATGATAATCCACAATGTATTATAGGGAAAAATCTCATTTGTCCCACAAGTACAGAACAGAGCAGCTATCTCATAATAGATGATCTGTCAAGATCTTTCCTTACTTGTGAGAAATACATGTTTCATTACAGAAATTTTAAAAATCTCTTTCCTGACATATCACTCTCCAGGGAAACTGCTGCACAGCAGCCCACACATTATCTTTGTGGCTATTCATTCTAATTCATCCTTAGAAGTTTCTTAAAATTGTGGACCATTAGGAAGAAATATGGCCCCCAAACAACTTCACCAAATGCTTGGCAAGGGCAATGGAGAACTGAAAATGAGTGTAGGACATTTCTCAAATCATTTAAAATAAGTATTTCTTTAACTTGAAATCACACAGAACCTTGGCTACCCAGCCTCCATGATCTTCTTGAAAAATGAAACACTCTTCAAGCCAGCTGCTGTTACAGCAGACGTTTCAGTATGCATGACAATTGTCATTCTGTTAGTAGAAAATATTTTCAATAATCAGTATAAAACACTTTCTGAGGAAAAATTAATTACAGAGAACTGCTTTATATGCAACATGAAAACTGGTCAGTGATGCAGCAGCTGGATCATCTTAGGATGAATGTGATACTTTTGCGTGCTTTAACTCAATACTGCAGTGGTTTCCATTAAAAATTAAATATTTGCCAAGGGCTAATTCACTGTGACCCTGAGACTAGAAAATAACTGCAATATCTCAAATGAGAGGAGGAGATAATCATTGCAAATACAGATTTTTTAACTTATTCCCTTTCCTCATTTAAAATTCATAAGGCCAAAAATATTGGAAAGGACCTATACAAAAGTACAGCTTGAAGAGGCTGGAATGTGAAGAATAGGGTGAGATCTTCAGAATACAATTTGTATCTCTGTTGATTGTCATTTTTGACAACACATTTTCTATCCCAGATTTTCATTCTTCCAGAGAAGGATAGTAAAAATAATACATCTTTGTAAGCGCTTTAAGATCTACAAATGTAAAGTGTTGAGTGGAATTACTATTTTTATTATTAATCAAAAACCAAGCAGCAACTTTTTCAAAAAATACTTTGCAGTTGCTAGGTGACAACAGTGTAGTCTCCTACAATGTCATTTACAAAATGCAAGCTCTTACAAGCAAAGAAATGAGAAGTTAAGGACATCATAAATCTCACTCTGCCTACTTAATAAGCAAGAGTATTATTCATAGGTACAAAGAAATGCATACTGTACTGTGTAATAATCTTAAGTTTCATCTGTGGATTTGTTTTTAAATGTATGACTCTTTATGATATCTGATTTTCTCTGCTGACTGAGTTTCTCCACTGATAACATGCAGTTTCCATTGCTATTTCTAGATAACCAGATTAAGATGCATTTTAATGACATTAGTAATTTGACCTATTCAGTTATAAATACCTCTAGATTTGTTTTTAAGCTACATGCAGCCAGTTATGCACACTGTCTACTTTAGGCCAGACCAAACAACTAACAGTGATCCTAATGCAGGTCCTTGTCTAAACTCAATTAGCTAGAGAAGGAACTTGTATTTCAACTATAGTCCTTTGAGTTGCAGCTAAATTAGATGCCTAAAATGCCCTGAATTTGATAGTGAAGATTCATTACCAGTTTAACCTAAATATATCACCTTTTACTAATGCTATGTCCATTTTGTATGTGGAGATTACAGATGGGAAAAAATGCATCCATTAAAATCTGAGTTAAGATCCCAGTGTCACATTAGACTCTTCTTTATATTTAGAAACCCCAGTAAATACTCATTTATTTTTAAGCAAGTCCATAAACATTTGAAGGACAAGGATCTTCAGGCTCATTTAATGAACACTGCATGATCTGTGAGTGCAGTAAATCTGTCAGTTCATTGGGTTTTCAGTATTCAGAATCTGCTAAATATCTGGCATGTGTGGATGTTCTTGTGACTTAAAAACATTAACTGGTTTTTTTAATACAGAAAATTGAAAGAATCACTTTCTGTTTGTTGATAACTGAATATTTAGATTATTAAGGAATCAAAAAGGGTCATTGATAGTTATGTTAAAAGAAATCTGCAGGGAGGTCCAAGCTATGAAACAACATTTTTAATCTTTCAGTCACTTTGAGGGAAGATTTCATCATTGAAAATGCATCACCTGTAGGTAATAGATCTTCCCAAGTGTTTGCAAGCAGTGGTAAATTATTTCACTGAGGGTAACCCACTGTATGCAAGCAACTCTTTGTACTTCAGTCATTGCTTTGGTCACTGAAAGCATCTGTGGATGACAGCCTGCCACTAGAGAATATATTCACCATCAGCTTTTCCTCCTCCGTCAGCTTCAATCACTGAGAATTATGTCCAGTTTTCAAATAATGGAATTTAAAAAAACATTTTACTGTGCCTGCCCTTGAAAACTGTCACAAGAGCCAATGTGAAAATCTATCTAATCAATGTAAACTATCTTCAGCAGTTATAAAGCACTTACTGGTGTGTTACTGTAGCCTAGGTCTGAACACAGAAAAAAACCCCAAAACCAATAAAGACTGTTGCAAATAGAATATATTGATGTTATTGCTGAAACTCCCTCATTGTGTTCAGATTTTTCTGGTAAAATTAGGCTGATAGTTTATATCAGGCTTTTCGTGTGTGAGATAAAAGATGGAGACCAGTCTTAGAGCAGATACGGAGGTACAGCCTGACATACAGCACCTCTCTAATACTGTTCCCGATGCTCCTTTATGCGGCTGTGCCTCCTTGAATTGATGTAAAAAAACCCATAAACATCCACTCAAAGGTTTGCACAGCCAGAGGTAGGAAACAGTCTGTTCTTTCTCAGGTGCACTTAGGATAGTCTACATTACACATGACAAGCTGAGTAGGAAAGTAAAAGTCCTTCTGGTCTTTTGAGACACTAAACATCATACTCACTGCCTGCATTAAATGTTGAAATGGAAGGGGCACTGTTACCTCCTCCACTAACTGCAGCAAGACTGAACACTTCAATTTCAAAAAAGAACTAAAACCACACAGCAAGACAAAATTTGGTACTAATTCTGTGACTGCATTGGAGTGCCCATTTTTCAGAGGCAGTGCTTTCAATTAGTGCATTTTCTAATACATTTTAATTTTGAAAGTCACAGGCTTTGGTACTCCCTGGACAGCTGGTCAGTCTAGTCAACCTACAGCTGCACAGGGAAAACACATTAAAATAATCAAACTGCTTGGGTGTGGTACGAGGAATGACACAGATACTTGCAGCAGTTAGCATGAGTTAGCTCTAGAGTTAGCAAATATACATGAAATTTAGTTAACACTGTAGGACTAGAGAGTAGCTCAGTTACAAGAATAGAGAAGTAACTTAAGTGGAAGTGACTTGTCAGTCACTGTGAAAATTGTGAAGGTGTTGCACACCTTCAGGAATAGCAGGTGGTGAGTGCCAGCCATGGTGAAGTTAGTTTTTAGAAGCTAAGTGCATTTGAGCAAGATAACTAAGAATTAGGTATTTTTTTCTACCCAGTACTAAATGTGACAGCGTCTAGGGTTGCTTGGGGAATGGACGCAGAGGATGAGACCACCTGAGAGACACTGTAGGAGAACATGTGCCATGGCTGCAACCACCACACAGACCCACCTGACTACCTGCCTGGAATGTGTCCTCTCCTGTGGAATGGGAAGTTGTGCAATTTGTAAAATTGCATATATTGGTGATTGAAATATTTTGGTAACTTCATACATTTAGTCTCCAATAACCAATTGTCATTTGATCTTAAATTGTGACAATGTTGCAAAAAAGAGTGTCATTGAGTACTTCTGTAATAACTAACAAAGAATTACTTTCCATATATTTTTAACCCAACCTATTTATGAGACCTATTGATGTCATTTCTTATCTTGGTATCTAACACTAAAGGTAACACCTGAAGTACACCTGTAACATTCAACAGCATGAATAGAAATTTTTATAGATTCTGCTGAGTCTAAAAATGGTCTAAAAATTTGATAGATAACCTAGTTTTGATAGGCTTTCAAAGCCATTTCCATTTTAACTACTTAAGTTTTAAAAACTCCATTACTTTAATTCCTTTAAAATTCTTTAAGACTTCCGTGTAAGGAAAGATTTTAGAAATATGGTGAAATGTGAATTAGTAAGAGGACTGCAATAGAACATACAATTAAAATTCTAATTTAGAAACTTATTCCCTGGCATACTAGACAGCAGTAACTTAACCTCATTAATCTTCCTGATTTATCTCCAGCAGAAAAATATAGTATGTTGATAGGATTTCATGATCCTTTTTCACAGAAAGGACCCTCTGGGTACAATATGCACACCTGTACTGTAACTAATGTGCAAGATGTATTATTTTTAACTTATGTGTAAAAGAAATAAAGTTGGTCTCAAACAGTGCTTATTTCCTCTTAAGAAAATAAATTTCCTGCTTTTGGAGGACTTAACGAATACTGTTCATGGACAGCATGTGGGATTTTCTTATCTCCCCATTCCGCCCCCCATTTTTTTTCACACAGTATGTAATTAAAAGCTTTGTTCACAACCATCATATCTGTATATTTTCAAGAAGAGAGTGAACTTGAGCAACACTCAAGACTGTAATGTCTGTAAACATGAAGTGAACGAACAGAGGCTACTCTGAATACCAACTAGTTCTGTGCTTCGATAGGAAACCGCTTTTGGGGAACTGCAGAGAGACATTGATCACCGCACAGGCAATATCCATTTTGTTTTGTGAACAAAATTATCTGTTTCATTATTTAGTAACTGCCATCTCCTTGCTTCCTGCCTACCTAGTTCTAAAGGATGCAATCACACATGTTAATTGTAAACACAGAAGTGAAAAAGGGTGCAGAGTTGTTTATTTCTTAGTAAGAATTCCTATTTACCAAGACACAGGTATTTCTTCACGACACGGATGTTGAGGCACTGGAACAGAGAAGTTGTGGATGCCCCATCCCTGGAAAAGTTCAAGGCCAGGCTGGATGGGGCTCTGAGCAACTAGTGAAAGGTGTCCGTGTCCATGGCAGGAGGGGTGGAACTACGTATCTTTAAAGTCACTTCCAACCTAAACCATTCTGTGATTCTATGATTTACACAAAAGGGGCAGGACTTAAGGCCCCATAAAGTGCACTGAATGTGTAGGTAGGATATAGTCTAAATTGACTTCTTCCTACTATCTTTGGAAGGGTAACATGTAAATATCTCAAATGATTTGTTCAGAAGGAAAATATTCAGTCTGATAACTATGACATGGTGTGAATGAGGCCAACCAACTATGTGTCCTAACTATAAGTTAATGCAGGGAAGTGAACAAGATTATCCAAAACTATCCAAAGTAGCCATTGGCTGCCAAATTCTCAATGTAAATCACTCCTCTTTTTTTTGTCAGAGCGCAATTTGTGCTGCTCTTTTGTTGAAGTTGTTTTACAAGTAGCCACAATGACAGACCCCTGGAACATCCAGACGGAGCAAGTGGCAATATTGTTGGCTTTAATCTTTTGCATCATGGATCTGCACTATTTGCTAAGACTTCTTGAGACTTCCTGTTGAGTAAGCTTTGCAGAAGAAAGGAAATGACGTCCTGTTTTACCTAGCAGTAGTTTCCCCTTCTTTTCTCCTTGGCTACTCTGATTCTCATTTCCTTTCCCTCTGTTACTCACATTTACATAAGGATGTCTGTATGCCTCTATGTTGCTACTCTACTACAACTTGGAAAACTGTAGATTTTTCACCTCTTATTTTTTGTTTCCAATTTTTATCTAGGAAAGCCTTTTTCAAGTCCCTTTCTGCCAAGCGAAACATTCCTTCCACAATGTTACTTAGAACTCCAGAGGTACATCATTCCTAGATATTCTCTGTTGTATTCAGAATACTAGCAGACAGATGGACTCTAAAAACTGTTTTTAGATCTCTTAGAGTTTCCAGAACATTATTTGGAATCTTTTTGTGCACTTTAAATTTTAATTAAAAAAACTAATAGAGGACTTAAATATTTTTTTCTGAGTCTAGCCCATTTTTCCTCCTAAAGATTAGAACTTTGATATTTGATTTACTTTACAAATAATAAAAGCTTGCCCCAGGGAATGGTTTCAAAGAGCTAATGAAATATTATTAAAGTAGAGCATAAAGATACAATATGCTGTGAAAAATGAAGGCAAGAACTACAGATTTGTTCTTCCTATAGTAATGAGAAGAGTTTGCAGTTGGTTTAAAATATTAAAAAAAAAAAAAGAAAACAAAAGGAAAAACTGAAAAAAGGAATTAAAATGAAAAATTCAGAGCAAGAAAGAGGGAGCGGGAGGAGAAGAAGAAAATATTAAAAAATTAGTCACCAGAAGAAAAAGTGTGCATTTAACTGAAGTGGTAAGCTTTGTGTTGTAGTCATTAGAATTTTCTGTTCACTCATATTATACATAGTGATTGATGAGAGTTATTTCATTCATTGCCTAGATATGCTATGTAATGCACAAAACAAGGCTTAGGCATTCCAATAAACTTCCTGAAGTGGGAAATAATTTCCATGGCAAAAATACTTACTTTCCATGACTTGCATGACACTGTAAGCCTGGGACATTATTCTTTGAATTATTTGAAGAGAGAGTTTTAATTTAATACCTGTGCACTTCTGCTTACTGAAGATTGTTTCTAATGAAAGGTGATCAACATTAAACTGGTGGACACATACACTAATAAGAAAGGTGACTTCCAACACATTTCTAGCTAATCCAGTAATATTTTTGCCTGATTTTATCTGAATACATCATCGTAATTGAGACAGCACTCTGAGCTCAGAATTCACAAGAACTGCCTGACTCTAAATTATCAGCTAACCCAAGCACAGAAAACCTGATAAGATCTTCAAATCCCCCATAAAGACAAGCTGTTTGTGATTTAGAACCACACAATTTGGAAAAACCTTCAATGTAATAGAATTCCCTGAAGCAACAGAAAACAGCATGTGGAAAAATGAAACAAAAGCAAACAAATGTTGAATTTGAAAAGTGAACAAACTCCTCCCCTATCTTCATCCAAGCTGTAATGTACACACAGCTGATCTAACCTTTCAGAAGTGATAAAGCAACCCTCAGATTTGGCTCCCTAAGTGAGCCTCAAGGGTTTCCATGAGTGTATCTCAGCTGCTCTAGTTTATATAGTTTGAATAGAAGATAAGAAAGAAATAAAGCTCACATAATAAGATTTTAATTCTGCTACAGGGCGACACTGACATCACATTTAACTACAAGATAAAAGCCAGAGTACACTGGCGTGCACAGATGGAACACAAATATTTTGCACACTGCTGCTTTTCCCAGTGGATAAGATACAACTTTTCAAGGGAAGTCAGGACAGTAGGGTATGCTAAAACAGATAAAGGTCTACTTGCAGTGCCCTTTCAAAAAAAAGGATATCACTTCATTGTGCTGGCTCATTACATTTTTTGATCTTCACGGGAAACTCTGGTGCCTCAATGTCTGCTTTGCTTGTTTGCAAACACACTACCTGCTAGCGTATATGAAGTCAATTAGTCATTCCTCTGGGCTTGACTTTTAGCCCAGCATTTTCCTTGCTCCAAAGAAAAAGATCTCCTATCTAAAAGCTACATGTGCATTTACCACGTTTCCTGGCTGGCATCCGGTCTCTGAGCTATCATTTGCTGCACTCTTCTGCTTCGAGGAGAGCAGTAATGGGTCACAGTAGAGTCACTGAGAACTTCCACAGCGATGGGAGCACCCACTACTTCACTGTTTAAAACTCCTGGCTTTGGGTTTTAAAGTTGTGTTTCTTTTTCCCAGACATCCCTGTGCAGGCTCTCACTCTGTAATTGCTTCCTGTCAATCATCTTCCCTTTGGATAACTGCACACTTACTGGGTAAAAACTTGGAAAAAAATGATGTTGGTCCTAGATGATTTCCCATCTCTCTAGAAAACTACTCAAAGAATAATACAGAGTATTTAAGAGCATATAAAGATAATCAGCATAAAAATAGTAGAGGTAGTAATGGGATTGACAATGATGACAAGTGTTGCTGTCAATTGTTAACCTAATTATTTTTAGTTTGCTCACTGTACACTGACAGACAGCAGCACCTCAATCTAACCCCAAGACTACTCGTTAGAACAAATAGTTTCTGATAAGGCACACTAATGAAGAGCAGCAGCTCACCAACCCGAATTGCCTTATTTTGATGTTTGAAATGTATATACAGCACTTTCTCATTCCAAGAGAGGTAACCCTGAAGCAATTTATCAACCAGGCTTAAAACCAGACAGTTTATTCAAATATATAACACATGGAATCAAGGCTACTCAAGCGACCCAGGCTCAGCTAATGGGTAATGTGTAGTGGAAGTACTCTGTGAAAGTTAACAGTGAGGGAGGGGCAAAAGGGGTTGCTGTTCCTAAATGCTGTCATTTGAAACGCAGTTGTGCATCATTAATTTAACATCAGGTATGTGGTACTAGTATTTTCTCAGAAGAAAAATACAATATATATGTGATAGTTTCACTATGGCATGTATCCACAAGAGCTTATTGATGGACATTTGGCTTGTCCAGCTCTCTTTCCATGTAATCAGCTAGTACATTCCTGAGAGAGAAACTTTCAAAGAGCTTTGAAAAGTCTTCTGGACTTGTACTGCCCTTGTGCAATACAATGGAGATCTCTGAAAGTCTCAGTGCAAATACCTCTTCTTCCTTCTTATTTACCACTCATACAGCTACATTCAGAGAATACAGTCTGCAAGTGCAGTAAGTACTGGACTAACTAACAGAAAAAATCCATCTCCAACAATAACGATAGGAATGGGAATTTGAGTGTCATCAGTTACTTGCTGTGCAGATGCTCAGAAAGAAAGTCTCTTCTACTCTAGTTCGGTGGTGTTTTACCATTGCTATGTTCAAGTAACAGCACAGTTCAGTAAAATAACAACTGAAATGTAAAACTCACAGAAAACAGACTACGGCAAAAAGAAAGGAAGAAAAATCCTATTGTTTGACAGGACAGTCTTTTTTCTGAAGTACAATATGGTGAGGACATGAAGGTGAGTTGTTTGTGAGCGCTAACTGAAAAGTTACCAACTCTATGTTAACACAAATGAAATATGAAACTTAACAAAGAAATAAAGGGTTAGTCACAGAGAAAAAAAAAAAGTGCAAAATATTGCTTATATTCAGAGCTTTAAGAACAGAAAAGGACCAGTCATAGTTCTGCACTTAGATCACACCTATGACATTATTCTGTGGATTTTTTCCTGGTGTGCAGGACCCTTGTGAACATGTCACCTAACTACTCTTTTGTTCAGATTCTGATCTTGCTGAGTATCAAAACAATTCTTCAGTAATGAAGACTGAGGTTTAACAACTTGATATATAATTTTGGTTTTGCAATCTGCTTCTTGATTTTCTCTTTTACATAAACTGAGGAAAATACAGCAATTTAACAGCTATCCATGGATATTTCAAGATTTATATACATTGCAGCTCTAAATTTTTATTCTACATTTTCTTTCATTAGAACACTGCACTCAAACTAGATTAATTGACGTAAGCTAACATTATAAAAGCTCTTTTGAATAGCAGCAGATGCCTTTATTCTCTGCATCCCTCTATAAAACAAAACTTTAAAAAATTTGAGTCTCTATATAAATATTTCCCTTAGAAAACAATAAAAAGATTCCAGGCATCTGTTTCTCATTAAGCCAATTACTAGTTGTTTAAAATAATCCAATGAAGTCCATATTTATTAGATTTATTATTAAACTCTATGAGCCAAATCCTGCAAATGGAACAAGATAAAATGACGAAGATTGAGCTAGATGGAAAAGAGGGACCTGGCACTGAAATATTCCAATCCTGACATTTGGTGGAATAATAAATATCCAATCTAAGGCTCTGCTGGCCCAACTTTATGGTGTTTGTTTTTGTCCTGTTGCCTGCTACCTGGGAGAAGAGACCGACCCTGACCTGGTTACAACTTCATTTCAGGTAGATGTAGAAAGAGATAAGGTCTGACATGTCCCACTCTGGCTCCCTACCTTGACCTAAGTCAACCTGAATCTTAGTTCCATAAGAATATATTTTAAAGTATGCCTGAGACAATATCCCAAAAAAGTACTGTTTGGTTTTTTTTCATATTAGGTGCCTGAATTTGGTAGCTCTTGTTCTCTGTAACTTCACTGTAGTCATAGTAGCTGGCAACTAAACTTGTCAGATCAATTAAAATACAAATACTTGATATGATACTAGATCAAACTAGAATTCTGGCATAAATCAAGGTAATTTTTCTGTTTTTCATTAGAAGTTGCTGAAACTTTTCCAGGCGTGGGCAGAAACTGTACAGTGAATGGAGTACTTCACTGCTTTATGCATATGCATTTCAGCTTTTTAAAATGTGGTATGTATTAGTGACATTCAAAATAGTATTTTCTGTAGTGTATTTCTTTTCCTCTTTCTCCGTGAAAATACAGAGAAAAGCAATCACTTTTGGTTTTTTTATATTATTGCACTACTGAGTTTGAGCACTCCAAAACACTGCTGCTCCACACTGAAACAGTCATATGGGTAGCACCATTCAAATATTTCATGACACCAACAAAAATCATGTTACTATTACACTTCCAGATTAGTCAGTCAGGTTTCCAGGGACTCTGGCACTTGCTATACCACAACTCTGGGGAAACAGGACATGGAAAAAAGTGACCTTTTCCTCCCTCAGTCCCAGAGACACAGAATCACTATCCTAGTATAACTCTTTCACACAGCTGTTTTCACATCCTGGCCTTCCCAGTCAGCACATCTTACCCACTGTTTCTCTGGAGGGAAAAAAAGAGTGCTGATAACTGAAGGAAGGAAAGCAGGAATGTAGTCCACCTCCTGTGCCATGCTGTTCCTGATGCTAGGGAGAAGGACACCCACCCACTGTCCTGCCTGTTACACTCAGGGGAAGCAGGTGGCAATGGCAGAACCTGGGTGAGGGACGCAGGTAGATCTGAGATGGAACAAGTAGGAAAACACAAAAACTGTAGAATACCTTATACGTTGTTTGCCTCCACTCAAGGCAGAATCACTGTTCCACACTACCTCTGTGCTTTAAATACTCCTGCAATAGCTAAGGGACTATGAATGATTTCACCTGGCCCTCCTGGGGCAGTGAAGGTTCTTGATATCAGAGGGAGCACTACTGGGGAGCGAGTGTAAATACTGATAGAGTACAAGCAGACCTCTGTGTCATTAGACAAAAGCTTACTAGCTTCATTAGTTTCTTGGCCCTTGGAAAAGAACTATTTCAAAAAGATTCAACATGATCCTCTATAAGATACTTCAGGCAATTCCACTGTAGCATACTTCAGCTAAAAGAACAAATACTCCTAGTTATGCCAAAATGAAAGACATTTGCTTTCCAACTAGACTGTCCTTCTACCTCAGCAGTGTTTAAATACCGATTGATGGCAGGACTACAGTGTTTTAAAAATATGTCACCAAAAAATAAGAAACACATAGTCTCGATAAAAAGAAATAAAAAGCAATCCACAAAACAGTAAAACTTTATAGAAACCCTAAACGCTGCACATAGCATGTCTTTTCTAGCTTTCTTTGTGTGCCAGAGATATATGTGCTTAGTAAATATCAGTAAAATAAACACAAATGCTCTGCAGAAAACTGACAAATGGAGGGAAAATATGTCAATCTCAAACCAGATCTACAATTAAACATATAAAAAGCATGAGCAATTTATGTGATTTTCCTTGGATTCAAACGTTTTTGTATGTTCTAGCTACTGTCGGTTCTATAGACTCGATTCACAATGGAACCATCAAAATGTAAAATTCAAGCTGCTGATGCTGTAAAAGAACAGACAATTGAAAAGTCAGTGGCAAAACTGAAATGTGTATAAAACTACTAGAAAAGCAACAAGGCACCAAATTTGCTTAGATTTGAAATATTTTTCCCAGTGCAAAACCAAAGCAAATGCTTTGGTGTGCTTTGGAAGCTCAATCTGTTTAATTTCAAAATTCAGGTAACGGTGCCCCTTTTGCTCTCCAAAACATAAGAAATGGTTTGCTGCCAACACTAGGAGTTTAATTGCTCTACCTCAATGTACTGTAAATAACACAACTCTCTTGAAAGGGTCTAATTAACGGAAACAAGGTTCTTTGCAGAATAACGCACTGCTCAGAATAAAGGCTCAAGGATTATGCTTTAGCATAGCAACTACGTGCATTTTAAATAAAAGTACTTTATAACTGAATTTCTTTTTTTCTCTTTCCCTTTACAGCATCAACCAGCTGCAGCTCAAGTCCACAGCGGTCTTGCAGTCCAACAGCAAGACAGTCGACCATGACAACAGCTAGTAAGGCAAAAGAACTAGAAAACACTGAGGGTGCTATCTGATTTAAAGAGCAATTTGTGTTTTTTATAAACTGAAGTGATGTTAGTTCTATAAAATTGACTACCAGTATGGGAAAAAATCCAAAGAATTACCATTTCACATCACATTGTTTGCTTTGTCTATACAGGAGCATTGATTTTTTTTTCTCCTCTTTATGTGTGTTAACAGCTATAGTGGGTCAAACCAGAGGTCCATACAGACGATTAGCTTTTCTACAACAGAACTAGTAGCAATGTTTACAAAAAAGTATGAAGAATAGAGCAAATAGAGAGTGAATTTTTCCCCAGCATACCTTTTTAGCTTCCAGCAATCAATGGCTTTCCTGAGCAATCTCTTCCTCAGCCAGAAACTGCACACAGCCATTGTGTTTAATAATGAATTTGTCTAGCCCATTTTTTAACCCATTTATAATTTTGACTTCACAGCATCTTGAGGCAATGGGCTCCACGATGTAATTATGTGCTGTGTGAAAAATATTTCCTTTTGTTCATTTTAAACCTGCTGCTTAATAGCTTTGTTGGGTGCTCCCGATTCCCTGTATTATAAGGAATAATGAATAATTGCTGTTAGCGTTGCAGAAGTAACACTGATCTCTTGCACAGCTCAGAGTATCCTAAGGGGGTATTACAGTAGCCAGGAATGAGTGATATTTCACTATCCTGGAAAGAAGGTAGAGACTTGGTACTGGAGCTGATAAAGTGGCTCTGTGTCACTTTTAAGGATTTCCTTACTCATATAATCTTTACATATTTTATTATGCCAATCTCAGAGAAGCTGTGTACAACAGTGTAACACAGAGCATAAAAGCTAGAATTGAAGGATGAGTGGGTGAATGAGCAAAACTACAAAACTGAAAATGCAGAGTTTTACTTTAGGTTTCTTTGTCCAGCTTGACCAGAGACACCAATGACAAATAGACACAGCTGTAGATAAAAATCAAGGCTAAGTGAACAAAAGCTCGGCAGATATCACAGCCTAACGCAGTGGGCAATGTTCTGAAATACTTTTCAAGCAAACAGTACACTAAAGTGTTCTGGCAATGACTAATGGTTGACAGCACATGGAAGAGCAATGCTGGGATCACAAAAGACTGAAGAACTGTTGGATGCAGTCTTTCTCAAGATTAAAAAGCATGCGTCTCAACTTGACAGTCATGTTTAGATTCAGAGGACTTTGGAAGGACATGAAAAATCTAAAAGGAGCTTTGCACTATTTAAGTTTCCCCTGTTCTTTCCTAACTATTCATGTGGGGTTGGAGGTTGCTGCTGCCTTTACTGTCATTTCCTGAGTAGAGGATACAGGATCTGACCTACCTTTCAAACATTTGTTATGTCATACCACAAGTTTGTTGCTTCGCCATCATTCTTGGTGAGGAAAAGCACAGAGATTGCTCATGTAAAGATATTTACTGTAAACAATCTGAATGGTAATATATATATCTAAGCTCTCTGATACAGCCAAGTATTTAGGCATCAAAGGCAAAGTATTCCTGTTGTCTTCTCCAACACTAATCATACATTACTTCAGGAACCAATACTGCACTGTATGGAAGCTTCCATCATCCCAGAGCAAGCAGGAGGCATTCTATTCAGAAGGGAACCATTTATGTCTAGGACAGAGACAAAAAATCTACAATTTCACTAAAAAGGGCATATGTCTCCTTTACTGCAGACTCCCTCCGATAGCCAAAGGCAGCCACAGCTATGTCTGGCTCTGAACAGCTCCAGCCTGTGAATCAAGGAAGGTCCTCACTCCTTTTTATTCCCTTTGGTGTGTGGTATAAGAGCAGAGATAACCTGTCTCCTACAGACTCAGATCTCTCTGTTGCAGATACAAGAGCTTCTTTTCTGTGATATATTAAGAACAGTTATTGTAGCATAGGCAAGCACCTTAAAGCTAGATGAGTAATAACTGAGCTCAGCTGATTTTAACAGAAACATATACCATTTATTTTTAACACAGACCAAAGCAGAGCACTGTCAGTCATGAATCTTTTTAAGATCTTAAGGGGGAGAAACTGCACCATTTTTGTGGACAGATATTCCAGCTTCTTCACCATTACATGAACATGTCTAAACTAACGTGTCTGATGTTCTTTGTGTTACTTCCATTTATGTAAATAAATTATGTTTATAGTGAAATACACTTCCAAATTATGTAAATAGTGAAATGAAAACCAGGAAAGAATGTATATTAAAAGCAACTTCAAAACAGTCCCTTAAACCCCTTTAAAGCCAACTGAACTTAAACACATGCTTAAGGTTTTCCCTGTCCTGGCTTCAAAATCATGTTGTAGACCTAAAGCTTTCAGCTCTTGTGCGTGGATTTACATTGAATGACTCCAACCTGCTGTTTCTGTCTTGTGAGGAAGTGCCAATATTATGAATTTTCATCAGTCTTGAACTGAGCTGCAAACCCAGTAACTCCAACAATTTTACATGGTTGATGCTGTCATCATGTCATTTCTGAAATACTGACTCTCACTGACAGTATTTCACAAGCCCCCAAAGCCAGCCTGCTTTTCTTTCTGATCACCTCCTGGGCTGCTTTGTTTCCATCGGTACTCCAGAGTTCCCATCAGCTTTGCCCTGGAGCC
Organism: Atrichornis clamosus; assembly: GCA_013400975.1. NCBI lineage: Eukaryota > Metazoa > Chordata > Aves > Passeriformes > Menuridae > Atrichornis > Atrichornis clamosus. The sequence goes on from WBMZ01000356.1 coordinate 27,170, forward strand.
CAATCTTCTGCCCATCGTTACCCTGCTAATCTTTGCCTGACCAAGACGCCTGCCTCTTCGCACGGCTGTTTGGCAGGCTATGTCCCATACACCTCTCAGACGAGTGACTGTGGACCCAGGGTGACCTAATTGTTAGTTAGTGAGACAGATGCAGAGCCAAGCAGTCAGCAAACAGCACGGCCCCGCAACAGTGCAGGCGGTGGCACCGCTGAGATCCAGCGTGGTGGGTAACGGGAGGAGCAGCTATCACACAGAGACAGAGGCAATGGCAAGAAACCAGCAGGAGAGAGAAGAAGCTTGCCAGCCCCCCTGTCTGCCCAATTATGACTTGGCAGATTTTCAGTGGACTTAACACTTCCCACAGACTCTCCTGGGCCCTTCAAAGCAGTATGTTGTAACGAAAAAAGTCATCCCTGCTAGAAAATTATGATCATCTGTTCCATTGACAGGACAACTACTAAAGCACTACAGGAAACATGGAAGAAGAAGTCTTGTATTCCAGTTAGAAAACTTAATGAAAGACGCACTGAGCCACAGGCATACATAATACAAATTTTCATTTCCTGAAAAATTTGTAATGGCTGCTTTAACTTATTTAGAACAAATGCATTATAGAAAATATTGCATATTTTACATATGCTGTGGATAAACTGATGCTTAATGAAAACCCCAATAGGTAAATTATGCTAATTTGATAAGAAGAGTATTCCTATCACTTTACAAACAGCCAATAATAATGCTCTGGTCATGAGACCAGCAAAGGACTAAAATGCCTAATTATTTGTAGTGAATAAATGCAATCTATAGAAAACACAGAGTGTATATATAATTAATAAAGAATAGATTATAATTGCATTTAACATCATTTGCATAATTTAAAATGGAATAACCACATGACTGATTTTTTATGTCTTTTTAAAGGGCACTAATAAAATATGAAGAAGGTAAGGAGGCTTATATGAGTAGGAAGTAATGAATAATATCTTGAACATTAAAGCACAATATATTATTCTGTGCACATAAATTGGACCAATTCATTTTTGCAGGTGCAATGGGAAAAGTGTGGTACATCAGCACTTTTCAAAAGTAAATAATATGTTAACTGAAGAAGGGATTGCAGATTCTAATCAAATATTCAATGTCTTATTTGAATAATTAATAAGTCAGTCTGGTGCAAAGAGGCAGCAAGTAGCCTGCAATGTTTCAGAAACTTTTCTTTCTTTCAAATCATACTTGTCAGTAGCATTTAGAATGTTTAACCTATCACCTTATTGCTGTGAGCATTAAAGCCATTCTTGTGGATTTCCCTCTGGAAAAAACATATTATGACTGAAATGATGTTCAGTGCCCTCATTTAGTTTCCTACTGTGGTGTTCAATAGCCCATAACAATGCATAGATTGGCTAAATCTGAAATTAAACCCTAATTTCAATAGCTACAGAGAGAGAATGGATTGGATAACCAGCAAAAGCATAGTAGCAAGGTCAGTCAGCAAGAATGATTTGACTAATGGACAACCAGAGTAAAATATACTCTGAAAAGTCTGCTAAGTACAGTTTGACTGTTTCTCAATCTGTGGCTGCCGAAGGGGATGAAGACAAGACAGGCAGGACAATAATGGTGTAACAGATTTCACATGCTGAAATAGTGGGATGATGTGTGAGTGTTGGTTATTAGTAAGAATATGCCTCTGCGTACACCCAAACATGAGGAAGCAGTAAGACGGAGAAGGTTAATTCGTTCCATTAAAATAATTTAACCCCTGTGTTAATTACTTGGATTTATCAGATTTGGATACAGGATTTTCAAAGATCTGCTTGGTACCAAGTTGACAACAATCACTGAAACTTTTATTACTCCAATTTGACATTGCACATGCCCACAAATCTTTCCAGAATAAATTGAGAAAGATTTTGCAATGTCTTTAGAGAATAAAATGTGATGGAGTCATAGCTCAGGAAAAAGGGGAGCAAGATTAAAACCAGCTTTGAAAGACTGCTGTGATGGCTGGACCCAAGATGGGAAAAAACTTAAAGCAACTTGAAACTTTATTACCATGGGATAAAGAAACACACATGGTAAGAGGCACATCTACAAAACTACATGCAACAGTTAAAATTGTCCATTTTAAATGCTTATGTAGACTCACTCATTAAGGATCAGGTATAACATCAGAGGTGCTTATCAAGCTTTAAATTAGTTTTAGATTTTCAGTCCAGCTATGCTGAAATACAAACCAAATGTCCGCTAAATATCTGAACGTGGGAAAGACTCCCAGGGCATCTTCAGGACGATGAAAAATGACATGTTACAGCACGTTTTTTATTGTTGACATATTTTGTACTCATTCATATGTTTGCCGCAGCATGAACTGTGGACTACCAGACTCAGTAGAAGCAGAGAATGATTGAAATAGCCACCAGAGTTCCTACATAGGAACAACCTGCACTCGTTTATCTGTCCAATTGATCAGTTTAAGAATCTATATCTCACGACTTTTAAGTGGACCAACATTTTTCTGAGAGGATCAATACCACCAGTCTCTGTTTTAACTGCTTAGAGGGATACAACGGTCATGAAAGATGCACTTAAAAGCTACCAGGCTTTCCTTAGGACGACAGTCTACACTTTACATACAAGACTGAGTCTGGGAGACTCGAAGAAAAACATTGGGCTGAGTTAAGCATCCTTGTTCTTTCTAGGTGTCCTTGCTACCTTGTGCTGATCATACACAGTTCAGACTGTTTAGGCTACTGACAACCAGAAAACTAGAGGTTCACCCAAGTAAATCACAGATTGAGCAGTGCCAAAAATAGCTGAATTACAGCATGAGCAAACAGTTGCCTACACTCCACTGAGAGTAATCCTACAGATACTGGAATTGTTCTAGTCTTTACACCTCTGCAATTTTACTATCCAAACAGATAAAAGCACAATGCCTTTCTAATGAAGCCATGCCCTGACTAAATCTATTTTCTGTGATAAGAATAAATTCTAATTAAACCTGCTTAAACAAAACAAATTAGAGAGCTGTTTCTGCATATACATGTACTTTTATTTAAATTGGAGGAGAATGTATTTAGGGAGAGTGGGAGAAGGAAACTGTGTGATTTAGAAAGTCCTGGGACATCTTGATCACTGGGCAGTTAACCATACTGTGGCGTAAGACAGTGTCATGTGAAATGATATTAAGCACTGTGACAGCACTTCTCATACATTTGAAATCTGTTGTGAAGAGAAATTCAGGGCTATTAAGGATAGATTTAGAATTGCACAAAACTCACTGACACCAAAAGACATTCAGCAAACTAAGTGTCCCTCCTCTGAACCGAAAAAAATCCCAAACAAATTCTTATTAACTGCCATACAGTTAAAATCGTTGACAACTGATTCTTGCTGATCAACCACTGGAAGTCACCCATTCTTCTATGAGACCTAAACGGATATTGCATGCACTGGGAAGCTGTGTCACTAGTAACACAGACTATTCACCAGTGAGTGTAGTTTCATGTTTGGGATTACTTTATTTCAACAATTTCGTATTGATCTAGAGTACCTTAGGTTTTACAAACCAAAACATGCTTTGTGGATACGGCAGTTGCTCATTTTTACTACTACTTTCAACCTCCCTACATATGATCTCCCCAGTGCCAAGTCTTCCAGTGTTCAAGAGGTTGGGGTAATTTCAAACAGGAACAAGTTCCCTGGGATTGCTGGAAGGCTTGTGCAGATCCCATGGCAATCTGAAGAAGCTGGGTATGTCTGAATAAAGTTCTTTGATAAAGGAGGAACACCTGCCTCATATAAAGGATCTTTATGTCCCCATTAGTTGGGGTTATCCCTCGTTGCAGATGAGAGAACACTTGCACAGTAATATATGGCTAAAATCAAACCACTGCAACCTTCCAGGATTAAAGATTAACAATTCAACTGGGCATTCAGGCGATTGTTCTGAGCTCCATCTAAACAGATAAAACTTGAAAAAAAAAAACCCAAGCAATGATCTCTATAGATGAATATTTCTAACAATTTTCCATGCCATTTTCACAAGACATGTTCCCACTATTTTACTTCTATTTCCATAAATGTTAAGTTTCTAATCCCTAATGAGTTTCCCCGTTATTACAAAAACAGAAAGAGAGAAACAGTTACCTGCTCCTGGTTCTTGAGGACGCAGGTGCTGTCCTTCCTGTATTTACACTGTGGACTAATGCCCCTGTTCCCACTCAATGTTCCAAATTCTGTTTTATCTGTAATTTGTGTCTTGTGGAATAGAAAATAACCTGCACTGATTGTGGTATTGACAGTCTCAGCTGGTATTGCAGAATATCAAATAAAATCAGAGAAAAAGGTGTGAAAAAATTGTACAGGTTGGAGGTGAGAAAAGTTAGTTACAGTCACAAGGAACATGCAGGAAAAAAGTAGTACCAGCTGGGTCCTACCAGTAGCTATATTAACATAACATTAACAAACCACTTATTTTTCCTACTATTTTCAAGATATCAGAACAGGGCCCCAGAAGCACAGGGCTTAGAAGTGTCATGTGGTAGAAAATTTGTCTTTCACCTGGAACCAAAGAGAAAGAAAAGATGCAACTGGAGACTAGGTATGAGTGACAGGATTCCAGTCTGTTATGCTTTTCATGACAGCAGAAAATGGAAATTATATCAGACTTCTTTCTTAAGTCAGACATTAATCTAACAGTGGTTTGGAGAAAACAACACCTTAAGCAGGGACCTAAGGGGCAAAATTCCTCCATGAAAATATTCCTGCTTGCCCACAATACTTTCTGACCCCACAAACAAGGATCTGTATTTCTACTGGTGTTAGACGGTTTTTTCCCCCTTGTTTTGTTTCTTAAAACCGTTTTGTGTTTACCCCAGATATTCCACTGGACAGTGAAATTTTTTCAGTAAGTGGAAAACTTGAGTTTTATTGACTATTAGCACATCTACCTTAGCATATCTACATTAACATAACTTCTGAAGTTTCATTTAAATGAATAACTGCTATTAAGACAGAATTTCTCTCATACCCCCAATTATTTTCAACACTCATCTCCAAATCCTCTTCAAATTATCCATTTTTTTATGATCACCTTTGACCACAATCCCCCAAAGTATAGCTGAACAATGACCATGACCAGATAACCTATTTTTAAATACTTCTACCGATCTATAATAGGTGCTAAGAAGTGCTAAACTGAAATGAATTGTTTAACACACATTAGATAATATATTTCATGTTCCTGACCTTGACAGGCACTCTGAGCCCATATTTATGTATTTAACTATGATGATTTAGATATTAATACAGTTACATTGGTGCAACACATCAGAAGGGAGACCATACAGCACAAAAGGGATAAAATCAGTGCAGTTTATTGTGACAGTATATAACTTTACTGTATCAGAAATAGCATTGGTTTAATGATGTAAAATAATTTCCTGACCGAAACAGTTAACTGCCAGAAAACCTTGAGAAAGGATGTGTTCGACAGAGTGGGAGGAGAGGGAAGATGAGAGAGACAATGGGGAGGAAAGCCTAAAAAATAAAGCTACATGGAGGAACCTTTTTAAAAATTCTGTTATTGACACAGTCCTGTTAGTGAGAGTAAGTGAGGCTGATCTGAGCGGGACACTCTTTGCAAATCTTGGCTTTTCAAAGGAACCTCTGGTTTTGAGATAATGGAAGCTCAGAACTCCCTGTCATGGAACATAATGTGAAATTGATTTTGCAAGGCTTTATCTACACAAAGTTGCACTGGTTTAATTAAAGGTGTGTTTTAAAATCAATATTGTTAAACCAGTCCAACCTCCTGTGTGGACACTCTGAAATCGATTTGAAACTGTCTTATGTCAACTAACCTTAATTTTGCAAAGAACTGACTTACACTGAGTAGGCACCAATTTAAGTTGATCCAAAAATAGGGTTAAAAATAAAACTTACCTAAAATTATAAGATTTCAGTGAATTTATTTGTTTCTGCCCTAGCTATGCCAAGCCATGCTGGCCTCCAGTAGTCCAGTTGATCCATTTATGAAGCAGATGAATTCATGACTTGGATTTATGGCCTTTTGACAGATAGGTGTTTTTGAGAAAGGATATAGTGTATATCACTGTGGAACTAGTGAGTCTAAAACCAAAAGGTGACAGGTGTAAGGAGGAAGAAGTGACGAATTGTGGAGACCACTCTTCCCTTTTCTATTTACTTTTTCTTTAATGCAGGAAGAAGATAAGCAACGAGGCTTCTCCATGATGAGTAAAGGCTCTCCCATGCTGGAATACTGGGGAACAGCTCAAATAACCCACAATTAATGTAGGGGTGCTGGGAAATCAGGCCAGTGTTATCCTGTCAGTATAAAATTGCTGGAACCAAGCTAAAATCTCTCCTTTCTTAAGGGTATGGCAGGGGATAGACAGGATTTTAACGATCCACTGCAGACTAGCTGTGTGGAAATTTCCCTGAGTTTATTAAGGATTTCTGTGCAATCCCAATCATTCTCACTCCAGCAGGCCACAAATGAAGGTCTGCGTTGGAGTCCACAGCTTATAGAAATGCATGCATGTTCGTTGCACACCTGAGAAACACATGGAAAGTGGACAGTGAACTCGTTACTGGTGTGCCCCTGAGGAAATGTCTGCATCTGCTCTGGTTCTGCAGGCACAGATAGGCACGGTATCAGTCGCTCCAGCCAAGAGCCAGGGCCTGATCCTGCTGTGGGAACAGCAACCTCCGCATGTGCCATCGCAGGAACAGAGCCAGGCTGTGCCATGTGTCCTGCTGATACTCAACCAAAGTCTTTTCAGCAACGAGAGCCAAAGTATCCCAGCTCCCCCCAGAAGAAGAACAAAAGAGCAGAATCCTGCAAAGCAGGGTGTTCTTCCAAGCCCCTGGATACTGGGAGCTACAGACACTCAGTATCCCAAGTGGGTAAATCCTAATGCAGAGTTGAACAGCGAGTGAGTAAGTACCAGCCTGCCATTGCTTAAAGATGATTTTTCAACCTTTATCCTTTGTGTCAGTTATATTACAACAAAAAGTCAGGCATGACACCAATAGGACTTAAAATTACATATATGTGCTTAGATGGTGAACTATAGCCATAATTACTGAGAATAGTGGCCCTAATTATTAAGTTTTATTTTAAAGCACTTAAAACTATGCATGACAGCAAGTGCTCTGTATCCTTGCACTACTCTGAAGTGCTCCTAATGGGCAATGTGCTACTTTACTTCCTGTTCTGTTCCACAGATTTATCTTCAGAGTGAATTCTGTGTGAATTTCTCCTGAATCAAACTCTTTCCCTGGTGAGACTATATAATCCTGCTGTCTTGTTAGAGCAAAAACCATCTATGAGACTTCATTCAAAACAAATCCCCTGTCAAACTATTTCTTCCTTTTCATTGGGACATTTATCCTTCTGTTAATATATAAGGAAAAAATTCTTTCGTTGTGTTGTTCAAATTTGTAAAGAGGACAGTATCAGTCTGACAGAAATGTAAACAAAGACATTTGCAATTCTAGCAGTGCTAGAATATATCAGGCAGTCATTCGTTGCATAGGGAGTAAAACCAGCAGTACTGCAGTAGTTCAGTGGAAAAAACCCTCAAATATATGGCTAGTTATAGTTCATTCTGATTATAATAATTTCCATATATAAAGAGGGCTTTTTCAGATGCAGCTTCACTATTTTAAGTCCTCCTTCCCTGTCACTATTAACAAACTGCACTCTAATATATTGCACCTACTGGCATTAGTCATGACTACACCTGCTGTCTGTAATGGTATGCCATTCATCAGCTTGGTAGGCTCAAAATTAAGTGATTTTCCTGGAAATTGTTTCTCAGCAGCATCATTTGATCCACTGTAGTTAAAATGCCATGTCACTGGTTGCACTATAAATTCCATTTTACGGTCTTGATTTTTTATTTTTAAATAAATTAATTGCAGTTTTCCTCTAGGCTTAATGCTGGTATAAAAGGCTTTAGTTGATGAGCAAATCTTTTCCAAATACAAGAATTTTCAATTCTATCACTTTTAAATAACAGTGGCATAAAAACCTCACAGGAACAAACTTGTTTAAGTCAGCTACACAAATGAAAGTTGACAAGTGATTAGGTCCTTCTGGGAATGAATTGTTTTCTATGTTTTAGGGGAAAAAATGTCATCAGTGACTTTGGAAGTGGCCTGAAGCATGGGTTTTGAAAATCTAATACTACAAATACCAGTTTAAGCAATTATATATTTAAACAATTTTTATAACATGAAGTTGGCATGACAAAGCGTGAAGTTCAAAAAAACACCATCTCTTGTAAAATGCAAGCAGTATGCACACTTGTAAAAAACTCAGCAATGTACTAGTAATTGTATTAGTCATTCTGAAGGACCTGCAACAGTGAATACATTAGTTCCTACCTTTAAAACTTAAGCATGGTACATTGAGACTCCAGGGCAGTGCATACCTGTGTATGCCTAAAGAGAAATTCTTTCTTGCCCTAGAGAGTGCAAGTAATTTAAATGACTTTTGCTGTTTGTCCTCCTCCCTCTCATTTCACCACATAAAAGAATGAGAAGAAATTTACTTTTTTAATGGTTCCTACTTTGAGAAGACAGTTAAAATTGAACGTGTATCATTCTGCTTCTCAGGGATTATGTCAGAGTCACCTCACAGTGCGACCCATTTACACCCATTCCTCTGATTTCTCACATTCTAGTTTCCATGGAAGAGGAATTTAGGACTGTGTACAGGGTTGGCGATGCAATGCAATTCGGACAGGTCCCTCAACTGGACAAATGGACACCAACACATGGAGAGGCAGATACAGGCTTTGACGATGTAGCCTGCTCCTGGAAATGCAGGAGTGGGCTGCTGATAATCATTATTTGCTTCCTAGAGCACTAAGCAGGAAATAATTTTTAAAAAAATCTAATCACACCATCTTGGATGATAGTGCATATCAAGTATTAAAAGTTATCGAAGTATTTCAAAGGTGAAAGCTTCAAGCCTGCCTACAGATCAGACCCCTCAAGTTCTTACACAGTTCATCTTTCTCCCTGATCAATCTGACTTATCTCATAAATTCTCAAACACTGTTTGACGATTTTGACAATTTATAGTCCTAAGCTGATGATCAATCTCATATATTTTTCCTCTGTGAAGTAACATATTTGTGCTACTTGGTTTTGTGGGTTTAAATCCACTGAACTGTAATCTGCAAGGAACTACTTGCTGTAGACATAAATGCATATAAGTGCTTCTGTATGTGAGAATCATACACATGAATAAATTCCTTAAAATCTGAGAGAAAAGTGGATAAAGGACATTTACTGTTATTCCCTAGCAATTAAAATATTTGACCTAAGCAGATTTTAAAGGGTCTCAAATCCTCTCTCACATTAGACAAGGAGCCCAGGTTGGTAAGTCTCTGTTCGTTCGAATAAATGATTTGGATGAGGAGCAGGGCATTCTTGAGACTCTTTAGCAAAACTAAGTTTTTGAAGTCAGGCATAATACTAACTTTAATTTTGGGCATGAGAACAAGTTCTATTAGTTTTTTGCCTTTTTCACTTAGCAAACTGACTAATCTCACCAAGAAGCCAGGATCTGCAGTGCAATGTGCTGCCTTCCTGTGGTATTTGCCAGGATGTAGTGGTCCTGACAGTTAAAATTAAGATTATGACAGGGAGGAACAGGTCAGTCTAGCATGAAATGAAGAGACTGAAGTTGAATCAAAATTAAAAAAAAAAGAAAAAAACCTCAGATTATAAATTTATATTAAAAATAGTAAGGATTAGAGGGAGCTTCCAGCCAGTCGGAAATGGTTCAGACACCACACAAAAAATTTTACAGCCATGTGCGCCTCTTTTAAGATTTATGCACTTCCTCTCCATGATGGATACTATTATCCCAAGAAATACTGCTTGTAGAACTTCATTTCTAAGCTAATATCGTGTTACAGGGTAACTGTAATTAGACATTCTGTGATGTAGAACTTTGAAAAAAAGCTGTATTCTTCAACAGTAAAATAAAAATATGAGAAGTTCTGGGACGTGTTTTTTTGAATACACAACTTCATGTAATTAGAATTAAATAGAGACTTCCAAGAAAGCTCGGTATATCTCAGTCCTCATCCTGGCTGCTTACAATCAGAAAATTTGCTCATGGTAGACATGATCCTTTCTATTCACTATGTTTCCTCACACAGCAGCTGGATTACTCAGTTGAGTATTCATTTTTCCTGTCCTGTGGTACAGGCAGCAGACACATACAACCAACAGTGCAGAAGACATAATAGTCAGATCCTTAGAGCTGACACTTACTTCATACTCCTCCTTAAATCCGTAGCCTTCTGCACACTTCATCTGGGTGATGTGCTGCAGCAAGTCAGCTACACGGATGGCTGGATGGAGCTGTCCGGTCTGGTACGGCACGTCCACTGGGTCTCTCTTCTTATAGGTGTGGGACTGGACCAGGCTGCTTGTGTCACTGGCCATCGTATGGGTTTCATCTAGAAAAAGAGTATCTCATTATGTAATGGTCCAATTTCACTTATTAAGAGAAATAGAAACTACAGAGATTTCTAGGAATGGCAGAAATCTGACACCACCAGCATTGCTTCTGTCTGTGAAGGCTACACCAGAAGAACAGTAAATCCATGGAGCAGTTTACACACGGAAATTGCAAGACTGATTGGAATGAGGCAAAGTCCATAATTCTACAATGGAAGCATTGCAGAGCAGTCCAAACTCTAATATTGTTTTAAATATGCTAGCTGATTGCAAACAAGTTTTAAAACAGGCATTTGGTTTTAAACTGCATGAAGTTTCTTTCTGAAACTTCAACAAGTCCCATGGAAATTGGACTTGTATTTTTCATAGATTACTGAAGTGCTATATTTTACACTGCAAATTTAGAGCAAATGTTTGGAGTGAGCAAAGAGCAAAATAAAAGGATGCACTAAATGGCTTATGGTTTCATCAAGCTAGGACTGCAATGGAAATGTAGATCTGAAAACATTTGGAGACAAACTACAAGAGGACAAATGCAAAGGATCATCTGATAAGGAAAAATGTCTTGACTGACTGCTGAACATGCTTTAGGACCAAGGTGCATCATGAGCCACCACATTAGGCATGGAATGTTATATGTCAACTGACATGCAAGCCAACAAACAGGAGACCCCCGTGGGCTGGTTAAAATTTTTATGAGACACATACTTCTCCCAACCCTCCACATCTCTTCCATGGGGCAAATGGGCAACTTACCATTGATTGGCACTTTTAAGAAGATACATATCAGGAGAAAAAAAGAGGAGGAGAAAAAGGAAACAGGGCATAAGCAACAGTACTACATTAAGAATTACAGGTAATTTTCTGTTTTTAATTTAGTCTTTACAAAATGATTTCCTAAATGAGTCAGATTCTGATCTCAGTTTCATAGTATAAATTGGATTTACTGAAACCAAGGTATCTTACTGTGAGCCAATTCACATAGATGGAACTGAGATCAAAACCTATACTTAGCAGTAAATAGATAGATGTGAAAGTGCACTCTGCCTAAGGAACCAATATGACTTTCTTCCTATTTAAATGGAATTCTAAAAATTTGTTTAGACTTGACAAGAGAAAAAAACCCACCCCAAATTCTAAGGTCAAAGAATCATCATAAATATTTTATCTGTCTACTGAAATAATAATTTTATATATCTTAAGAGTTTTTAAACTTTAACCAAAACTGTTAATGTGGCACTTTGACTTATTCAAGCTATTCCCCACTGACTGCACACTGAATAAAAATACTTAATCCGTGTAATAGTTATAAAGTAAGGTATTTGTAAAAAAAAGTTACTTTGTAAGAAGAGCTGTATGAAAGGGAAGCATTAAAATAGTATTTCCACATTCATAAGTTAGATAAATTATAGCAGAAAGTCCCACAAATACTCTATATGAAAAGGTCCCAGATTCTCATGTACACACCAAAAATACTAACACACCTTATTAAAGGCGGGGTTCTGGTCTTAGTTATACTACTGAAAAATGATGTTAAAGCCAGAAAGCTCAATGAATCATATTTCAAGGATAGTCTGAGGGTCTCTAAATTCCCATTAAGACACATGAAATCTGGTCCTCACTAAGCATACAGTCAATACGAACTGTGCATTTACACCTAAACCAAAAATAGCAGAGAAAAATTTTTGTGTATGAGTATGGCCATTTCACTCCTTTTCTTGTCAGTCTGCTAATTCGATCTCATACAGAGGAGAGGGATTCATCCTTTAATCATAACATTTTACACCTTTTGTCTAATGTGATATACGATTGTACTGCAAAGCAGCTCGGGATGCATGGCATGAAGCGTGGTATACAAGTGTAGGTACAGTATGTTGCTGCTGAAATGGCACCTGAAAACTACAAGGTGGCTAAGACACAAAAGACAAAAAAAAGTGTAGAAAGTTGATAATGATTTTTTGGTTTGCTTATTTCAATTTTAGAAACAAGTTAGAAAACTTGAGGATTTCTTTTTTTCTTTTTGCAAACTGTTAGCAACTAAGACGAAGGCAAAGTTATCAGAGTCTTGTACTACGAAAGCAGCAGTTTAATACTTATGAATTTCTTTCCTGTGAGCTCCCTAGATTTAGACTAATTTTCCTCTCTCCATTTCTTTATCCTTTACAGCTGCATTAATACTGCAGGAGTTATCTTTTAAGTTGTTTTAAATAAAGTGTTTTCAATCCTTGCTTTATATGGCACATTAGGAGCCACAAATATTATAGTGTTTTACTCTGCCTCTGAGCACTGTAGCGTGAGCTTTTCAGGCTAGGAGTTTTTCAAAGGGTGAGCTCCCCCAGATGCAGTGTTCATATGCACTGAAAGTTTGTCCAACTTCAATACTCATATGGCTGCACTTGTCCTACTCTCCTCTTACTCACGCCCATAGAGCTATAAAACACTTAATAAATAATATACTTATTAACTAGTTAGATGAACTCTCAGCATGGAAGATATCTAGAAACCCAGCCCAGTATCTTTTCTGAGCTGAGACTTTTCCCAGTTTCAGAAATATGTACATGGTTGATATCAGACAAACATTATCTATTCTCATGCTCAGATACTATAAATTTAGCCACTGCTATGGAAAGTTTTGGGTTTTTTTTTAATTTCAGGCTTCTACATAGGTTATTCGGCTAAGAATGGAAGTTATTCCTCAAATGAAAGATTTCCTCATCTGAACTAAGGAGACAGACTGTTGCCTTTTGCATCATTCAAAGAGCTCACCACTAATTACCAGGCTTTTTAAAAAATATTGGCTAGGAAGTTCCTAATTCACATGAATAGTCTGAAGATCCTGCAGTATGTAAATTTGGAAGCAGTAAGTGTGCTGTGGCTTTTCTAGGAGATTTTGAAAACTGAACTCAACCATTCACCAGACTTGTATCTTTTCCTTGAAGTCACACTGAGAAGTTCTTTTAGTTCTAACTACAGGCTTGACCCTGCAGCTTAACACGACTTCTTTAGACATTGGAAGACAGCAAGAGCAGGTTTTAGTTGCAATTAAAACCCTGCACACTTTGTTAATAGCTAGATTCTTCTACCAACTCAAGCATAGATAATTTGATTTACCTCAGATACACCCCTACTCCTACACACAGTCATAAACACATACTGGGAGAGAGATCTAATCCGAATGGAGCACCATTCATAAAATTTTTAACATGTAAAGTTACAAAAATATTAATTTTGTGCAGTGAAGTAACCAAAATATTTTCTGAGATGAGTAAGCACAGGTTTGTTGTAGTAGACCATAAAATACATGCCTAAGTAATTAAAGATTTTACAGACTTAGTAAAATCGGAGAATTTATTTTTCCCAGTGTGTGTTTGCCTGATACCTGAATTACTTGCTTAGAGATTATTTCCTGGGGGAGGAAAAAGCTAAAAAATAATTTAACCATTGTTATCATACAGAAAAGGATCACAAAAATAAGCAAAGAAACCATTAACTAAAAGTTAATAATACAGACAGGAAATCTTGAAGTTTTTCTCCTGATCATAGTACTTTTCTCCTTGCCCACCCACAAGGTCAGAAAGAACATCTACTGGATGAAGCACTGAATGAATGCTAAAGCACACCAAAAAAATCTAACATCTCAGGCAGTTAAAAGGCACTGCAAATTTCATTTGCATGCAGATTATTACATTGTTACAGTCACTACCATTACCTTCTACCAGATTTACATAATGTATAAAACCAGCAAAGTTCCTTCTCAGAGTTATCACACTGAAGTGCACTGCACTAAATATTCTTTCACAATAACAAATTTTCAAGATCACCTTCCTAAACTTTTACTTCTTATATGCTTCAGTCTATTTTTATGGAAGCCTGTTTAACTTACAGTTTAAGGTCAGGAATCAGTTAAGGGGTCTTACATTTTTTACAGTGATTAGAAAAAAAGGAAGAGGAAGAAAAATATTTGTTCTGTGAATAAAAATTGAAAAATGAGGAAACAGGCTTAACATTGGAGTTTGAATTCTTGCTACAGTGCACTGCTATGTTTTGAATTATTACTAAAAGAATTGCCCCTGTTTCATTTGAAGTTAGGATGGGAAGGAGGTGTAAATGAACACAAGCCACGAAGTGGTTAGAGTTACTTAAGCACTGCAAATGCAACAGCGCCTCATGCTTACTATCTATCACTGTGCAGAAACCTTTCTCTTTTTGACATTGGACAATGGCAAATTTTCCTAGATTCCAAGTGGAAATGCTTTACACTTTAACCATGTTTTTAACCTACAGTTCTACTGTTTTATTTCATTCCTGTGACACCTGATGCATAATAAACTATATACTCCAAGTGTCATATTATCATTTTGCTGTTCAAAATACCATCTCCTCTCTGAAACTTCACTTTGACAAGCACATCAGAAACTCTGCAGAATTGTCAGATGACATGATAGCTGATAGATGGCCATAATTGTATTTTGTCTGATTTTCTGTATCCTGAATAGTCTAATTAAGAAGGAAAGTTATTTTTAAGAAGTGACATCTTCAGTTCTGAGATAAAACAGAAAAAAAATGAGGGAAACTACTTCAGTTGCTGTAATAATCAAATTCTTTTGTGTCACTCCAAATACATGCATAAACATTTCCTTGTAAATCCACTTGTTAAAATTATTTCTCTCTTTTCTCCCCTGACTCGCATTGTGACAGTAGTAATCAAGCCTGATAATTGTCCTTAGCACCTCAGTGTAGCCAAGCCTACCATCCCTCCCTTTAGCATAAAGCTCCAGTATTTTGCATACTATTGTCTGCACCCCAAGAACTGCAACTTCTGAAATTACTTCAGCAATAAACTTTGATAAAGGGAAATGTTCTCACCTAAAATTGCAGTTGGCACAAATGGATCTGTCATACATCATAAGCAGGTCAATGCAGAAAAGGTAAAAAGAGAGAGAACAGTAAATGATTGATACATGTTCCCGAGTTTTCTTTCAGAAAGCTACTGTTAGCAACCGGTATGTTTCTTATATATGCATTAAATGTTGATGGCAAGGAGTATAATAACATAAATATGTATGTTTTATTATCAAAAGATCTATATAGGGTGGAAACCAAGAAAAAAACTGGTTACCTGGGTAGTAAGAATTAGGCACTGTTGTGCTCAATGTGTTAGTTTTCATTGTAAATGAAGATGGTGAAGATACAGCTGCAAAGAGAAACAAAGCTGGTTAGAGACAGAGAAATGATACGCAGCTACTTAAGCTGAGTGACACAGCACATGGGACTGACTTGGCTTAGAGTGCATCCTGTTGTGTTTCTTGCACTGGAATCAGAACCTAGGGAAAAGCAGGCATTTCTAGTGAATGAAATAGCTCACTGATTTGATCGATTCTCTAAAAAGAAATGTCACTGGAGAAAGCATTTTGATCGCTGATGGGAAATACACTTCTTAAATCACAAGATTAGACTGAATAGTGATGCTTGAAACAAGACATCACAATGACATCAGGTGTTTTTGACAGAAGCTTTGATCATTAATGTTTTCTTTATAATACTGTAAATACTGTAGGCAAAAATTCTACTATAGTTTATTTTTTCCTCTCCTTTTTTAATTTGATTTGTTCAGACAGGTGGATAATGTGTACAGAGATACTAAAAGACCCTGAGTATTACTCTTTGCTTAACAGTGGTCTTCAGGGAGTGACACACAGACCAATGCTCACAGTGGTATTTAACCATTTAGCCATTTGTGAAACCAAAAGGAAAGTCCAATGGAACAAATTAAGTTCCGTTTGTCCTCAGTATACAAATATTATGCAAATTACCATTGTAAACACAGATACATTTAACAGGTGGGAGTTAATCACAACATTTTACAGGATGTTCAGCCAAGAGTCATTAATGGCTTTTAAGCAGAGCTTCTTGCAAATTCAGCCTTAGTTGCTTGTCTACACAGCTCAAAATCAGTCTGATCAGTGAATGTAAGGACATTCTGGATACCTGTAAACAGACTAAGAGGAACGTGTGAAACAAAACAGAGTTGAGGAAGACAGGATCTGCTGGATGAGGAGTGAGATTACTCCTGCTGGCTTTCATCCATCTTTTTTTTTTTTGGTTGATCTTCCAGGGGATACAGTTGCTAGCCCTTCTTAAGATGGGGCTATCTCAAAACCGGATTAAATAATGCTGACAGTTATCATTTATCATATAAATTGATACATCTGAGACCATATTCTATTGATTATGCCTCTGGAATGAGGAGATTACACTTCCTTGATGGCAAAACCAGAATGATACTCCTTCTAGGTATGGATGCAGAGATTGGTTGAGGTCAGGTCTCCTTCTGTCTGCAGCTAATAAAACCTGCTAGATAGACAGTGCAGGCAGGATAATGAACTTTCATAGGAAGAAGGAATGTTCTAAATCTCTTGAGTTCACAAAGATTCCTGAAGACTGTCAGACTGCTTCTTTTGGTGACCACATTTCTTATGGAAAGTCTAATTAGGGGTTCTAGCCCTCAAGTGGTATAAAAAACTTGTTATGGCAGTAATTTCAAATAGGTTTGAAATTATTTCAAATAGGTTTGAGGTGGTTTACAGAAAGAGGATTTAGTCTCAGGAACTCATTGCGGCTTCATTTGTAGTTATGACCATTCAGTAACATCACTGGAAAACTACATCGTGATGATGGAAGATGAAGTAAAACCTCTTGATCTCTCCACAGAAATAAGCAATCTCATTAACTGCAAGGGTATATTCTCACCAGAAAGGAAAGTCTGATTTGAAAGATCTATTTCGAATCAATTTCAAAAGTAACTCAAATGCAAATTAACATTGCAAATTCTGAGCCTAATGCTGCTGAGAAAAGTCTCTCTGTATAAACCTCACAGAGTGTTTGTACAATTGAGCTCATCAAAGATAAATTCTTAAGCATATTATTAAAGAGTGGGAGTTGGGCCTTGCATACTGTAAGTACTTGAAACAAAATTTAATCTTTGACAAATTCTGAACACATTAAAAACCACTGGCATACAAAAAACCCTGAGGTTCCTTAAGAACTACAAAATCAAAAAAATTTTTTGAACATAGTCATTCTTTTAAACAATTATAAAAAACTACTGTTTTTTCATGGCCTTTGCTTAGAGCTAAACCTCTGACAGGAGTGAGACCTTGACTAATATTCTAATACAGGAAATTTTATATCCCAAATCTTATTTATTTTCAGGGTAGATCCAAGAAGACCCAGGATATTAGACAATCTTTTATGAAATTGAAGAACAGGTAAATCCACTGAGTTCTTCCTTTGCACAAGCAACAGAAAGAGCATCGTCTAGAATTGAAAATAATAAGACAATCAGATCATCATTATTAAGTTATTACATTAAAAAATAAATTTATACTACAAAAAAGAAATGAGCAGGGGGAGTATTTCAAGAACTTGGGACAGCATAAGGGATATGAAATTTTTAACATAATAGAGACTGAAGAAAGGTAAAACTACTGTTTCAGTAATGTCATTGCTCTTCTGTGGAAGAAAAGGATGGACAGAAAAAAGCTCAATTATCCTTATTATTTTTAAAGAAGTCTATTCTTGATGTCTGACTGTCTTGCTCATTTGAATAGACACTGTAATGTGCTGCACAGTGGGAAACTCCTGGTCCCATGGATTTCCCATGACTGAGTAATGAGGAATATTTTAAAAACCATTTGCACCTTTCTTCCACCTTCAAAAAAAAAGAAAAGAAAAGAAAAGAAAAGAAAAAACTTACATCTCCCATTTAGATTGTGCGTGTCCATGAAAGAGAAAGCTTCATCACAGTTGGTGCCTTGCTCAGTGTAGCTTTTATCCATTGAATTCACCATCACTGTCATTTCCTGCCGTGTACTACTCAAAGTCTCTTTCCGCTTTTTAGCCAATTTTCTTAAGAAATGAATGATGAGAAAAAAAAAAAAAAGAAGAAAAACAACTCTCAGTGAGCAGACATAGTCTTCATGTTGTTTACATCAGTACTGCAGTTCATAACCATATTATTAAGCAACATTTACATTTGTTTATGCATTTCTGGACCCTTACATTTATTTTACACTCACGTGTTTCAGGCTGATAATCAAGGTATAGTTGCCAATGCTCTGACATATGGCCAAAAGCACCTCAATCCACTGCGAAATTAAAGGGGACTACTTGGATAAGAAGGTGATGTGAGCTACTGCATCAGAAGCTATATCTGATTAAATATATAAATAAAAATGACAGGAGGGAAGATTTCACTGGAACCGACAGATCAGTACCAATGTTCATTTCAGACGCACAGAACAGTCTGGAGTGGGTTCATTGATACACCTTGTAACACAGCTATCTGGGTTACATAATACTGCATAGTTACATTGGAGCTCTGAATACACATTGCACACGCAAGAGACTTGAGAGACACTTTAGGACTTGCATTCCTAAAGACTGTTTTCTGTCACTCCTGATTTCAGGAGGATTAGTCACATGAGCTAGTGGCTTCTCAGCAGGAGTGGTCTGTCAGTAACAAGATATTAAATCTGATACTACAATAGTGATTCATTAAACTATAGAACTGCCTTGGATGCATATACCCCTTTTTTTTCCAGATCTGTCTGTTTCAGTCTGAAGTCTCACTGTCTCCCCCTGAGTTATGCTTAGCTACATCACAAGACAACATGTACAAAACTCATGATTTTTCCTTCAACCTCTGTGAGACATCTGTGATCCTGATGCTAGTGGATCCTATGACTATTTGGCTTGCTTCCCAGGCCTGCGGCTCTGTCTTAGACCAAAACTTTCTCCAGGCTCTTGCCTACAGCTTTAATTTAAATTTTCCAGATTCTTTCTGTACAGTATCTTCAAGGTATGGATTTAAAAAAAATAACTGCTCCACGGACTTTGAACTTGTTCTCTCTGTTAATTCAATGACTTTTCCACTGTGGAAAGCATAATGAGTCAGCTCATATTCATCTGCCAGAAGGATCTTTTACATCTCTTCAACTAGAACTTACAGGAGCTTATTATCTCATCTAGGTTTACTTCTACTTCTATAGGCCAACTGTATCAAGCATAACCAACTTGTGCTGACTTTCAAAGCCCTTCTCTTTGTTAAACTCTCACTCAGTATGAAAAGACAATTCTCACCACAGACAAAAATTTTATACCAGCCTCCCCTACATTTTCGAACAAGCACATTTATCCTCAGTGGAGAGACTTTCTGTAACCCTCCCTACTGATATCTCACTACTCTGCTTCAAATCACTGCCTGCAGACACACTTTGCAAAGTACTGATATTACTGCTCACTATGCTGATCACTACTGCCCCAGAGACTTCTCATGTTCCCCATCTATCCACCTGCTGCCCCTCATCTTGCACCTAGATAACAAGACTTTGAGCAGGAGCTGTGGTTGTGTTCTCTACTGATGTAGTACCAAGCTCAACAGCATCTTAATCCATGACTGAAGCTCAAAATGCCTTTGAAACTAAAGTCTTGCTAATAATAGAAGTATGCAGTTGCAGGCATGGTATTGGGTGACTGCACAGGACAGCATTAAGGGTCACGTTTGGCCCTCAATAAGCTGATAGATTGCCCCTGCATTCCCAAGGGCATGTCCCCATGACTGAAAGCGAACGAAGTACTCTGCCTTAAAATCCTGCTAGAGTACTTGCAGCAACGAGTAGTGTTATGTCTTTGCTCTTTGCTCATCCCAGCTCAGGAGCCACCTGTGTTTGTTTGAGCCACCAGGAACACACTACAGATTGCAAATGATGCTGAGAAGGAACATGCTTATGGTCAGGTGGATGGCAGGCACTTGTGGGCCCCTGGACTACACTATACACTTAGATGTGCAACAAAACCTAATCCATAAATGCTCATTATTATGCATTTCCAAATTTGCTACTGATAATACTACAGTCCAGGTAAGAAAGAGGGTAAGATAAACACTTAACCTGTAAGTGACATGACAACAATGAAGTCTAAGTCCTGATTTTTTTATTCAAAGTAGAATCTGAGACTTATCACCTAATACATGAGTAACTTCACGGAAATCCTTTGTAAGGACAGGTTTATCAAAATTGCAACATGAAATGGATATATTTTTTCCTCTTTCACCCTTAGATGGCAGTACACTAAGTCATGCATGGCTCCCCTTCCAATCTTTTGGTCCCATAACCAAGTTAAAGCAGATTTATTTTTTAAGACAGTAACAACTGTACAGCACTTCTCAATCTGAATCTAATTCTGGAAATAGGCCTTGTGGGAAAAGTTCAAATCTGAAACAACTGTTACAGGAAGAGAGCAATACCAATCACACTTCTGTACTGTGAACAAAAACACCCACTGGACTCAGTCAAGTAAACTTTAGCTGAATATAACATTTCTTACATCTGCAGTTTTCAGATACTGTTGAAAGTGTTGCAGTGCTGCAGACTGCATCTCATCTCTTCCTTGGATCTCTCAATCCCCAAGTGGCTCTAGCTATACAAGATTTAAGAAACTTGTAAAACCATGGTACCTCACATCACCATCACCACTCATGCTCCTAGTTTTGAAGTAAATTTTGGGGGGAAAAAGGCTTAAATATTTGATCATTTTCACTAATGGAAAAGACACTTCATAGCTACTCTCTGATATTTCATCCTTCTCAAAGGAAAAGAGCTACAACCAAAGGAAAAACATAGATTAGATGGAAGCTCCCATGATGGCTAGCTAGGATGAAATTATTTTTGTAGGGAAAGCAAAAATGATCCGCTTATCACACAAATAGTGTTACCATCACTATATGAGGAAAGAGAATGTACTATATCAGTCACAGGAAAGAGAAGCCTGATATTCAGAAAAATCTCAAGACTAGCTAGGAACTGTTGGAATTTCAAGGCACGAGAAATAGCAGGAAGTGAACGTGGTGTAAGACGGTAAAATGCAGAGCAGACAAACATACAGACTTCCCCTGCAAAATTGTGTGGGATTTTGTGTATCTTCTACTCTGTTCTGTTACAAGTATTAATAAAAACAGTCTAGGAAAGTAGTAAGCTAAATGGTTCACCACAATCTGTCCCCATTTTATCTAACATGATGAAACTCTTAAATGCTGCATCTTCTCCTGTACACTCTCTTCTAGTTGAAAGGCTCACTCTGTAAAACTTCTGCAAGCCTAACTCAGTACCTTTCTCAAAATCCTCCTTCACTGTGACTTCTCCCTCAAACTCTCAAGAAAACCAACTCCAATAACTGCTAAACTGCTACTACATTGTCAGCCTTTGTCTGGCTCATTTTCCATATATTTTCCTGTATCCATTTTCTCTGTCCTGTGCTGAGTTAAATAACAAACTCTGTTGGACCTAGCTTGCCTTTTCTCTTTATGTTTATAAAGCACTGGGCACAAAGAATGAGACACAACAGGACACTACCATAGTTAGAGGAGTATAACAACTATAAAAATAATAATAAAAAAAAAAAGCTGACTGGGGCAGGTAACTGGAATTAACTCAGACCCTGCCAAAAATCTGCCTTCTACTTCAATTTAGGAACAATGAGAAAAGCATCTTAATTTTAATCTAACAAAAGTACTCATTCCTGCTTCTCCATTCCAAACTGAAAGGTAACCTCTTTTTTAAATCAGTATGCCTCCTTTCTTACCAAGAAAAGAAAGGAGAAACAACCTGCTGCTATTTTTCACAGCTCCAGCAACAAACTACCATCACCAAGATATTAATTAAAAAAGTGAGATAGAATTTGTTATGGTGTTCCTAAAGGAACTGGGCTGAATTTTTTTCTTTTAATTAATGCAATGATCTATTGCACTTATTCCAACTCGAGCTAAAATAGCTTCTTCTTACATTTTTACTGTTACAAATTTTACTTCTCTGTTTGTGGAAAAATCACATAAATGGTTCAGTTGAAGAAAGGATTGGGGGCTTTAATGCAACCCAGTGGTGCAGTGCACTTGTAGTTGCAAAAGCTTTTAACAGTTTGCTCATCAAATGCCTAAAAGAATCTAAACTACAGTAGAACGATCTTTTAGTAAAATCCTTTAGTAGCTCATTAGAAAGATGTGATACCAAGGGTAGGGCTAAATGGTCATTTTTTCACAACAGAGATACACTACTAGTGGCGATCCTACGAAAGTGCTTGTCGGGATTTGCACTCTTCACCATATAGACACTGACCTAGAAAATGTCCATGATGTTTTTGGACAAAATGCAATTTTAAAATTGTAGTAAAAATTAGAAATAGAGTTAAAAAGTTACAAATTTATCACATGAGGTAGAGTGACTGGATATTCACTTAAGACAAAATTCAGTGTTGACAGACATAAAGTCAAGCATATGGGGAAAATAATCCTAATTATACACACACAATATTGCATCTAAATATGCAATAATCAGAAAGAAATCTGAAAGTCACTTTTTCTTTGAAGACAGAAAGTTCAGCACTATGTACAGTTAAAAAAGCAAAAAGAAGTCAGAAATGACTATGTAAGGAATAGAGAACAAAATGGAAAATGTGATTAAGCAATTGCATAGATCTATGGAGCTTCCACATTTTGAACACTGCATGCAGTTCTGCCACATGCCTATCCAAAAAAGATTTTCTCAAAGTAGAGAACATATACAGAGAGGTGATAGGAAGATCAAAGGAGCAGATCCTACCAGAAGAGTAGTAATCCTTACAAAGATAAGGAGTCTCTAGTTTGAAAAGGAAGCAGCTGAAATGAGAATATGTTAAAATTATATAAAAAACCATGGAGAAAAGTAAGAAATTAATGAAGAACAATGCAAGAACCAGAATCAGGGAGTATACAGAATTTTTTAAAATATAAAAGTAAGTATTTTCACAAAACCCAGAAACTGCTCTACTCTGCAATGATGCAACCTTTCCTTGAGTCCTGTGTGCAGTAGTGGGCATCACAACATGAAAAAGACATTAAACTATTAGAGAGTGTCCAAAGGAGGGCCACAAGGGTGGCTGGAGGGCCTTGAGGGGAAGCCGTGTGAGGAGCAGCTGAGGTCACTTGGTCTGTCCAGCCTGGAGGAGACTGAGGGGAGACTTCACTGCAGACAACGTCCTCGTGAGGGGAACAGGAGGGGCAGGCACTGATCTCTTCTCTGTGGTGACAGTGACGGGACCTGAGGGAATGGCCTGAGGTTGTGTTNACCTGAGGGAATGGCCTGAAGTTGTGTTGGGGGAGGTTTAGGTTGGATATTAGGAAAAGATTCTTCACCCAGAGGGTGGTCGGGCACTGGAATGGGCTCCTCAGGGAAGTGGTCAGGGCACCAAGCCTGACAGAGTTCAAGAAGTGTTTGGACAACGCTCTCAGGCACATGGTGTGATCTTGGGAAAGGGTCCTGTGCAGGGCCAGGAGCTGGACTCGATGATCCTTGTGGGTCCCTTCCAGCTCAGGGTATTCTATGGTTCTATGGAAGTTTTGCAACACATCACCACAGGATTCCAGAGATATCAAAAGTTAGTACTGGTAAAAGAAAAAGTGATTAAGGGCTGAGCGGAGGTAATGCAGTGAATGTATTACCTTACCTTCAGGGTATTGCTGTTTGCATCTAAAGGTTTGTCACTGGCCACTACCACAGACATGATCTGGACTTTTACTCCAAAATTTGATGCAATTTTTTATTGTATTAACAATCCCTGCACAGATCATGCAGGAAACAGGATGGAAACACATAATTTGCTTTTCTAACACTCAGAATTATTCAATTTTTGGAATGTTTAGGCTACTTACAATACCAGCAGTATTAATCAACTTATTATTAACTGATAATTTATTATTATTGTTAATAAATAAATTAAATTACTTACTTTGCCCATCTATTTTGGCTGTTTAGGATATGCTAAAAGAAGACTCCTAGCTAATTTGGGGGAATATTTTTCAACTTGAAATAATTTAATAAGCATACTGATTGAGCAACATTCTGTATGAAGATGTAATTAGATAAAAACTCTCCACAGGAAGCGGGTAAAGAAGTCTGCAAAGATAACACACTTGTTCCTTGTTTATTCAGTTTTTATATATTTTTCCAATTTACATTGCAATTATTTTTTCTTGAACAACAAAACAGTCCTTCTCAAGAACTGTAACTGCCTTCCTGCCTTCAACAATGAGTCCTCTGAGCCAGAGACAAGCCCACACATCACATGTCATTGTGAGAATTACATGTGTGTGATGAAACTCAAGTTTAGTCTACCATGTCTGGTTTGCAATAGCACACATTTGGTAACATCAGGTATTATTCCAAAAAGAAAATTCAAAATACCACTTTCTGTTTTTCAGATTTTTTTTTTCATTTGGGTATACCTTGAATCTCCAAAGCCTCATTTGTATTCTTTATGTTGCTTTTTATTGTTAGAAGGTCCTGGTAGAAAACAAGTTTTAGGAACCTGAACATCTAATCCAATTCAATCAAAATGGTAGATTTCTTTAGATGTTATTAAGTAACTATAATTACAAGTAATTAGTATATTAGTCTACTTTACATTCCTTATCAAAACAGTAACACTCTCCACAGAACCCTTTCTACCTCCCCCACATGGACTGGGCGGGGTAACTGAAGCAATTGAAATCAACATTTCTTATCAACACAGCGACACTCTCCACAGAACCCTTTCCACCTCCCACAAATGGACTGAGGGGGGTATTTGAAGGAACTGAAATCAAATATGGAAATGAAATATAAACAGTATGGCATTAGTGATAGTAAAGTTCTGCTCACCTAAAATTCTGTCATTCAATTTAACATTTATATGTCTTATATTGAAATGCAATATGCTCAAGACTGCAATTTCACAGCGACATTAAACTATGTTCTGTCAGTATTCTATCACACAGGAAATAAGGCTAGGGGAAATATTTATAAAGGCACTACATTTTGCAGCAAGAACTAGTGAACACTTAATCAAATACTTTACAAGTTGTCCCCACTTCAAGAACTGCCATTTCTAGAGAGCAACCACAGGGGAAGTAATCGTCAGGAGAATTAAAAAAATGTAAAAGGTGGCAGGATACTACTGAATTGTGTAGTTCCTTGCTTATGATCTCTTAGTATGCAAACCTGTATTAGATTATAAAATTATTCTTTGTCCTAAGAAGTTCAACATATATTTTGTATAGACATCAGAACAAATTAAAGCTACAACAGTATGGAAGACTGATGTAGAGACTACAAATATTTTATTATAGCCAAGGGTGCATAAGCCTTTTTACCTGATTTACAAAGGGGTGGTTTATTATAATTTCTTTTAGATGCCTTCTCTTTGTTCTAATTATCAACTTCCAGCTTCAAAGCAAATCCTAACATTATTCATTTCATTTTATCATGCTCTTGCATTCTCTGATAAAGAAAAAAGAACAAACTTTAAAAAAATGCTGTGATGATGCTCGAATTTTGGGAACAGTATTCCTCAGAGTATAGGATTTAATTTTTCCTCCCTTTCATTCACTGTAGCTTGCATTTTTTTTTGCACAGAGATTTTAGATGTACTTTCAGTAACACCAAAACTATTACTGGGAAACCAAGAAGACATTCCAATACTAGCAGGACTGGCTGGAAAGAGAGAAGGAAAAAAGAATACAAGTAAAGGGGTGAGGGGAAGGATTCCTTTAACTTACAGAATTACAAGAATTTAGTGCAAGGGAGTGCAACCTTTCTACATGAAGGTGGAGGTTAATGAAAATGGTTTTGATTTTTATTAGCATAAACAAAACCAGTTTTGATTTCTGTGGTTTTTACTTTGCCTTTTTACTCACTGCATATAAGAACTTGAACGGTCTTTTTGCACTTTTTTGTTGCTAGTATGTTGGTTTGCTAGCATCACAAGAGATCAAAGCAAAAAATAAAAGTTACTTGGATACATCCCAATATTACTATTAGCTCACAGATAAAGTGTGGCATGACTTAAGAAACAGTGGATGAGAAAAGAGAAAAAGAATATGGAGTTCAATGGGAAATGAGAAGGAAAAGATGATAGAAAAGTAAGGTACAGCTGCAGCCAAGAGACACAGCTCATCTACTTTTGCTGCTAAGGGTTCTTTCTTGAATTCAGGTATACAGCACATGCTTTGAGATTTGCTCATAGTGACATCATTAAAAACTCTACTTATTTGCTCCTTAGTTTCTGTTTCGTATGAACTTCTACATCAGATTATCTGACTTTCTGCAAGTGAGGATTACAGCATCAAACCCAAGAACACCTCAGGTCAAAGGAGGCATTGCACTGACAGAATTTCTTTGCGGATGCAGTGGCTGATGCAAAGGGGGAACACTGATGACCGACCAAGTGAAAAAAATTGAGCTATGTGGTGCATCAGATTAATGTAACAACATTTACTTGAAACGGGATGACTCTTGTCTTAGCTTTCAGAGAAAGTTAATTTTGTAGTTGCAGTTTAGTTCTTGTTTGTCCACCCAAGAGGGCCTCAATGCATTTTACTGTGATTGACAGGTTCTTCAGGGAAGGCTCTAGGCTACAGCAGTAAAGGGAATTTGAGAAGCTTTGGCAGAACTCTATGTCTGCAAAGCTTCTGGCTGCACTATTTTTGGCTCAAGCTACTTACTGGTCTTGGTCTTCAGAAAAATGCACCCACACACTTTAAAAAAATAATCCAACAACCTTCTGCTTCCCCAGTAGGAGAATAAAACGGTAATGAGACACAAGCAGCAGTATTTTCCATAATTTACTATTATCTAATTTTGAGCATAATCTTGAATATTGTAAGTAATGAACTGGGCAAGAAAATGTCCCATTCTACTCAGCTGAACTACAGAAGGAAACAGGAAAACCCACAAATTCTCTCAGTTTGTTTCAAAATTTAACAATTTTGCAATATGAATTTTAATTTGTGTTTTGATTTGCATGATCCTCAAATTAACAAAGGAAATAGTGAATACAATGTTTAATTGAACTAGAAGTCCTCCTGATTGCAAGGGTATAAAAGAAAAGTACACAGAATATTAAAACTTAGGTTTTTTCCCACAAACTAATTGCTTAGGAATATGTTCATTTCACCAAAGCCTTATTTACTTAAGTGGTTAGAGCAGCCATGTGGAACTATTTGCAGGATGGGGATCAGGGTGCCACTTAGAATATGGAGGAGGCCAAAGTATGACAAATCCTTTATGAGCAGAGGGAGGAACCCAGTAGCCCAGCTAAACACTTGAAGGCCTTTCTGATAGAAAAGGAAACAGACTCTTAGATATTACGTAACTGAGCAGGGAATTCTGCCTGGATTTCTCTCAATAAACAAATCCTGGACAAGGAGAGACAGAGAGAGCTGTGCTTGTTTAGCCCGGAGAAGAGAAAGCTCACAGGGAATCTTAGTGCTGTTTTTAACAACCTAAAGGAAGAGTACAGAGGAGACAGAGCTAGACTCTAGCAACAAGGTGAAAGGACAAGACAAACTAGACAGAAGTTGCAGTTCAGGAAACTCCTATTAGATCGTAGACAAGTTTTTGTCACGGTTGGGGTAGTCAAACAGTGGAGCAGGTGCTCAGAAAGGTGGGACCTCCGTCTTTGGAAATAATCCTCCTGGACAATGTCCTGAGCAACTTGATGTAGTCGAAGTCTGCTTTAAGCAGGAGGTTAGAAAAGACCATTTCTAAAGGTCCCTTCTGATCCTATTCTAGAATTCCTGCTAAATCGTCTGGTAATAGGGCTTTTTCATAAAAAGAAGTCATCGGGATTTAAACTATTACAGATTTGAATACAATCCTAAATTGTTCCTCTCCTGTGAATAATCCTACATGCAAGATAATGTCAGAATCAATACAGAATAATACTAGCAAAATTACAAACTGTCAAATAATTAAATATCATGATAGATATAGATTTTTTTTAGTTAATCATTCCATTTTTTAATCATAATTTTCTGCAGCTTGTACTAAACTACCTTTCTAACTTAAGGAGAAGGGCTTGTGTAAATATTTTTATCAATAAAGCTTTTTCATTAGAGAGCTAGTTATATTCATGTTGAACTGCATAAGGAGAATGTAAAAATCTTCCATGAAAAAAGACAAATTATGTTTTGATTTTCTAAAATAGTATTAATAATGTGTTCTTATTTTAATGAAAATGAAATGTTCCATTTTCCATTATGTTTGATTTGTACTGATTTTTGCTACAGTAATTGTAAATAAATGTAAAATGCCATCACACTACTTTACACACTTTTATTACAGTATTTCAAGTTTATTGAAATGACATATTTGAAATCTTTGAAGAAATCCTTTTCTGAAATGTATGGTCACAGAAAAATTACACACCTGACCTTTCCTTTTCCCTGAGCATACCTTTTCTTCCACAAAAAGAAGTTTAATTCTCTTAGTTACCACTGTTTGAAGAACAGTAAATGAAAATGTACACAGAACCCACTCCTGCTCTTCTGTTAGCCATTTTACTTAGAATTACAGAATCATTAGGGTTGGAAAAGACCTCCAAGATCATCAAGTCTGAGCTCTGACTACCACTCTGTCAAGTAAAACACAGCACTAAGTGCCACGTCCAGACATTTCTTGAACACTTCCAGGGATGCAGAGCCCACCACGTCCCTGGGCAGCCCAGTCCAATGCTTCACCACCCTTTCAGTGAAGAAACTCCTCCTGATGTCCAACCTGAACCTCCCCTGGCACAGCTTGAGGCTGTTTCCTCTTGTTCTGTCCCTGGCTGCCTGGGAGAAGAGACAGACCACCACCTCACTAGAGCCTCCTTTCAGGGAGGTGTAGAGAGCGGTAAGGTCTCCCCTGAGGCCCCTTTTCTCCAGGCTAAATGCTCCCAGATCTGTATTTATCAGGAGTACCTAGGTTCTTTTACATGCAAATGAATATACATACCTGATCTTGTTTTAAGAGCTAAAATTTTAAAGGAAATAATTTAGATGAATAAAAGATGTGTATATTATATTGGGCTTGCAGAGAGATATATTTTCTCCGTAGTAGGGTGTAGATGGGTGTTAAAGATCCTGCACATAGTAGAAGAATACCCTATTTATAACATATTGTAAAATATGTATTTTGCATTTGACATTGCAATCCTTCCCCTTTGTCTCAACAGCTTTTCTTTTTCCTCTTTGCCCGCATTATATTATCCTATGATCTGAATAAAAAACTAAATAGACAACACCAGGACTGACTCAGGAGGAGGCAGTTGTGTGATGTGTAGTGCCAGACAACATGAACATGAAAGCTTTTCACAGGAATACATCCGCAACAGATTTTGAAATTCTCTTCCTGAAACTAATTACCATTTTAGAAAAGGCTGGCTAATGATGAAAGAAAACACCTTCTTATCCCATACCTGTCAGTTTTAAGAAGAGCCTGAAACTCCCTGGGATGATGTGCACTGCAGGTGTCCAGAATCCCTGTGCTTTCACAAACCAAGAAAAGAGGCAGTGTTAAACTAATGCAAATTTGTTCTGGTTTTGCCCATACCAAACTTTTACCATATTTTCAGAGGTATTTCAAGCATGAGGAATTACAGAGCTGTATGGCAGATGTATCTGTTATGACACATTAGCCTCTGTCTTTGAGATTTGCTATGATATTGTGAAAATCCTTAAGCATGGCCAGGCAAATGTCTGTCTTTAAAAGTAAATCTGCCACATAAGCAGTTCCTTCCACAAACAGAAAACCCCTAGCCCCACGGTGCATCACTACCTGAGGCTGATCTGGGTATGGAACAGGTGTCTTCTATGTGAAATATTTTGTTCCTTTCACTATGGGGTTAGAAAATGTGTCTTGCAAGTCCCAGTGGGGGAAGCAGAGCCCCAGATCTCTACAGCACCTAGAACGTCAGTTCTATGCTTGCATAGGCTCAAGTTAATAGAAAACAATAGTGACAGTTTTAAATACAGGAAGTATTTTTCCCTTAAGGTATTTAGGTCTCTACACAGATATCTCTCTCACTGGACAGAAACTAATGCATGTGCAGGCAAACGGATGATCTGTTGGGTATACACCAAAAAAAGCAAGCTTGTGACAGGCATGGTTCTGTGAGGCCAGGCTGGATGGGGCTTCAAGCTGGAAGGTGTCCCTGACGGTGGCAGAGAATTTTGAACTAGAGATCCTTAAGGTCCCTTCCAACTGAAACCACTCTATGATCTGGCTTTATCAGTATAAGGACATAAAATGCCGTCCAAAAAAATTGTTTAAAGTTCTCTTAAACATTCCTTAAAGGAGATATCTTTAGCATATTTTCTATTTAAGTATATGTAAATGTAGTGTATGTATTGTATATATTACAAACATCCATGTCTATATGTAAACATGCAATTAAATACATGTAGTGTATTGCAGAACCAAAAGTTAAGGTTTTGATAGGCTTCATCTAATACAACCCACCCACTGCCTTACTGCTCCCCAGAAGCAGAATACAAAACAGCAAATGGCTTTTTGCAGATGAAAAATTCTGTTGTGTTAGTACAGATGTTCTGGTAAACAAGTAAGCATCCTGACCTAGTATCTATGTAAGTCCTGCAGCAGGAGGTACCTCTTCAGTTCCTGGGTATACTGCCTTCTGTGAAAGACACAGTTCCTTGTTCATGTTGACTTTTGCTCCATAGCCCTCACTTGAATAGCTAATTTTTGCCTCTTTGTATCCTAATACAGGCAGAAGCCTGTAAAACAGACTTGCTAGTGCTGGTACTGAGCATTCACAAACTTGCACATTATCTGTTCTGCGCTACCTATACTCCATCACGTGCCTTTCACTTCTTCAAGCAGTTCCCTCCTTCAAGACTACTGTAATCTTCAGTACACCTCAGCAGTTCAAAATATCCAACTGCATGGAGTTTTAATCAGTCTTTTAGAGGAGTCTATCTTCCTTTTCTTCCACGAGAAGCAATCTGTCTCAACAAAAGTCACTGACTAAAAGCTCAGAATAGGCAATACCCAGTCATGTAAGAAAGAAAATCATTTTTTCCTAAAGGGCTGCTGAAATTGGGCCATCCTCTTAGGGCAGGTGGAATAATGAGTGGGATGCATGAGGATACATCTAGTGCATTTCTGGTAGCGCACTAATGCACCAGTGCTCTGTGCTCCCTGCAGAAAGGAAGGCACCGAACAGTGGACCTTCATCAGCATGTAGCTTGTAAGCCATTCAAGTGCTCTCCCAAGCCATGGGTCCATCATTTAGTTGGCAGTGGAAGTGGGGTGGCAGCTGGACTGCTGCTAATCCAAAGACATGGCCAGAGGAGGGCACGCTCCAGCTGAGACCTTGTGCGGCTGATGCTGCACAAGCATCTTGGTCAGTCCAAGATGCTCAATCCTAGTTTATCCCACACAGCAGAACGCCACTTCTGTGAGAGACTGTCATCTATGCCCTGTATAAAATGCTGATGAAGTTGTCCTGCCCCTCCTTCCCTTTTATCAGGTATGTGTGTTGGGGTCTTATGTGCTATATTCAATGGCTCATTAGGAAGATTTTAATGTGAGGCCTGTATGGCAAGGGAGGTTGATTAATCCACTTTAGGGAGTCTTTATACCATGGTGGAAAGGGCAGCTGATACAAGTGCATAACATGGTGGCTTTACATAAGAACATTTCAAATATTTAGATACCTTCATTTCTAATTCTGGCAAACTGGAACCTATTAACACCAAAGGCTTTCTTAATTAAAAGATATAAGAAAGGTGTCAAGGAAAGCTTCTCTAAATTTTTCTAATGTAGCTTCATCTGAAAAATAAAATCAGTTTTATAGACACAATAACTTTAACATTTGAAAAGAATTTTAATTAATGATTGCTTATAAGACAGGATTTTCACTAAGAGCTTTGCCACACACAAGCAGAATGATAATCCTAAGACTGAGGAATCAAAATTTTTGCATGGAACCACACCACCTCTAATCTATACCTCTGTCATAGAAACACAAAGAATAAATAAAAGCCTTTTACTTGTATTCAAGTCTAATTCTAAATTCTGTGAAAATACAGTTTTAAAGACAGAAAGACATCTTTTATCCTTGAAAAAGGAAAAATCTCAAACTTCTAAACAGAGCTTGCATGGTAAAGTTCCTTTCGAGTTGACAGAGTAAAAGCAATAAATAATGTCATAGCCCTTCCCCTGATGAAACCATCCATCACAAGAATACTCTATGTATTAAAATGAGCTGCTAGGCACCGTGGTGTTCTTCAAAAGGCAACAGCCTTGAACAACTAAAATATTACTATATCATTAAAAACATCAGTCAGTTAGAATTTGAAACTTTAACAGTGATGATAGTTGCTGTTTTTACAAGACACAGACAAGTACTTCAAATATACTGAAACATTACAGTTTACAGTAGTGATGTAATACAGGCAGTATACTAAGATTTATAGATACACAGACCTGTCTGAAGGGAGGTGGCCATGAGGCCAGAAACAGAACTAACAGGCTTTTGTGTAGAAAATAAGAAACCATTCCTTTGCAATAATAACAGACAATGGTGAAGTTTGTGTTATAATGTGTTAGTGCTAAAATTAACTGTCCACCTCATCATTTACAGAGAAAGGGTGCAAACTGTGACAGCTGCAAAGCAAACTGCTTGCTTCTTATTAAAAAAAAAAAAACCTAACAAAACCCCACATCATAATTTGTTAACAAAGTATACCTTCTTAGGAAAACTTAAAAGAGTTCCAACAAAATGATTCTGCACCCCTGAAGAATGTAATGCTTAATAATATCCTTTCTAGGAGTTTACTGAATAATACAGCTAGCACAGAATTCTCTGTTAAAGCTCATATTGATTTGGGAGATGGTACTCGAGAGGGAGTGTCTTAGTGCCTGTAACAAACTGTAGGTTAGGTCAAGAGACAGGTGTGAGTAGGAGTCCCATGAGCAGAAATTAGAGAGGGAGAGGTTGGCAGAAGATTAAGTTGCAAGGCAATACTACCATTCAATCACATTTGGGAATATGCGGATATTTTATTGTCCTAGAGAATCTGCATTTAACAAAAAAAACCCCAAACCAAAATCCAAAACAAACAAAAAGAAGCAGTGAGTAGGAATGCTTCTGAAATAGCATAGCATTTACTATGGAACAGGTTTTTTTCATGCTTTGGCACAAGTGTTGGTATATTTTCTAATGAAATGGGATAAGTAATCCATAATATATTCATTATGGCAATGCAACAATACAAAAGCACCTGAAAGTAACTGTAGTGTTGTGATTTTTTTCCAAGCCTAAAGAAATATGAATGCACAACTGCAAGTACATCACATTCATACACTAGATCACAGCCATTTCTCTTTAACATATTGTGTGCTTCTGTAACTACTTTAGGATCAGATGTCAAACAAATGTTTTGACTAGATTGCCATTTCCTAGCCTATCTAGACAACCTGTTAAAAAGGAGTGTCATTCAAAGGAAATGATGAGACTCCTTAGAGCTGACTTCAGTGGACAGCTAAGTGAATGAGGAATTCAGAACAGCGCATTCCACTGCTGCCCTTGAAGAAAGGAGTGCTCTTTCAAGAGGTTAACACGCTTCCACTTGCTAACTTTAACTTGTGTGAGACCAAATGTAAAAGCAGGATCTCTAGTGCTTCCATTAAACTCAGTCACTCAGTAAACTAAGTAATGGAATCCTCTCAGTGAATAGATGACCTCAGTGCTGCACCATAGGTACTTGCAAGAGCATTATAGTAATTAAAAATTACCCCCCGACCGAGGGTAATGCAGTTTCATGCAAGTCACTGCATGGAATGACATTACCCTCCATCAGGGGGTAATTTTTAGCAGTCATTAGTAATCTTTAAGCTTACAAACACCGGATGAAAAATAGTACTGTGGCAGTTTCTTCAACAGCAAGGAAGTAAGCAACTTGGAAACAGATGAGTGGACATCTGTGCGATTCATTAGGGACACATGTTCACTATTTAAATAGCACCTTCCTTTAAAACACTTCAACACTATAAATAATGCTAACTAAGTGAGAGTGGGCAATGGCAGTGTAGTAGTATTTTGGCATAGGTGAATTACAGGTGAGAAGACTCTGCTTGAATTTAGATGAGAAGTTATGGTAGTAAGAAGCTAGATAAACCAGAGTTTTCACAAAATCCAGACTCAGAATTCTAGGCTAAAGGAGATACACGAACACCTGGATTGAACATTTGGATATAAGTTTGGGTAGAATTTTCATTAAAACAGTATTTCCTCTACTATGATGGCTGATTTCAGAAACTAGGTAAATTTTATGAATTATTGCCACATGCAGGTAAAACTGATTAAAACGGCTTGCTCTGCCAGAAGCAGAGAGAAATGTTTGTGTTATTTGGAAAATTATGTTTTACAAGTCAAAATAGCCTACAGATAGGAATGTATTTGTATTGTGGCTTGAATCTGATAAGGACAATTGATTACCCCTCTGCAGTTCCTGCCTGAGCTTCTCTCTGCCATTTCTATAGGGTTTTTTTCCACTAGGATCTGTGAAGTTCATGTTCCTACACAATGTAAGACTCTCATGCTATTTTTCCACTTTACTAATATAGCTCCTTTCACCTGAGGAGTTTTAAATATTTCATGGAGTTTTGCTAATTACAACTTACATCACTCTCTGTGAAATATGTATGGTAAGGGGACAGACAAAAACCACTTCACTCATCAGTAATATGGATCTTGGAAGGAAGCTAGCAGTAGGCTGACAGCAGTGTTAGTCTTTCCACAAAAGATGGAGAAGACTATTGCATTCAGCTGACAGATGAAAGGATTTCAGCAGGATGAATGTTATTACCTAAATGGAGGGTTGGTCCAGGAAATGGAAGCTTTGCATTTTCAAACAACTTTATTTATGTGCAGTACAACTAATGGATTCAAGCTTTCTACGAATTAACGTCCTGTGTTCCTAAGTACTGTGTTCCCAGATCTCCTCTGGGTACACAGCACCTGCTCCCCAACATCTCCCAGCTACCTCTCCTATTTGTATAATGAATTAAGTAGCACTAATTGCTAAACAGCAACAAGGCTAAAAATAGGATGAAATTTTAAGCGTCCCTAAATATCTGTCAATTCCTCATTTACAGTGATCCAACAGATGGGCAGAGTGTCCCTCAGCACTGTGCTGGGACAACAATTCAAAACAAACTTACAGCTTTTAATTTAGGTAAGAATTTAAAGAGAAGTTTGCAACTTAAGGCCAGTTGTGGATTATGTCTAAAAGTACTGAGCTTTAAGCAATCACATGATGACAAGGCTTATGGTAGTTATTGATCGCTCTCACTGACACACTGGGAGATAATCATGTCTTGCTGTATTTTATCCCCTCCATCCAGTGACCCTCTCTGAACTTACCTTGCCCACTTTTTCTGGTAGTGTTTTGGATTTCAGGTTCAGCAGTGGTAAGATATTCTCTAATTAGGTGTTTGAACACCTGATTCGAAAGTGTGACATGGAGTAGCTTGAGTGGTCTTTAGGCAGTTTTTGCTAACAATTTTAAATTAAATAACAGGCAAAATATCACAATATAATATGAGATAAGCTCAGTGCCCTCTGGAGGTCCTCATCTCCCTCCAATATCTTAAAATGGAAGCCAGGGATAGTAATATAATGTTTATTATATAGTAGGATAGTAATTTAGGATTGAAATTAGAAGGAAATAATATGACTCTTGCAGGACATAATCTGGCTCACAAAATCAAACGTGTGTTAAGTTTTCCTAGTCAGGGGCACACTAATGCATCAGCTCTTACCTGCTAAAAGTAGTTCAGGTCTAAAAGTGGTTTGGGGCACAGACATTTAGGCAGGCACATTCATAGTATTTTTATTTCAGCACTGATCACAACACTTTAACTGCCAAATACATTGCAAGGACTGGCTTAGGTGCACATGCCATACTAGGGCTTCCCTGCTATTAAACCATATCCTAAAAAAACATCAGGCAGAGTAACTCCTGGTAATTTGAAGAACTATTTTGCATGCGTAACAATATCTGACATGCTTTTATTTGCTTCCTTGAATTAATACATTTGTTACTTGCAGGTACTGCCAATACCACACGAGTTATTAAGAAGCAGGAGGTAAAAACAAAAAGAAGGAAACTACTCAGTTTCTTCCTCACTATATGCCCTCAACATACCATCTTTCTGCTGGTTTCATAAAGAAAAAGAAGGGGTGTAATGGTTAATCTATTGTTTATTCAAAACCACCAACAGAAGTTAACAGACAGTTATAAACTAATTGAGTGCGTCTGTAGTGCTATCTCCTCATTCATCTCGCTTATTCGATTTAGCTCTGTTAGTGTTCCATATGGTACAGTGCCCCTGCTGCTAGGAACAGTCATTCATTGCAGAAAACCCCCCCTGTAACAACAGGAAGCTAATAGTTTAACTGTTCCTCTAAATTTGTTTGACAAAACTGACATTTAGTAAGCCACGTCACGTTGTCAGTAATCTGCAATTTACCCTTAGGCAGGCAGTGGATGCTCATTTTATTTACCTCTTGTAGTTAAAAGCATAATTAATATTCCACACTGAAACAAAGATTAGAGATTTGACAAACATTGCAATTTAAATTCTCCATTATAGCAAACATTAAAATTAAACATCTTTCACACACACCACTGCATAAAGGACATGTGTAGCTGTAATTTAACTTTTTAGTCTTTAATACCACAAACTAATTTCTGCTGTCAGTTTAATGAGGTGGAAAACACAAATCTTGTTGCACTCTGTGCGCACAGGCTGGGACAGTTAGACTGCAGAGTGCTTGAATCAGTTTGCCTCACAATGTTTCAGTCAAAATCCCCAAAGTATTGTGAGTCTAGAAGAGGAAAAGTCTAAAAAAAGGAAAATCTTACAGACTTTGTTTAACAAAAGACTTTGTTCAACAAGCATTTCAGGAACAAAAGTAGTGTAACACCACAGCAGTTTCTGAATTGCTGTAGCATCGCTGAAGAATTTCCAACAGCCGTGGTGTGGGCTGTAACTTTGCAGCAGCACTACCTGTAGCACAAAGCCCAGGTAAATTCTCCAAAGATTGCATAAGGAGGGCAAGCTTCCCTGCTTACTGTCCGACCTCCTTCACCCTGTTTTGCACACAGTTGAGGTTAGGCAGTCATTCAAATCATTTAAGCATGGGCTTAAGGCAGAAGCAGTTTGCAGTGATTCCTGACCTGGGTCAGCTGTCAGGCTGGAGGCAGGGGCTTGGCTGGCATTGTCTCTGCCCCTTTCCAAGTACCTTCGAGGCCAGGCTGGCATACTCCTCCTCCGCCTCCTCATTCTCCTTCAGCTTTTGCTCCGTGCCCACGGATTTTACATGTATAGCAAACAAACCCCACTGCAGTGCTTTCTGCTGCCAGTAGTTCTGCTCTGCGTACAAGTCCCACAACAGGCTGCTCGGTGGCGCCTGCGTAACAGCTGATCGATTGTGCCAGGTTCTGTGACAACAGGGCATGTTATCCAATGGGCAAAGCAGGGGGAGCTCTCAGAGAAATAAATGACTGAGGTTTTAACTCATGCTAATTTCAATTGAAATTCTAGCTCCATAAATTCTGTGTGACTGATTAAAATTATTAACATGTAGAACACCTTTAGGCAACCATGCTGGCTCATTAAACATGGAAGCCTAGAATTATCTCCTCTGTAACAAATGTGTGTGTGAACGTCTGTGTTTCAGAGACATACATCAGGAATTTTTCCACTTTTTTTGAGGAGATTTTCTTCACAGAAGCACTGATTATGCAAAAAAAAAAAAAGACAGCATAGACTCAACAAAGAGACTGCTGTTACTGTCTTCTCAATCCATCCTATGTAGTAACCCACTGACTCCTGACTCCTTCACAAGACTTCATTAGTCACTGCCAACTTCAATCTGCTTCAGTTATTTTGCATTCAGCTCCCAAAGGAAAAGCACTCTCCCCACTGATCACAGGCTGAACTAAAGATAAACTGGCCCAGTTCATAACACATCAAGCTAACATGTCCTGAATCACACTGAAGTCACACACCAGGCAGGAAACCTCTGAATATATCTGACCATGTCACAATACTAAGTAAGAGAGACGCACATTTCTAAAACTGGGTCTCCAAAGCAAGAATTCAAGTTTTAGATGCAGAGAAGTTAGTGTCAGCATATTACTTCTCTCCTACATGTCATAATGAATGCCTGCATGTTAAAAAAACATAAATCTTAATAGTAGTATTATACTTTAGACGTGTGCTGCTGATGTACAATCTGACATTCTGTGAATAAATTATTTGAATGAGCAAATATTTGAAAAGGCTACAGCAATTGCATGAAAGTTATTTAGATTTTTGTTTTATTCTAAATGAGATGCAGGTTATGAAGATGTATAAATCAGGAGATAAGTAGCAGAGTCACAAAGGTCAAAATCACAGCTGTTGATAAAGGGAACCTCATTAATCATAATGTAAGAATTGCCATTTTGGATTAGACCTGAGCCCAACTGGTCTTATATCCTGTTTCCATAAGCTTCTGGATGTTTTAGGGAAAGTATAAGATACACCATGAAATGCAGATGTGGAAAAAACTGTTTCCAATCCCCTAATGGCAAGAGATTGTTCTAGATTTTGAAACACCAAGCTTTATACGCCTTCCAAAATGCTTTTTTTTTAACAGTATTTAGACCTGAACTTTAACAATTTTACCTCTGCATATTCTACAAGTCCACAGAGATGTCCAGTTCACCTTTGAATCTTACTATAATCTTATATCAAGCAGCATCTGGTGGCAATCAGTTTCTTGGTATAGTTTATGATATTAAAGCCTTCCCTCCCATTTTAAATGCAAGTTAATTAAAAAACCGTTCCCTTTATGTTTGTATTAGCTGACTTATGGGGAATAAAAATTACAGGTACAATTTACAATTAATTAATTTGTTTACTTTAACTGTACCTATCTTTAAGTTTTTCCTTAAATGGTCAATGCCCAGTGTTTCAGTCCCTGTTCATGTACCTTATTCTGTGCCTGACACTGAAATGTCTCTCCCCCTTCATTATTCTCTTTTGGATGAAGACTGATCAAATTATGAGCGGTTTAATGGTTTACAACTCGGATGCTCATTTGGCCCTTCTGGGTTCAATTTTTTTCACTACTTTATTCTAAATTGAATTCTTCCACTTTGTTATGAGGTTGATTGCAACACAGTCTTTTGAGAAGCCACCTGAAAGCCATTTGTGTTTCTGAACTGGTCTAACAACAAGGACTGGATTTCATAAGAGCAAATTAAGAGAGAAACTTGCATGACAAGAGAATTTATTTCTTTCCAAATTCTAAGCAGCAATGCCTGACTCAACATTGTTAACTTTTCCTCTTCCAGGTAAATGGAAAGACAAGATGGCCTTCAAGGAAAATCAAAGAGACACAAGCACATGCCGGCAGCCCTCACACGTAATGAATGTGTTCCATTGGCTCAGCATTACCGTAACAAGGAGGGCAAGGGACTTCTTCCCTTGGGAATGTCTAGAATGACATAAAATCCATTCCATCCTCAGGGCACCAAATTTTCCATAGACAGGGGAAAATGGGAAATCGTGACTTTCATTTGAAAAGCTAATAAACATATAGGGAATGCTCAGAACTTTCTTACTTGTGTCAAAAGTGAATTCCCTAAGTATCAGGGTCTTGTAAAAACTGGTTTATATCTGTGGTGGATGTAGAGATAACAAGGTTTTCTGTAAACTATTCAGAGCTGCTTTTGTCTGTTTGCTGTCTGAATCGGTCCCTAGGGTCAGCCTGGCAAACTTCAAATATGAAAACCACCAGTGTTCTCACTAGAGTTTTTAGGATTCTGTGGCGAGGTTTGCTCTGTGCATCCCAAAAATTGCCTGCAATTATTTTACCTGGCCTTTGCATGGCCCTACCTCTCCATAAACGTCTTCCCTCTGATCATGCTACAAACTAGAGAAACCAACATAGGTTGTTTTATTCAGTCAGGACTTTTATGTAGCTTCACGAGAAGAAGAGGAGAAAAACCCACGTTGCATGCACTTACTTGTTTTCTTCCCTTGTCCTACTTTTAAGAGAGAAATGAAATATACAACAACTGCTGTGGCAACAGAACAGCAATAATTAAATCCCTGGCATTTTCATGCTCTCCTAAGTGATACGCTCTAATCGAGAGACCTTTAACTTCTGTGAGAATGGTCTTC
Organism: Atrichornis clamosus; assembly: GCA_013400975.1. NCBI lineage: Eukaryota > Metazoa > Chordata > Aves > Passeriformes > Menuridae > Atrichornis > Atrichornis clamosus. The sequence goes on from WBMZ01000356.1 coordinate 67,777, forward strand.
AGAAGAGACAAAGGCAACTGTGAATTAAATATCCAGTTTGAAGGTTCTGCTTGAAATGCTCCTATCTTTGAATGGTATCTGAAGTTTGTTTCAACATTTGCACTCTAAATACTGAGATGGAATTTATGAAGAACAGAACAGTCTGGTGGATTCTAATTAACACAGATTTTTGGAATTTGTTTTTTGTGTAATTTAAACAGCACAACAAAAGCATGCTTATTTCCTAAGTCATTCAAGAAGCTCTTGACTCTACCTGTGCCAGTCTTTTTGAGGTATAATTGACAGAATTCTGTTGAGGTAAAATCGACAGAATTCACATGAGTTCAAGAAATTATAGAATTCTTAGTCATAATGTCTTCTCAGCCTAGTCTGGGGGAATCTACCATCAAAACATTCAGTTTACTTTCTAACTGTGAGCCATTGCAAATGTGTTGCTACAACTGACAGAACCAAGTTACATTTCTAATCTTTTGCCATAAAGCTTCTTCTAAAAGAAATGCAATTTTCTCAACATGGAAAATGTCACCTAATATAAGCTCCACTTAGGAAACTGAAGTTCATTATACACCTAAAATGAGACTCCATCATATTATACAGAGTATGCCAACATTATGTCTACAGATGACTAGGTAGGCAATTAAATATGAAAGCTAACTGAATAAACAGAGGTATTTTTGGCAGTCCAGATCACAGCTAAAAATGTCTTTTTTTTCTGATCTGTCAAATTATTTTCCTATGCGTGTATAATACAGATCAGTGTACATACATCTTTCTGTATTACCTGACTAATGGTACAGGACAATAAATTATAACAAGACTTTTGTATTTCTGTTATATAACCTCTTAAACAACCTTTTCCAACTATAAACTCACATTATATGTAAATAGACAGTTAACTGATTTTACCATTATATGTTTAATTTGATGATGCTTAGGGCTTCTTTTTAAAATCTTTCCCAGTGAACTAATTTATTCCATAAACTTAAATGTGCTCTAGGACATTATTGTAAATTGTTTTGTTCCTTCACAAAAGTCTATTAAAAAACTTTTGAGTCTGCTCTGCCATTGACATTTGGGGATAATGAGTGAAAATCTTGCACTGGTACCTAACTATGTGAGTGGGAGCTATGTGTGCAAATGCTCCACACATCTCAAGAGTCTGTACCTCAAATCCTTTATGAGGAAATTTGCTGTTGTAATAGCTATAGGTTCTTGAACTTTTCTTAAAATACTGAATTATTCATTCAGCCCACTTACAAATTCTTTTATGAGTTTTTAGGAATTGAACAAAATTTTCCACACTCTGTCATATTCCTTTCAGAACATGGGGTCTTGGGTATGAAATGCACAGAAATCTCTGAAGGAAGTGTTTTACGTTCCAGAAAGGCTAATTTAGGCACCTATCACTGCAACAGATAAGTCAAAAGCATCTATTTGTTGTTTAGAAATGTGGGAAATCCTATGATTTAATTGGTTGTATCCTCAAAGAATGGCAGAATCACAGCCATGGTGTTATTTTAACACTTTCAGAGGTGATTTGTGTCAGAACAAACATAAACAAAAAAATCTTCTTGATTTGCTGTGAAAGTGGAATTGTATACTAGCTCACTGCTTTACCCCAAGAAGGGTGTAAATGGAAGCTGTGCTGATTGGATTGGCCACAGATTTGCAGTAGAGAGTGACACAGACAAAGTATTTCATCAGAGGCCTCTTCTAGTGTAAACACATTTTTCTTTTATCTCGAAGTGTCTCTAAAGTTCCTGGGACTCTATAGTTTTCTAAAGTTCCTGGCAGCTAGTTGAAAGCTGGAAAATTTGCAAAAAGCTCTTGCCATTCAAGTCCTACCCATGCATGCTGTGTTTAGGCTGTGTATACACTGTGCGAATGTTTTGTACGTCTGTGATGGATGAATCATTAGGTAGATAAAGCCAATTGAACAGTATGGAACTGTTGTGCTGAAAAAATTAATTTTGCCTGTTTCAGGCAGCACCAAAATGTATTTCCTTGACTAATGAGTACAACCGTGATGGTTTGGTATACAAGGCTCTTGCCAGATTTCAGTCTTCAATGGATGCAGTGTCTCAGTTCTGCGAATGCAAGCAACACTCTCAGCATTTGAGAACACTCACTACATTCCACTGAGCGAGTCAAGAGACTTGAAGTCCCCACAAGACAGCAACAGAGCCTCAGTCTGGGGTCCATAGCTCCGGGGCCCCCAACGTAAAAAGGACCTGTGAAATGAGTCCAGAGGAAGGCCACAAAGATGATCAGAGGGCTGAAGCACTTCTCCTATGAAGACAGACTGGGAGAGTTGGGATTGTTCAGCCTGAAGAAGAGAAGGCTCGAAGATCTTACAGCAGCCTTCCAGTACCTTAAGGGGGCTACAGAGAGCTGGGGCATGCGGTGAGAGGAAAAGACTTCAAAATGAAAGAAGACAGGTATAGATTAGATGTTAGGAAGAAATTCTTCACCGTAAGGGTGGTGAAGCACTGGTACAGGGTGCCCAAAGAAGTGGATGCCCTATCTCTGAAAGTGTTCGAAGTCAGGCTGAATGGGGCTTCGAGCAACCTGGTCTAGCGGAAGGTGTCCCTGCCCACGGCAGGAGGGTTGGAATGAGATGATCTTGAAGGTCCCTCCCAACACAAACCATTTTATGATTCTATGATTTTGCTCTTTTGGCTAGAATACTTACCTAATTGACAAGCAAATTCAATAAACTCTGAAGTATTTAACTCGGCAGCATTTGGGTCAATAACAGCAGAGAAACCACTCCATAAGAGCAGCAGTAAAGTTACAAGCAGTGCATGTACAAGCAACCTCAGAAATTAAATATCTTTTGAAGTTTCCATATAATCTTTTAGAGTACTGTAGCTATCTCCATTACTAGACCTGAGCATTACAGATCACAAAGAACTGAGGCAATTCAAAGGAATAAAAGTAACTTAGGATGAAAGAAAGTTGAAAAGAATAAATCAGCATACATGGAATAATAGGCTGAAGATGATGTACAGATATGGAACTTCCAATCCAATCACTGCTCTGAATCAGGTGCAAATACAACTTCAGCTAAATTTAAAATGAACTGCAAAGACTGACCTTTCCTACCACACCTTCCATTCAGCACACTTCACTGATGCTGAGAGCCACCTCCTTTCATCTCCGAATCTTTCTCTCCCTCCCTTCTCCCCTCCTCCACACAACCCCACCCCAGAAAACTGATACTGACATCAAGGTTTGCTCGTCTCTTTTTTCCACTGTTTTGTAGTCTGTAAGCAGCCATTGTGCTTTCAAAACTAATCTTCGTTCTATTTATATATCAATAAAAAAGAAAGCCTCGACTGCAGCATTTCACTAAACAACTTCAGGGATTTGAAAAGAAAACAAGCCTATTTCACTTCAAAATGTCAAGATTCAATTCACCCTACCATGCTATTCAGCACACACAAAGAAGGGATAAAACACATCCCAAATTGTGGTGAGTGACTACCAATCAGAAAATGACACATTTAGATAGAGAGCTATTGATAAACCTGGGGGAAGAACAGGAAGAAGTGGATAGTAACGACAACAATTATACACATACCTACCCCACAGGGGGAGGAAAAAAAAAGGGATAATTAAGACTGTAATCTGTGTCTCTACAATAAATATTAACTGACACCAGAGCAACAGAAATGAGTTCACTATTGCCTGTTAGCATTCACAATACAGTGATAGCATTTGTCTGTGTTCTTTTTCTATGAAAATAGCAATGGCAGTTGAAGTAAGGAGAGAGACTGTTTGAAGATTTTTCAGGGTTTTTCCCCCCTCTTTTCTTATATCTTGGAAGAGTGCCTCTACACTAAGGAGATGATTGCAAAATAATCTAAGGAGGACACTTTCAACTTCAATACCAGCTACTAGAATTCATCTGTGTTTTTTCCTTCCATTTTCATGACAGTATGTTTACCAAGAACAAATTCATACACATAAGCCAAGAAATAATAAATCACTCCTATATATATATATATTAAAGGTTGGTCTTGAAAGCCTGATTTTGTACAGTGTGCAAGGAACTAAACATTGGAGAACTGCCTTTCATCTATTAAAGGTATGCTCTATATAATTCGCAAGATTTAATTGCTTATTTATCACGTAAAAAATGCTAGCAAAAACCTCTGCTGCTTTAATGCAAAGATATTTTGATCACACAACATGTTTTCAGTACACATATACTGCAGCACTCGGGGATTTATTCTATTCTTGCTTGCATTGTGTTGTAATGACTCCAGGCTGTTCAAAGGCGTAATCTAAATACTGCAAAGCACAGAGAGATCCAAAATTATTTTCTGCTGTCAAAATACCCACCTTTAACTTAGCTTTAGATTAGCACAAGACTGTATGTACAGCCAGGAGAAACAGAAGAGACTATCTGGAGGAAGACTGCACGTCAGCTAAAATAACAAAGATGGAATCAGTACAACTTACTTCAGTGAACCACTTATGCCTTATTCTCCTCATGACTGTGAAACCTTCTTGTCCAAGTAAAGACTCAGGACTGCAGGAACAGTGATTACAACCTCTAAGAACCCATGGATCAAGGAACACTGCCACCCAGCACACCATGCCACCTCTTGGTGCCCTAGTTAGCAATTAATATGCATACTATGAATGCTAAAAGGCATTCATTGTAAGATTGCCTACTTTCTACTATTAAACTCCACTAGCCTCTCTCCAGTACTTTTGTCCTCAAAGTCTCCAGTTCACCCTCAATTCCTTGTCCTCTAGTATATTTATAATGCTTGCTAACTTGAACTTCATTAGCACACTTCTAAGGTTTTTTTGTGACATGATGAGTAACAGTAAATCAGGAAAGATCAGTCTTTAGACCAACACTTGAGAAGCTCCTATGTCAAAAAGGAGGTTTTGGCACTAATATAACCAAGCATTGCCATCTCTCTTTTGATCACGTTGTGTGCTTCAATTTCTGTAATAACTGCCACCCTGCCTAGTTTAAGTACTACACATCCAAATGGTACTGCACCTGTTGTCTTACTGAATACTAGACAGAATCACCAACTACATTCCTGCTGTGTAGAAGATCATTTATACTATTGCACAAAAATATCCTACTAATGTAGCGTGACCTACCTTGGTAAATCTACTTTCGCATGATTTACCTTTAATCTCATTTCTGAATTATTTTGTTTAAAAAGTGTTCTGAAGTCTTGAATAAAAGTAGGATTATCTGAGAAAACAGTTGCCATGTAGTTTTTTTCTTGAAGACAGGGACCACATTCAATATTTTCCAATCATACACAACCATTCTGACTCAATAACTCTATTAAAAACTTCTGTTAGTGGACCTGTCATTTCATCTGACATTCTTTTGGAATTTGAGAAAGTGCATTATTTGCCCCACGGTCCAGCTTGGGGCATCAGAAGTTTTGAGTTTTGCTTCCACCATACAGGGGTAATTTCCATTTATTTATTTATTTATTTTATATGGTAATTTCCATACCCTTATTCATGTCAATCATTCTTCCTACATGCATTTGTCCCCATGTTAACCATCATCAGAAGATATAAACACTGCCTTTGTTCAAGAAATCCTTTTCAGCACGGTGACCAGGAAGAAACAGCCTAAGAAAGATAAATCATGCACACAGAATAGATATTATGTTGAATGGGTCCAATGGTTATACTCACATCTTTGATGATTTGCTTGGTGAGTTATGTAATAATTGAACCTCATGGTAATAACCTTAATTCACAGCTAAAAGAAATTATTTTTGAAGAATACTAATTGTGCTGATTTTGTGGTTTCAATCATGCCTGTTTCTGAGTACTGCTGAGAGGCAAAGAAGCTAAATTTCCACTGGTGCTCTGATGTAAAATATCAAACTGCTCTGTTCCAGAGAGACACAGAAAGTCTGACTTGTCCCAGAACATGCAGAAAAGGTTTTGACAAAGCCAGAAATTATAGCACAGCCTTGGGGGTGCCATTTGAATATAATCCTTCCTTCCTATTCTAAGTCCTATCATTTAACACGAAGTTACACACTTCCAGTATAAAGAATTTCTGGTTAAAGCTGAGAGCATATTAAACAAAAATGACAGTGGAGGTAAAAGACCTAGGTATGTTATTTATCATCAGATTATTATAAGCCATCAATACAATGCAGCCTTAAATAAGGAAATTCAATTCTCATCGGTAACAGCACAGACACAGAGAAGTATTAATGCCAGAATTGTCAGCGTACGAGGCACTGGCAATATCTTATCTGGACTCCTTCAGATTGAAAAAATTAAAATAAAAAAGAACTCAGATTGGACCAGATACGAAGAAGGGGTTCTGGGTTACCTAGAACAGAGATCTTATTTAACAGAGGAGGCTTTTCAGAAAGCACATACGAGGAAATGAGTTCCACACAAGACACATATGGATATGCAGACAGACACATGAAGACCTCCTATAGCCAGGAAGAACTGTATGTCTTTGACAACTAATAGCTTGGAGACAAAGACAACCACATAAACTAGAGGTCAATGCTGGCATAAAGAAAAAAAAAAGTCTATAAAGTGTATGTGCTGTAACTAGTCAAATATGGTAGTCAATGTATGGACCAACCTTCAAAGCACAGGAAGCTTCCCAGTACGTATAAATTTATGAAAGCAATTTTAAAACTGTTACTGAGAAGGTGATTAGATTTGATGAGGCTTTGGGTCTGAGGATCTTACATTCTTGGAAATTTATGTGCTGTGATAATCAGAATAGCAGGAGCAAATTTTTCATGTATGACATTGTATACATAGCTTTTTATTGATTTATACAACTTGGCAAAGTAAGATATCCCATATCAAGATGGAAGGTGCAATGTTCCACGCACAAAATTTTAATGGAAGGATAAATTGTGTATTTATCTGTTAGAATTTCAGCAGGGGCCAGTATTAGGCTATTAAGTAACCATGCAAATCTGGTGCATTTTAACGAAGTTTTTACACTACTACAAGTTATTTTCTTGACAGATCAGAAAGAAAAAAACACCCAAGATGGGCCCATAACTTGGCCCATAACTAATAAAAAGTACAAAGCAGGTAGAACATAAATAACATGCTAAACCTTTAGCTTGTGACTAAGCTTTCACTCATCGTCAACAATTTTTACAGCTGAATTAAATTAAAAGTAGAACGTAAATGAAGAGTGTCTGTGTTAAACGGAGCTGCCTATCCTGATTAGGTTGAGTACCTTTATGAAGCAAGGGCAGAAGCTACCCGTTTCACCCTGTACTTGCCTTGTCTGATTTATTCCAAACAGAAGACTTGTTCTAAGAAGTTTGTGAGTACAACCCTGTGTGACAGACTTAGCAGAAACACAGCTGATCTTTAGACAGACATGAGTGCTATGGACAGTAGCAGACATAAACAAGACATGAGTTAAACAATGCTGATCACATGTAAGGCTTGAATTTAGTTCCGTTTGCTGCATAAGGAGGTACTTTAATGTGGTACATCAATGGACATGATGAACTCCTGCATCTCATAAATGGCTTGCCTGAAAGATCTGGAAAAGAGTCTCCATTCTTAGAACGGATCATCCTTTATCATCTTAGAATACGATCTAGTATATTATCAATATAAAAAACCCCTTCCCTTCTCATTAAGTGCATAAGGCCGAGAATTGCAGATTTACAATCATTGCTGACTTTTACTGAGAGTTACACACCCTCTGCTGCCTCAGATAGCATGTGAAGGGAGTTTGGTGATTTAGTAACACTGTAAAATGGAAACCAAAAACTGAATCCAGCTGAAAATGAACAGAGTGAAGCACAACAATGTGTTTCACAAGATGAAGCTTTGGTGTTTGATTCTACTTTCAGAGTGTTGTGCCTGTATTAAAGGACTAAAGTGGATTTGGGATGTATACAAAATCACAAAGATGTGATTTAGGCCTTTCATGACTAAGCCAGCTATTTTTTCATAGGAATCAAGGAGAAAGTTCCCTTCTTACTCCTCAGGAGCAGAATGAGAGGATATTAGAAAAAGAACAGAAATGTATTTCCATTGCCTGTGCAGTGGACAAAGAGAATCACAGCTAAGGCTGGTCATAAAGGCTTTACCTCCAAGATATGTCATTTAGAACAGTTGGATCAATACATTCCAGATGTATTTTTCTGCTTTCACAGTGGAAAACTGACATAAAATTGACTTAACTGAGTAGTTAAGTCCAGTTAATGGCTGGTTTGAACCTCCAAAGCATCACGAAGCAGCGGGAGTGTACTAGTGGATCTGGTATCTGCAGTTTTATTTTGTCTTTAAAAGCAACATTCTAAAGAGGTTCTCCTATGCTTAAAGTACCGTAGTTTTTAACCTCAAGTCTATCTTAAAGTAAGTTGGGATAAATTTATGATGTTGAATTGCATTCTGTGATTTAAAAAAAACAAAACAAAACAAATTGCATTTTTTCCTACAAAGCCTTTTTTTCCTCCAATAAAATTACACAGTTCATATTTTATATAGTTAATATATACACAAGGTATCTTAGTTTTTCAACTTACTATTTTCATTATTTTTCCACCTCTTTACACCAACTGCAGATATTTTTAACAGATTCTGCAATTTAATGTTGAACAAAATACCAAGTGCTGGATTATGAAGTGTGGGGATTCAGATATAAAATGGAAATGGGTTCTCATATGTATATAATTAAAGAGATGGTCAAACATATCCCTTAATAGCAGATTTATTAAAAAAGTTGCTTGAGTTATGTATTTTATTTTAAATAGTGCAGCTTTTAAAGGTCAGTGAATGTTGGTCTTTAAGAGGTTTATAGCAACTGGGGGCAAACTGCAGAGGCAGGTCAAGATGCAGGAAATCTGCAGCACAGCCTGGATGAGAGACCCTGAAAACATCTTGTGAGATGTCTGCTTACATAATGTATTGCCATGCGAGGGTCATTTGCAAATTAAAAGCATGAAAATGCTGATGCTACTCAAAACTGTATTAGCAAAACCACAAGACAGCATGTGGCCCAATTAATCTTGTGAACTCGGCATTAACATATTACTAGATCACAATGTAGATTACACATTTATGAGCATATCAACATCCAATGCAGAGTAAAGTATGCCCTGGAGGACCTTTGAGTGTAATTTTCTTCTTCAAATAAAAACAAGGGTTTCAGAGCAACGGCCAGTAGTACTTTCAGGCCCAACAAGAAATAATGCAATCACATTTCTTTCAGTTGCCACAAATGGCTGCTTCAAAACTCTATCTCCAGTTTCAGATTACGTCTATGATTACAAAGATTAAAAAAGAGAATCTGTATACAAGGAATTATTCAAGACATATAAAATTTAGTATTTACCATGTACACATGATAGTGTGTAGTCAATCACTGAAGGAAAGCATACCAATAGATACATGTACTACTTAAATGGTCGTTACACTCTAAATTAAGCAAACAATAATGACATCCTGCCAGCCATGGATGAATTGTGTGATTTCTAATATTGCCTATAAGATTGGTACTGCCTAATATTACTTTCTGACTTTACCGTGGATTACTGAAATATTGGGAAGATGGGTAACTATGAAATCAAAGGCACAGAAGGAACAAAATGTATGAGTCTGGGACCTTACACCATGTTTGATATAATCCAGATACAATATCCTCAATACACCTCAATACAAAGAAACAGTAACTCTTTCTTGCTCTAAAATGGCTTTCACTCATTTTTTTCATTATTTTTTTAATCAAAGAGCCTCTGTGCACAACATACCTACTTTGGGAGTAGGGCACTGAAAAGCTGACATTCAGCCTGCCTGTGAACACAAATCCACTTGACCAGTTTCTAGGCCCACAGCTACAAAAGGCCCCAAGATTTGCCCAACAATATTCAGAAGGTCTGCCAGTGAACATGACAAACACACCACTGGCTTTGCATGCACATCCCAGCCATCATGCAATGGACTTACTGTGTTGGGAACAACCGTGCTCAGTGTTTCCAGAAACATTCAGGCAGTCTAATCAGCCATGAGACAAATTTGCCAGTGTCAGAGAGTCTGACACAATGCAGAGCACGAAAATTTTGTCTTGTCCTTACTGTAGTTTAGCACGAGAATGACCACAGACTATCTATGACACTCTTCCATCTAGAACTGGTAACAACTATAGACAAAACAGGACACTTGGAAACAGTTTTTGGATCCTGGCTCCTTTTGCCTATCTTGAAACTATACTGATTTGCATCAGTCTCATTCCTTTCACTCTGCAAGCTGGTTTCATGGAAAGGAAACATGGAAAGATCTGGGGATGGAGCCCCACAGAACACCCTCCTTCAAATCAGCTTACACACTGCCAGCTTTGTTTGTTCTGGAGGAGACCTCAGACTCAGGATACATCCAGCCCAGAACTGTGGGGATGCAAAGATGTTCCTTCCAGCACACTTTCACAAGAGCTTCCTTGAACACATACAGAGCACTTGCTGAATAATTGCAACACAACTGATAAGATTTTTCACATTTCATTTAGTGAAGAAGCTTCATGTAACTCAGCTGTAAACTGATGATACAGTTCATCATCCAATAAACAAAAAGCAAAGGTTAAAGGTACTGTTTGTGAGGGATAAGCTTCAGAAAAAATTTTTGAAAGGTCATTCCGAATGACAAAAAGTTGCTGAGGTGATTTCCTACTTTATTTATTTCTAAGTATCTTAGGATGTTCTGCTTACAAAATATGTATCACAGCTGCTCCTGCCTTTTGTCATCATGATTTACTGTGCCAGATTCCAAACACCTGTGATTGCTCTATCGAAGGCGTTTCTGAATATGGACATTTTGCTAGAACAGACCCCATGATTTCCATATGATGATGTGATGTGGGGATAAGTGTCATCAGAGCAGATGTCCTCACAAGGTTCCTTCCAACTCAAATTATTCTGTAAGCTTGTATCTGCTTACCTACTGATACTTCTGATGCCCAGAACAGCCAAAACTTATCAAAGAAATGGCTACAAGTACGCAAAGAATTATAAAAAGGCTTATCATGAGTTCCACTGCTCCTCTTTAGAGGTCTGAATATACAGTAGAAATTTGTACGTAACTGGTACCTCAGACATGGGGGAGAAAAAACCCTCAGAAAAAAAATTCCACATCATATTTCTGTTAACCACAAACAAATGCTTATGCCATTTTCAGACTGAGAAGATAAGAAACAATTCCTCTGCTTCAATCATAGCAAATAAACAAGGCCTAATAAATAACCATTGCTACTTTAGACAAGTCAAGGTGTTCCCGTTCATAAAGCAGTTTGTGTGTATTTTTTCCATCCTATTATGTTCTTGTAGTTCATAATAGAAAAGACAAAAAGCATCCTACTTTTTGCTTTGTTTCTTGATAATAGGACAGGTGTTAACTGTGGCATTACGTAAGTTTATGAAACATAAATTGATTTACTTTGGAGTTCTCTTCTTGTTGTACATCTGCTGACAGTCAATCCAACACTAAAATACTGTATTAAAAATTTAGTTTCTACTTGGCTGGCATAAAAAATATGAACATATTTGATGTGAAAATGCCATTTACACAACTGATATTCAAATAATTAACTATTTTCCAAGCAACAGAAAAAATAATCTCTGTGAAAACATACTGCAGCCTTATCATATCATCAAATGTTGTGAATGTCTGCAAAGTGAGGCGTTTAGCAAACAAAAAGGACAAAGAATGAGGACTAAGTCTAGCTGAAAGTTGAGATACAACCACCTGACTTTAAATATAGCCTTTTAACTACCAACTGCATTATGAGAGTAAATATCAGGTGAACATGAACTCACTGACAGTTACTGAGAGAAAAGCAGTTGTGTCAAAACAAACGAGTACTACAGAACTGACATGGTAGGCCGCCTTCCTTAGTAACTCGTGCTAGTTGGATTTAGCTTTTCTGCAATTTAACATCTCTGCAGAAAGATGATCTGTTTCTTTGCTAAAAGTAACCTGCCGAGGAGCTGCCTGAACGTGAGGTTCCTTTGCAGTCCTGATTTGTTTATCTTAGGTGTGTTTGGCATAATTGCATCTGTGAGAGTAATCATTAGATGCCTGAAATAGTGCTGCATCTATCTGAATGGAGCAAAGGGGAAGAACCTTCTCAAGTAAGTGAGGTACAGCACATAGTCAAGAATTCTCTGTCCTTGGACTCAATGCTCTTATATTTGGCTGAAGACTGAGAATCAGATACATAAACTGCACCAAGTGCAAGCCACACATACATGAAAAACAGAACAGCTGATGGCTGAGGGATACATTCAGCTGAATTTTTTTTTTAATGTGAAAAGCAGACTAAGATACAGAATACTGCTTCTAGCTTAGCTTCTAATGTTCTTTGTGAAACATCATTCTTTTCATAACAGTCCATGGAATTTGCTCCAGAAATGCAGCCTTCTATACTGCTACATCAACTTTACTTCTGGAAGCTCATTCATCTATCACACTTTTAACCTAATTACCACGTGTAACCAAGTACAGGCAAGAAAAATGCATTTTCTGAAAAGGAACATCATCTTCAACTCCAGGATCACTGAAAGGACCTAAGTACAGTGCTCTTAGCACTGCACTGTCATTTTCTTGGAAACTATTCATCCTTCTTACTCCTTTTAAAGTCATTTAACACATGAAAATGCCACAAGATTATGGTTTTTTAGCATTATTTTTCCATGTCAACGTGAAAATGCCATTTCCTTTAACATTCTACATGTTGCCAAGAATGAAAAAAGATTTAGAGGCCTGGTTCAGTATAGATTATCATTATTCACATGCACATTTCTGGCAGAATTTGCTGCAAAATTATGGGTTGGTTTAATGCTATGGAATAGAAAAATGGCAGCTGCTGCTGCTACAAGAAAGGGTAGCAAAAATTCCAGCTGTGGATATGCAATCCCTCTTTCAGTGTAATACAAAAAGTGATATTTCCTATGACTAAATGCAGTGTGTAACTTTGGCTTGTTTCTCTCTAATCTTGTGTTTTCAACTACTTAACTTTCTTCAGGATGAAAAAAACAGATGCTCAATGCACCACTCCCACAAACAAAAGTATCCATGGAATAATTAATGAAAGCTGTGTAATTTCTTTTTTCTATTTGTGAATCAACCCGTAATTTCAATCTCTTCTGATTTCTGTATAAACATTTATTTTTAGCTTCGGAGATGAAAAGCTGACGGGCTTGGTAAAGAGACATTCAAAAGAAATAAGGCATAGGAAAATTTAATAGCTATTAGATATAAGCATAAAAATGCCATCTGTATATAAACTCCAAGCAGCATATAGGAAGAAAAAAAATGCAGCTGACATGTTTAAATGTCTGTATTTCACTGGTAAATTAGCTACTGTAGGAATTTTCCAGTACTAGTAGTAAAAGATATGACACTGTCTTGTAGTGGAGCTGACTAGATAGATGGTGAAGGAAACGTAACACTGTCCTGTTCCCTTAGATTTGCAAAGGCAGAATTTAATAACAGAATGTCCTGTTGTATTATGTTACTGACTTAACCACTGGGAGCTGCCAACTTCAAATCTGGGCCATCCTGAAGCTTCTGTGGATGTCTGCCACCTCTTTTTTCAAAGCTTTTTATGCCATATGGAAGAAGAGTCAGTCACAGTGTCACAGCAAGTCACAACAGGTGACAGGTCTCAAGTTCCTCCTGTACCCATCTCCACCTCAGCAATACTAGAAGGGTGACTGCCTGGCCCAATGCTGTGACAAGGTGTGTGGGCATTGTGTCCAAAGAGCAGAAGGACCACGGTTACTGTTCCTCCCACAGAATACCTTTGCTGCTGTATCGCCAAGAATTACAGTCCATGCGGTACTAGCTAATTATTTCTCTAGTGGAATGGATACATGTGGATGTTATGCTGTAAAAAAAATTTGTCAGCATCTGAGGCACTGCCAAGCTGTGGATTTTCAATGCTTTTCCTTCTACTGAAAGTGCTACCTTTGTCTCACAGATATTTTCTTTCTCTGGTTTGCCTCCTGGGACATTTACTTTCCTTAGCTGTTCCTTTTTGGGGCACGTTTGTTCTTTGATAAAGTGTACAGCTGTGTCCCAGCTTATGGCTAAACTCAAGAAACCATATACGGTGATGTCCACCTGTCTTGCCAGTGAATTCCTGCAGGAAGGACTCAGTGGCCAAGGACTAAGTATCAGGATGTCAGTGGGATGACATGGCACATTGGCTGTTACCAGGTCACAGTCATTTGTCTCATGCTTTACTGCCTGGTGTCTGTGTGCTGCTCCAGTTGTCTCCTGCAGTGAAAATGTGACGCTGTAATTGCCTTATGTCTTGAGACTCATTACAAGCAGAATTAAACACCCCGAGGCACCCTAGCACTGGCTTCCAGATTTTCTTCTCAAAAAGTTTCGTTAAGTTACAAGACAGCGATGTGAAGAGCTGAAGGGCTCACTTTTTAAAGATCATCCATGCAGATATTGCCTGATGTAAAAGGAGGGGGAAAGCTTGTTCGAAGATGAGGTCATAGCAGGCCATGCACTCTTCTGCAGTAAAGTTTTATAGCTCGTTACGTCATCTTAAATCCACAAAAATCCCATTTCAGGATGAGAGAGTGAACTTAATCCATACTGCATTACTTCTACAATCATCTGTAATAATGTTGTTATTAGAGAAAAACACAGCTGGTCTACACGGATTATCATCAAAATGTTGGCAACTAGATGTCAATAAGACTTCATCCAAAAAAAGTCTCAAAGTCTCTTCTTCCAAGCTTGATAAAAAGCCACAGCTCAAAATCAACAAATGGAAAAGACTCCAAGGAAGCACTTATTTACTAGTTATTGGGACAAAAATCTGAGGAGGTTTATGGTGCAGAGCACATGTACATGTGCACTTACAGAGCTTCAGATTACAGCTTGCATAGAAGGACAGAGGTATGAAATAGCTGATGTTAGTACTCTGGCACTTTGTTTCCTTCACTTCAGATACATCCTCAAATGATATAAAAATAGACTTGCATTACTTTCTGACATGACCAAGGTTCTTCAGTTTTGATCTACATACAACTACATTAATAATAGATTAAGGGTTGCTATCAAAGCATGATCACGTGCTCCAGAAGGAAGAAACTACAAAGTATAGCTGTCGAATCACTCTCACTAGCTAAAGCAAGGGCAAATTAACTTGCATCTGAACTTCTAGGACATATGCCGGTCTGTTCAACCTCTCTTTAACATTTCGTTACTGAGCAATGACTTGCATGCACATGACACAAACTAGCATTCTCCTTCTTACTGACCTTGGACAGATAAGGAAAGCAAAGATTTTTTTCTGTAAAGATGACTATCATCATAGGACATAATGCAATAAAACAAGTGCCTGCAGAGAGCAGGAGGAACTGTGGCATTAATATTTTGTTAGTTGATACTGAAGAACCAACATGTGACAGGTTTACTTAGTATCTCAATTCAGTTTCTCAAGGATTACTCAATATTGAGTGGATGATGTTACTTTAAAATGCAAACACTGAGTTTGAGTAACTACTTCTTGTTTCTTTGTTAACTATGCTGCTCTCTTAAGTATGCAAACTAGTCTGTTTAGGCTGTGTTTTAAAAATAGCTGTTTTGATTTACTTTCTGATAAGCAGCCAACAGCAAAACAAGCAACAAAAAAAGACAATCCTTCACCATCTTTCCTTCTGCCAGAGCCCACTGTAAAATCTTCAAAGTGGACATTTCTCAACACCAAAGAGAAACCAAGCACACAGAACTTAGTAAGATGACAACAAACGGCTAATATGCATGGAGATCCCCTTTGTCAAAAACAGACACTATTTGCATGAGTATCTACATGGAATCATAGAATTGTGAACATTGGAAAAGATCTCTATGATCATCAAGCCCAATGGTAAAATCCTCAATCACAGGTACTCAAGAGGTGAATGAGATATGGGGAAGATGAAGACAGGCCAATCTAGCTCGAACTTTTGGTGACTAATCAGCAATCATGAATCAGGACAGTCACCTTTCCTGCTGAGTTTTGTTCCTGGTTACTCACCCCAATATATATGCTTTTCTTGGCTCTCAGATAATGCAAGGTGGAGAAGCTTTTCATTCACAGGAAATTCACAAGTAGTAAAATAACATCAAGTGACTTTTTATAGGGCATTACAACTTTTTGGACCACCCCTATTAAAAAACGTGGGAGAAAGAGAACTGATTTGAGTATAAAAGTGTAGATTCTCCATGAGTAGTCAAATGCAAGATATATTGTGAAAATCCCACGCTACAAATGTAGCCTAGATTTTCACTAGACTCTGGCAGGACACAGCAGAAAAAAACTTAGGCTCTCAAGGATGTCCACAAAACAAAAATACCCAACATTAAAAAGGGATAAACATGTGGCCAAAATGTTAACCCATTGTCAACATTTTGAACCCACCAGGCAGTAATGTAGTGATTGAAAACACAATAGATTAAACTACGTGGAAAATAGCACTCCTCTGGTGAACCTGTTTACAACAAAATAAGGAAACAGTGACAAACTTGATAGAATATTAATGGAATGAGCACTAAGATCACAGTAGGCATTTCTTGTGTTACTAATAAACAGTGTGAGTCAAAAAGAAAGAGAAGATGAGTTTTAATATTTGGATCTTGCATTAAGCATGTGCATTCCTCTGTAAATAATCAGAAAGGCAGTTAATGCAGAGTTCATGGCTGAAAGTGAAAGATGTGATTAACCAAGAGAAGCATATCTTGGAGTGCTCATAGTGGACAGTAACCTTTCATTTATCACTGAGGTTAATTTCCATTTCTGAGGGTCACTAACTTAATCATATTTGCTTGAGTTAATGTTGATCTTCTTTAATCATAGCAAAAAAACCCAGTAAGTAATGCCTGTCTGAATGGAGCTAATTTAATCATATGACCTTTTCCATCATATTTTTCACCCTATGGCTATATGACTTCTTCTAATCAGACAGTAAATAATTGGATTGTAAGTGGCTTAGTATGCTTAGCTGATTTATTTATGCATTTCTGAAAATTATGAGATGCTAAATTATTGTATTATGCTGTTTTACTGTTTCCATACCTTTATCAAAAGGAATGTACTATTGCAGTACCTGGGCTTTACATGATAATCATTTCTTTTGTCAGAAGAGTAATCCACCTGCACAGGAGTTCAAGCAGTAAAGCTTGGATACTGATTATTCCTACTGTGGCAAAGGAGGCAGCTCTGCAGCCACTGAAATGTCAAAGCAGCGAGTGTCAGAGAAAACACTTTACACCTCCCCTGGTGCTTTTGCAAGGGCTCCTCATAAGAGAACATGTGTTTCTGCAAGTATATGTTGCTAACCCCGACTCAGCTGGTGATGTCTCCATCACTGATTTTCAGGTACTAATATTCCAACAACATATATATTCAGGTAGCGCTGGCTCTCTGTTTAGAAATACAAAGACCAAATTTTCTCAAAACCAACTAATGATAAAAGAAGCATGAAGTACTCTGCCTCTCTGTCAGACCTCTGATACCACTGCTTTGCAGCAGTTAATAGCAATCAAAATGTAATTAATGTGGAAAATATGGCACCCAAAGGATTAAGAACTTTCATCAGCAAGTTGGTGGCAGAAACCAGACCTCTTGATTCCCATGCTCCTTCCAGAATCTGTTTGGAAGCTTTTTTAAAAATCAATTGCTATTATTAGATTTTTATGCCAGGAAGAAGTCTACTGGAAAGCAGTGAACGTCAGGATTTCTGAAAGAATGACTTCAAACAATTGCAAAGCTATAGACCTTACTGGTCTGAAAGGTTCTGCAGAAGTATTAAAATTAAAAACCCGCTGGAAATTGTGGGGAAATTGCAGTGCTACAAAGACAGACTTCCACCGAACCACCAAGTTTTTATCTGCCATTATAGCTCCATCACTCATCAGTTCATTTCTCTTATATTGCATGGCAGTAGTCATGGCAATATCTAGAAATTATCAAAACCTGCTTTAATCAGCTATTATTTGGATCTAAGAGATGGCTATCATGTTCATGGTAACTTTATTGCCTTACGAGAACCATCTCTCACTTCGTGCTTAACAGAAAAAATGCACAACTGGGCCATGGATAATTTTCAGAAGTCAATATGGAGGACAAAAAAAGTCCACTATGAAATCAAATTTGCATTCTACCCATGTATGCCTTGCAGCATCACATATTTATATGAAACACAGTAAACCAGCTAATTCATTACAAAGCACAAGACAGTGATTTATTAGTTCTTTGTCATGCTGCGAGAAAATCTGGAGTCTCTCGAATTTTAGTCTCATGCAGTTAGGTTTTGCAACACCCTAGCAATTCTGTCCAGTTGAATGTAGCACCTGAGCTCCATGCAGAACACAATCCTCTAATCATCAGGCACAGAAGAGATGGATTCCTATTCTTTAACCTTTAATTAGTACTTAGCTACATTACGCATGCTGAGGGCAAGATCAGCCATAAATGCTTCCAGGGGCACTGTACCCTTACTAGTAACCTCTGCACGTAGAAAGTATGTATTTCACTCAGAACCAGCAACTGGAAAAATATGTAGCAGAGAGGGTTGGACAGCATATAATTTAACTTGCTTTGCATATTAGGTGAGCAACCAAAGTATAAACCATTACTCTCTGTCTGCAAAGCAGCTCCCAAGGTTGTTGCAGGCAGAACCACAAAGGTATAGGCTGCATATGACCAGTGAAAAACAGGCTTTGTGTCCAGGCAGGGCTCAGACATCCAAAGTGCCAAAGACAATGGGAATTGAGGGTATTCAGCACCTAAAGAAATTCACACAGCAGGCTATCAGTATGGCCCTTGTTTTAGCTATTTTAGACAATCAAATTTGAGTGGTTATACTGAGTTTGTTTTACTCATTTGATGTTGGCTTTAACACTCCAAGATTCTAATGCAGAGAAACTTTCCATTGTCTAGTCAAATTAACAGATGTAATGTATGATATTTTCTTTAAGGTTATCATTTTAAGGAGCATGTTAATTTCATTACATTATACAGTAGGGGAAAAATATATTTATAATCTTAAAAATGTCATCTAATACAAAGCAATCACACCCCAAACATCTAAAGCAGTATGTTCTACTGAATCTTTCAGTGTGTTTTCATGGGTATGTCCGCATGTAAATCTGAAGACATCACCATGGACTCACACTAATTTAAGCTATGAACATTTTTTTGTGAACAAGACTTTCTACTTCTAGACTCCATGTCACCGAAAAGTCGACTAAGAGTGACACTTAGAAATTAATTTATTTCAGGTATGCTATAACAACCATAATCAGCCATAAATCCTTTTGCCCTATTTGCATTTACTGAATTTGCCTTAATTATACTGCTGCCTAATTATGAAGCTCAGTCTAGAGGGGAACTCGCATGAAGCAATGATGCATAAAGCAGAGGACAGTTTATTCCACTTCATGGATTTACAACTTTCTCCTACCGCAAACCATTTGGAACAGACTCTATTTGTGAGGTCATTAACATGTAAACAGTGTCACACTGAAGACGCATGGCAATGACCTACCATGCTACTGAAAAGTGATATTGAGTTTGCTAATTCAGATAAGGGTACACAGATTGCCTTTTCTCTAATGTGCAAGGGCCTGTCACAGAAATAAATGCATGGTCCTTGTTGCAATTAATTTGATTCTTGTTCTTTTAAAGCTTTACTTGTAGATTTAATTAAAGCTTTCATGCAGCACACACTTTCAGGAAGTATCTATGTTTAATGGCTTTTTCTCCTAAATTAAAGAAATGAGTGAAGGTTAAGATTCAAAGAAGAACAAGAGATCATAAAATGAAAAGCTATGCTTAATACAGTAAGCATTACCTTGTTTTGACATAAGCAAATATGCAGTATTTATATACATTTCTTAAAAGTTAATGTTACATTGCAGCTCTCATGGTGAAATAATTTTCCATTGCTTAAGATAATTTTTTTTCATTTTTGAATGTAAAACATTGCATAATATGTTTCAACCTGGAGGTGAATATTTTAAAAGCCTAAATCAGTTTTTAGCTAAGAAAAAAATAAGCAAATAAAACCAGTGTACGGTTTTCCCAGGAAACTAAAGAAACAATACCCAATGCAAAAAATTATCATGTAGGCACGTAACTCAGTATTTCCTTAATTTTACAGTGTTAAATGCTCCCACAGAGTCAGTCTATTTAAGCAATAACCCTCTAGCAAATATCAAGAATAAAAAAAATTAATAAAAAAAGGTTGCAGGGTAACAGAAGGATATTCTAATCTTCTGAGATATGCCTCTCCTTCCCTATTCTGAGGAGACAGATGATAGGACTTTTGTAAAGCCCTTGACAAAATCCCACACAACATCCTTATTTCCAGATTGGAAAGACATGTTATTTGAAAGGTGGATTATGTCATGGGTAAGGAACTGGCTGGATGGATGCAGCCACAGAGATGTTGTCA
The DNA here is from genome assembly GCA_013400975.1 of Atrichornis clamosus. Taxonomy (NCBI): domain Eukaryota; kingdom Metazoa; phylum Chordata; class Aves; order Passeriformes; family Menuridae; genus Atrichornis; species Atrichornis clamosus. Next base: position 88,239 of record WBMZ01000356.1, read on the forward strand.
ATGGCTCTATGTCCAGGTGGAGGCCAGTGACAAGTGGTGTCCCTCAGGGCTCTGTCTTGGGACTGGTGCTCTCCAACGTGACACAGACAGCGGGATGGAGTGCACCCTCAGCAAGTCTGCAGAGGGCACCAAGCTGAGTGGTGCAGCTGGCACAACAGAAGGATGAGATGACATCCAAAGGAAGGGGTAATAGCTTTAAACTAAAAGAGGAGAGATTCAGACTAGAGGTTGGGAAGAAATTCTTTACCGTGAGGGTGGTGAGACATTGGAACAGGTTGCCCAGACAACCTGTGAATGCCCCATCCCTGGAATTGTTCAAGGCCAGGTTGGATGGAGCTTTGAGTAACCTAATCTGGCAAGTGGTATCCCTGCCCATGGCAGGGGGTTGGAAATACATGATCTTTGAGGTCCCTTCCTACCCAAACCATTCTGTGATTCTGTGATTCTGTGACATGGAACGAGGATATGTGACTAGGCAGCCTGCACTAAGTACCAGGAGACAAAGCAGAGCATAGAGAATGAAAGTAAGGCAATCTTAAGGAAATATTCTTCAGGACATGACAGACAATTATAGTATCTGGAGTGGGGTGAAAGGAAAAGGGGATAAAGAATGGGAGGAGTAAGTAAAAGGAGGAGCAGAGGAAGAAGAGAGATGAAAAAGTAAATGGTCAGGAGAACGAGGAGGCAGGCTTAAGAGCTGGGCACGTACATTGGTGTTGAAATAGAAAAAGCAGCTGGAAGGAAGACAACAACAGTAGGATCTAAGGAGTAAGATAGATAAAACACTTTTTGGACAGAGAACTGGACAAGACATTTCCATGAATGCTCAGTACTCCTGCCTCCAAACAGCTTTACGGTGCTTTGGATTCCAACAAAAGGCTACTGAAACTGCATTTACCTATTAATAAAAAAAATAAACCTGTTCTTGCTGGGAGAATTTATTAGGACTCAACATGCAACCAATGCATTCTATTTTCTATTTCATTTCTTTTTTAAAGCATACAGTAGGTAATCCCTTTGGTTTACTAAGACCCCTAAATGTTTCTCTTCTCTTGCTAGTTTAAACTATCTTACATAATTTTAATATTAAGATGCAGACATGACTCCTCCCTACTCAGTAAGCAGAAAGGAAAGTTCTTCTGCCAGTAACACCTTGATGTTACAGCTAAGGAATAGGGCTTTATTCTATCATGTATCATAAACACGACAACCATATCTGAAAAATGTCAGTAAACACAAAGGATTCGGTATTTTATCTGCTTTTGAAAATCCACTGTAAGTCATGAATTTAGTTGATCTGAACTGACGTTTCCAATTTCCAAATAGGACTATAAATGGCAAAATACATGCCATTACATGTAAAACATAACTAAAAACTATCTTGCCTACCTAAACTCTTACTTGCTGCAGCAAATATTGCTTATTGCATTATTATACTCAATCAAAACATGTTGGTGAAATCCATACTGGAAGGTTTTATTTTTGGCTGCCAACGTCACCACATAGGAGGAAAAAACACTATCACTTTGAAACAGGAGATGTGGAGTGGCATAATTGCTCTGAAACAGCTGATTCTCTCATTCCTATGAAATGCACAGGTTGGCAAATATTTTGCTTTGCCTTTCCTTCAGACATGTGCCTCTGGTAGCTCCAACTTTTGTCTGCATGATCAGAGGAATCAGGGAATGGGAATGAAGGAGAGAAGCTACCTCCCTCTGCAGGTGAACTGAGTATCGAGATATTCCTAGACATTTGGTTCAATATCTCACTGAGGGATCTCAGATCAAATGCAGAAGCAGTCCTGAGTTTCAGCCACTAAAAACAAAAATAAATATGTGTCTTTATGTTCACCAGCTCAGTACTCACAGGAGCAGACAGTTCACAGCACAAGCCTTACAAAACCCTACTCTGCTACAACTACTACTCTTTTTTATTTGGATCACTTTATCTGGTTGGCAAAGGAACTGACAGAATTATGCAAGACTTTGCTGACAGTCCTACAGATTTCTCTCTGTAGCACACACTAAGTGGTACAGTCTAATAATAATAATAGCAGCAATAACAAACCCTTTCTTGCACACTTGTAACTGAAATGGAGTCGTGATTCTAACATACTATGGTAAGTTTTGTAAAAGATATTCTTTTGCAACAGGGTGCTTGGGACTTAGGAAATGCCACGCAGGCTTTGCTGGATATGAAAGCACACAGCACAGTCCATTCCTCTGGTTCCTTGCTGGATTAGTTTTTGTGCCATGCTCAGTTTCCAGGTTGATGCAATCTTCCCAGCTGCACTCTGCAAGTGCAATACCACTCTGAAATTAGGAAGGACCCTGGTCGGATAGAATCCTTGCACACATGCTCAAATGGAAACAGAAGGTAAGAGTGATTACGAGTGGCAGAAAAAAGCACCTGAGATATGGTTCCTTATCCTCTCACACCAGAAATAGGTAATTATTGCAGCAAATCAATGACCAAGAAAAATGACAGAAAGTGGAAAATCCAGAAAATCTGGAAATGAATGAAAATTTTGGTCATTGAGACTTTACAAAAAGCAAATGGCCACTGTTTTCCCCTCTGGGAATCTGGCAGTCTACACTTTAAGGGAGCTCAAGGCGTACTGTAGGTAAGAAAGGAAACGTAAAGGAGAAGCAGGAAAAGGCAAGATTACAACATTTTCCTTGTGAAATTAAGAGTGCACAGTGACAGATGCTACCTTGAGGTGGATCATCATTAACCTGGCCATAACCCCTGCAGATAGGCTCAAGAAAGGTATTCCAGGTGAAGCATCTCGCAGCGGATTCAGCAGTAAAGAACAGATTTCAGATAACAAGCTCAACAAAAAAAAATATCACTCAATAGAAGCTACTGCAATACTAATGACTACAACACCTCAGTGCCCTGTGCTGACATCATTCAACAGACATGAACATCTTGTTACACTTGTTCTTATCTGTATCACAGAAGTGACTAAGCCTGTGGCTTATTGGAGCTAAGAAGTCTTAGGCTTAGATTCACCATATGATTTCTTCTACCCATTTTTCTTCAAGCTTTTTTATTGCTGCTTATCCTCCTTGAGACCAGGAGAAATACAATGCAACCTTCACCTTATTCACTGTAATCCCATCTTTTGCAGACATATTCTGTCAATCAGTTCAATATTTCATAATGCCATTTTGAGAACTAACACTTCCATCTTTTAAAAAAATACAGGCCTTTAGCAACATAAATTATGAAGTGAGCTTTGGTCTTAATATGCAGTATAACTTCTCAACATACTGTTAATGCATTTATAGTCACATAAAGTGCAATAGAAGGTTTGATATTTAGAGAAAGTAAGTTTCCAATGCCATTACTCCCTCTTGTACAATAAATGCTAATTCTAAAATACAAAACTCACCTTCCTATTTAGATATTGTGAAAGTGATAAGTGAAGGTATCCAGAGTCAGTTTTGAGCTATTTATGCATACAGAAATGCAATCTCAGAGTAAAAAATGCACGAATAGCACCTTTTTTCCTGAGGAAAAAGTTTTAAGTAAAGTGAATGAAAATGGTTCACCTTATACCCTCTTTGAAAGTATAATTCAATAGTGATGGTAGATAATGAAAGATTTCAGTGCCTAGAAACACTGCTGTTGACAGTAAGCATGACTGATTTGGGAATCAAATTTTTAAGAAGCTAAAACCCAATGTCAACAGGCTAATGGAAGCATTTATTCAATACACAGTTTTATGGAGAAGACAGTCCACCCTGGTAAGCTGGTAACAGTAACTGAGCAGGAGTCATATGGGACGGCAACAAAAATACTCAAATATTATGGTAACTTCTTAAATACACATACCTGTCACTATCATCTCCTTCTCTCCCAAGTATATGTATTGTGTCTCGGTGTTATATATAATAAAGATAGGTTTTCAGGCTTATCCTACAAGAGGATATAGATTTCACAATTTCTAAAAGTAATCTCAGCATTCAATTCAAATCCCACGTATTAGTTTAGAAAACAACGCAAGGCTTTTATTAAGATGGAAAGAACAAAGAGTCCCTAGGCTGCACAAGTACTTACTTTTTCTACACTTACATTGTTTCTCACACTAAATGTCTTGTACCTTCACAAAACAAACAGTATGCCCTCTAAGGATGGAAAAATCTCCAAACTCCAGCTCATCTGCAAATTTACTACTTGACACTAATGGAGCAGAGACAGTAATTTGTGTCATGGTTTAGGAACGGTATTCTCCAAGTTAGTGATCCAACCGAACCCACTCCAAACCACAAGACACTCGCTCACTCCCACCTCCCCCTCTCTCTTCTCCTGTGATGGAATGGAGAGGAGAACTGAGGAACAAAACGTAAAGATCATAGGTTCAGATAAGAATGATTTACTGGAAACAGCAATGCGATAACCAAACAAACAGCAGCAGCAACCATATTCATGACAGAGCATACAAGAAAAAGGCAAATGATTCACACAGAAACTCCCTGTCAATACCAGGCTGCTCCCTCTGCCACCTTACTCCACAAAGTGACTCCTTCCCCCACAGCTGGAAGGCGACCTGAGATGGTACAGAACAACCTCCAAGTCCTGGAAATGCCTCCACCTGGCTACTGCAAAAATTAACCCTGTCCTGAATAGAACCAGGACGGATTATTTGACCAACATAGCAATCAATCTTTTCTGATGTTTTATCTCACTCTCTCTGTAGGACTTATTCATTCTGAAAAACCCAAATTTGCAGCACATTACAGATTATGGTTTCTAACTCAACACATCTGGGATAAGGTCGTTTTGGGAAGTCTGGGTAAATTCAGAAATAACCATGGGTTTCAAATACAGGTATTGGAAAGGTAACTTGGAGTGAGTATCTAAACATGCCCAGAAAAGATGAACTAAAGCAGAGCTACTCCTCCACATGAATGATCTGATCTCTGCTGTACTTCAAGGAAGCTATTTCATATAGTCAGATCACTGCCCTGCAGGACTCACACACTTCAGAAAGAGCTAACAAAATTTTAAAAAACCCAAATTACTGGTGGTCAGTGTGTTAAGAATTACTTACTGGTTTTTTTCTACAGAGAAATGGGAATGTAAGCCTTAGCTATAAAGCAATACAATCAGATCCAAAAGAATCAGAAGATAAAAGGAATCAGTATAAAAAATAATGACTTTAAATAGATTTTTTAAAAATTGTATGATGTATTTTAATTAAAAATAAAATCCCAATTCTGACACTGCTTGGTATCTCTGCATGAAAGCTAGATATTGTGTCTCAGCACATAAAGCGTATGGCACATAGCACAAAAACGTGGTTTTTAGCAATGGTGATTTAGTAGAACACCCTTCTTGCCTTATTTTGGGCACTAAATATTATCCAAAGAATTCAACACACTGGCACTGTAGACTTTGCAACATGCAACAAAACTCATGGGACATCCCCAAATCATTTGAGTCTAGCTTACAAGACAGTTACAGAAATCCACATTTATTTTTAGTTACACAATTCTATGATACAAGCCTATGTAACCACGCATATTTCAGAAGATTCAGAAGAGATCACAGGTGCAGTCTAACAGATCAAACAGTTCAAACACATTCGCGTTTGTCTGTTCAGTACTCTCCTCCACCTACAAGACACAAACATGATCTTACTCTGGTTCTAGGGGCAGCTGCAGTTGAGAAAACAGGACTGTCTCTAACCTCTTTTACTATTTTCAAAGTACTACAGAAGTTTTAAATGTGATGACTGCATATTCTCTGGAATTATCCTGAAATCACTGGTAAAAGTTTTGACACTGTTTATTGTTTTTGAAGCTTTATTACTTTAATTAATAGGGTCATTTTGCAAACCTACTAACATCATGCTTTCTGCTCTAAGTACTAGGTCAATGGCAATGGGGCTGGGGAAACGAGCTACAAATTAAGTCTCTGTACAGAGATCCCGAAGCCAGCACTGAGTATCTGCTAGTGAAGCAACAGACACAGACAGAGTTAAACTGAGAACAGACACCCAGGCTCCTGAGCTCAAGTCAGATACACAGGAAAAGCGTACTTCAACTGGGCCCCAAACTATCAAGTTCTTGTCAAAAAGTAGGATATGTTTTCATGCACGTTATATAAAAAAGCTTAATGTTTGCAGAATTAATTTTCTTGCAGGAGGAATTCTGTCCCCTGAGTCATATACAGAGTGCCAGGCAATACAGCTTCTAGTTCTATACAGTCCATTTTAGTAATGTTTCAATATAGTATTAGGCTTTGGGATTGAGATTTCCATACAGAGAATGCACCTGTGGTGCACTTCTGTTCTAGGTCACCTAACTAGATGATTAGTGCTGGGACAGACAATAGCAGATTTCACACTATTAAGATCTCAATATGATTAGCAGTGTAGAAGAATACCGGGCAATAATTGTTTCCTATTTCCCCACTTCACCTTTCAGAAGCTGAAATGACTTGTGAAAAGGCACAAAAATATAATAACATTATGCACCTAACTGCTGTGCAGCACTGTTGTTGCATAAGTACTTAATTTCAATAATAATCATAACATATCATTTTGATATCAAGCTCAAACTGAGGAACAGCATCAAAAGCTGCCTTCACAACTTTGCATTTTAATTTCGTGTACATCCCACTCACAGCAATATAATGAAATCTTTTATAGAAAGGAACTTACAAGAGCTGCAATCTGTAACTATCTGCCCAAGAATGTGGGGTAAATTGAATGCCCCAAACTATCATGCAACAGTGTCTTGAGTAAACTCTGATGGTCCAAGCACTCAAATTGTTTGTCCGATGCTTGAATTTGCGTGAAAAGTAGCTGTTAACCCCTGACTAATGATTAATGCTCTTCAAGGGCAGAGTCTTTATAAAAATAAAAATCTTGAATATAAAAAGCCAGTGGTCAGCACAGTGGCATTCACCACCTGAGCAACAGGCTTGCCTAGTCCATTTAGCCATAATTACACAACAAAATACTAACGTACTTTTCTTTCTTCAGCCCACGGTTCAGGGGTTTTGCCCATCAGAAAATGTGTCAGGAGCAAAGAGTCGTGCCAGTGCCGCCTGCCATGCTGACAACACCATTCACTGCAAGTGTAACTAATGACACTGTCTCCATCCGTCTTCTTTGCCCACCTGGAATCAACTGCCAAGTCAAAAGCCCTGATGCAGAATTAATGAGCACTATTAAATTAGCTCTAATCTCAAGAACAAAAGAACTTATAGAGGACTAACTATGGCCAGACCAAAAAAACCCCCAAAAAACTGCTGCCTGACTGAGGTGAAAGGTAAAAAATGCACCGGTTGTCAGGAACACCAGAGTGGGAGGAAAGACTGGCAGAGGTACTTAAACCCATTTAAAGGAATTTTCAATAGCAGTACTCGACTTTTTTGTCTGTAATATCTTTTGACTGGCTAACTAGTAAACATAAGATAAAATTGAAATAATTCTCTGCCAAATATGCACAGCTGTAGGTCCACCTCTGATGATTCATCAGCAGCTCTAGGCATCTGCCAATTTTTTCTTTTTTAATTTTAATTTAGGATGGATCTCGAAGTGGCAGAGATTGCAGTCTGCAGGGGAAAAGGAGCCCAGAGCACACAAGGAAAGCAGCACACAAGACAATAGTAACTATTTCAGTGCATAAATGTTCACTTGGATGTTACAGCTTGCATTTACAATGACTAATCAGTAAATTTGAATACTCAGTATAGAAGTGGTAAATTAGCAATGGCAGAGTACTTGAAATTATGTTTCTCAAAATACAGAACATTTCATAATCCATACCAACTTCCTCAGCTAAAAATAAAACTGTAATGAATTCTGCATTCATCTAAGATTTCCACCAATTTCAGTGAAATTGTGTGGTGCGTAAACAGGTGGAGAATTTGGTTCAAAATATTTCCTCCTACTGATAGCCAATCTCCACTGCACTTTTCAGGGCTCGCTCTTCCCTTCTTTTGCCCAACAGCAAACAAAACAGCACAAGGTCAAAATCTCACAATTTCTTTGTGAAAATTAACCCAAGCTACAAAGTTACTTAATTTGTATCATACTAACAAAAACAGATCTTTCCTTGAAGCCAATACCTGAGTTCAAAAAATCCAGAGATACCCTATTCCATTGACTATTAACAGTGTCAATGATTGCTAAACTGGGGACAAAACCTGTTTGTAAAACTTAAAAACCCCATTTCAATTAATGTATTTTCCTTCATCTGTGGAAAAAAAAGGAAAAAAAAGCTATCATCAGATTTCTCTGAATAATGAAACAGTGTTTCATTTAATGTTCCATGTGTTTCAATTTTGTTTTTGACTTAGCCTTGAGATATGATCATATTAAAGTATTAATTTAAATATATTTACTTCTTATGGCAACAACATACTATATGACTTACTGTATTATATTCTTTAGACATTTTAAAGAACTACATTTAAATGGTCACAAATTGAATTTTTCTTTTTTTAAGGCCCATTTCATGGAAATTATGTCTTTTCATCTCAGGAACAGAAACAAATTTTGGAATACTGTATCTGTGAAAGAAAGATTTTTTTCTGACCTTCACGTTGATATATTGCTCTAAAGAACAGTTTTTAAAAATTGCATTATATCCAAAGTGTCAAATAATGTAATATGAAATCTCAATTGCCAACCAAATGAGCAGTTTCAATATATCCTGAAGTCTTAGAGAATTTCAAATAAGAGGTTTAAATTTTAATTGCTTTAATTCATTTAAAGCATGGTTCTGCGTACCAAGTTTTCAAGCTAGAAAACATTTACTAATTTTTCCATAAATTCTATAAATGAATGTTTGATCATTTTTCAAAATAGCAACTGAAAAAATATATATTAAAAAAGTCCAAAGAGCAACTAGAGCAACTTTTAAATAAAAACATTACTGAAATGTGTTCCTTTCAAGAGCATGCTACTACCATATGCACTTGAAAACTGGTACTAAAATTTGTCTTATGCAATTAACACCCTAACTCCTGTAACTATATAAAAATATCTCGTAAGTTCCCATGACTTCTAAATCTGAGGTTTAAAGAAAATAGATATCTACTGGATAGCTGATTTTTGCTGCTGGCCAATAGGATTAAACAAGATTAAATGCATCTCATTTCACAACTAAGCAAGACCCTTAATATTTTGCTAATCTATTATGTACTCCTTGTACCTGGAAAGCAAGTAAAAGTGAATAGCCTCAGAAAGGGATTTGCTAAATTCAGAGAAGAACACTCTCATTCATCACCTGCTGACAACAGGGAACGAAAGGCGGCTTTGGGTAAATAAAGAATCATATAATGGTAATACTAAGGAATGTATCAAAACAAAAGAATTGTTACTTACTCAAAGTTATGCTTCATCCTGCCCTCATTTTTTTAATTGCTCTCTCCTTTGAAATTCACTCCAGAAATGGTAACTCATGATGTTTATGCATGATCATTATTCATAAAAAAGTAGCAATATGTACACAGCAACAAATGGAAATGCTTGTACATGTCTAACTAATGCTATATTTTCAACAGAACAAATGAGAAAGAAACAACTAAATAAATTCTAAAAATAGTTATTTAGGCATGAAAATTTCTCATTGACATGGTAGTGATATTTACACCTACTACTCAATTAATAAAATCCTTTACATAATGATATTCAAAGGACTCGCACAGTATGACGCATAAGAAACTCTTATAAAGCTAATATTTCATTACATTATTGACCATGTTGTTTTTCATCTTGGCAAAATTTTTACAAAATATGTTTTTAAAATGAACTTTCAATATTAGCATTCACTACTTAGGCATGGAACAACATGGCAGAAAGTGTGTCTCTGATGACAAAGAAGTTACTTACAGGTAGTAAGTGTAGGAGTGATAGCTTCTTCTGCCATGATGGTGGAAGGATTAGGCAGTGGTGGAAAAGATGAAATGGAAGGAAAGAAAAGTCAAATATTAATGTATGAAAAAATCAAGATGAAACTGAGACCTGAACTGGTGACACAAATGAAAGGTAGCAAGAATGTATATCTGGGCATATCATGCAATGTTTCTGGAATAGACATGACGTATCCAATCTCCATAAAACTTTGAGCAATATAATACAAAATGCATCTCCAACTGTTAAATCAAACCACCTTAAAGTACACCTACTAAGTAATGTTAGATATTTAATGTATGTTTATATCTGCATACACTACACACACAACTACTCCCAATTAAAGTGCAAGACCACCTCCAATTACACTTCAACTGCATTAGGAATAAGGATATGGAACTTCTAGCATGGTGTTAGAGGTTTAGCAACACAGAATTTCAGAATATGCTTTAAGTAGCTTCTCTTCCTGTCATAGCACTGTAGAATCTGAGGCAATCCCTTCTTTCACTTAAAGAAATCAGTTCTGAAGGGACTTGAACTTGTTTCCAGAGGGGAAAAGATCAATGGCCACAGCTTTTTAATACCTCAACTTTTAAATAACCTTTTAAATTCAGAAGAAAAAATACTTACTGTCATGCAAATAAAAAGTCTATCCTTGTGGGCTAAAATTATATTGGTGGTATTTCCCCATGTGGCAGAGATAAAAATAAGAACTGATCCTGTATCCATGTTATTTCTGCCCACATGAGTTCCACAAAGAACAACTTGGGAAACCTAGTACCACCATCTTGAGAAATATGGGCTCAGCCAGACTTGCATAACCTCTTGCACAGCCAGATACTCCACCTTGACATGCTCTGGGTGAGCACAAAGTATGGAAGCCCTCCAGCTATGCTCTTCTGCTTAACATCCTTCCCTCCCTCCCTCAGCTGTGAGCCCACTACAAGCAGGACTGCAACTCTCCAAATGGGGCAAGTTTCGACCTAAATGAATTCCATATATTGACTGCAATTAAAAGAAGGCTGGAGATCTTAAAACATTTCTGAGCCTAATGTCAAGTAGCATTCACATGTTGGTAAGATAAAAGACTGAAAGGAAGCACGTAGGCATTTGTAATTTTTACAGCACATGCATACAGCCCTTTGACTACAGAGGAAACATGTAAACAGGCCTTGCAAAGGACTATAACTAACGTTAACTTGCCTCTGGCTACATGCTTCAGGCATCCCTTTGAAAACGAGGCTTTCATCAAATTTTCTCTCTCATCTTCTTTGTGTGAAGATGCCGTTAGAAATATTTCCCAGTTTTTATTCCCATTTTTCTGATGCAAACAGTATTGTTCCAACACAAGAGGCTACATACTGAATATTTAATCACATGGCACATCTGGAAAATGTATACCTGTTAAAGTTGAGTTTTTAAAGATAGCTAAGAATAGAGTAAGGGGTAAGCTGCAGAACAGTTGTATGCTTCTTCACTGGCACACGTCCCATTGCATTCAGTAGGGAGCACAGGATCAGGTCCTATTAAAGTGCTTACCTGCACTATTAGCAAGGGGTTGTTTTCTGGTTCAGTCATAATTGTATTTCCCCCTGCCTTTCTTTACAGAATTACTCATTCACTCACTTTGATTTAGAATCTCTGGACACTGACAACCCTTCTTCTTGCCATATGTTGCCATGAGAGAGATTTAATGTAATTAGTACAAATGTTCTCATATTTCTAAAAGATGTATAATAATTTGAGAAACAACAATAAATACAATTAATCAGTGAAGCACTGTTGGTACTTATATGCAGAATTCTGCCAAATATATTATAGAGATAAATTATTCCTTATGAAAAAAAATGCTGAAAATCTGGGAGCTTTAATTTGTGTAAATGTCCCATTAAAAATTTGCGTAAGATGAGAAAAATTGGAAATCTCAAGCTCTGGCTATTTTTATATTGCTACAGTTGTGAGATTTTCCATATAAAAGTCCTTGAAAAAGAGCACCATGAATTTTGACTCTCAAAAATACCATACACTGAAAGAAACAGGTAAAAAGAATACATTAAAATTCTGCAGAAACAGGAAGTTTTATACTTGCAAGGCCACGTGCCTTTATAAAGCACCATTCATAACTGAATGGATTTAGCTTTTTTTAAGAAATATGGACAAGTTCCATATTTCTTCCTACATAATGAATACCAACTTAAGTCTCTATCTATGTATGAAAAGCCTTTTCTATTAAAAAGACTGATGCAAAGATCTTGGCCAATCTAGGCCAAATTTTCTTATGAGCATGGCTCTTCAGTCACTTCCCAGTAGTGAGGTTATTTTATGTCAATAAACTGCTTCTGCATGTAGTGATAATATAAAGCACTTTTAAATCGTTCAGTACTGAAGACATAAATTAATTTCATGAATACCACTTATAGAATAAGGTCCCACTATAAAATTTACCAAAACCAGCACTGCTGGCTGCAGGAGGATTGTCCCATTAGAAGGGAAACTTCTGGAACTGTGCCATTACCACAGTGTTTTCCTTCATTATCTCTCTTTTGTAGTTGGCCTAGAGGGAGAAACAAGGTTCAGGGAGAGGAGGCTGGAATTCTCCTTCAGCCTTATTATCTTCAATTTCTATCCTGAGTGTTTGAAATTGTTGGCAAAGGTCTATGTATAACTGAACAGCCTGATTTGCTATCAGGGAATGGGAACAATGCATTCCCAGCCCAGCTCCACTGAGTGCAAAAACCTTCCTTATCCACTGCCAAGAACCAGGGTCTCTGACTTAAACAGATGCCACAATTATATACATTAGAAACTACTGGAAGGCTCAGGCATAGAGACAGCTGAAAATAGAAACTAAAGACAGGCAAAACAAAGTAACCTTTTTATTTTCAGAAAAACTCCATTCTACAACTGAAGCAGAAGCCAATGGAATAAAATTTTAATAACTGCTTCCTTACTGCACTCCCACTGCAGCAATACGATGGCAGCCCTGAAAGAAACAGCTGCCCCAAAGATGTGTAAGGGGCTTTTAAGCAAATGTTGGACCAATAACTTACCAGCTTATGCAAATTTTTTTTAAAAACTTAAATAGAACATAAGGAGAAAAAATAGGAGAAAAGAAAGCAGTAAGGGTCTGACTTATGCAAGTCATGATTTAATTGCTATTGCTTTTCCAAAGGTTGTGCCAACAGTACTCTTATTTTCACTATTTCACTCTAAGTAGACCAAAAGATGAACTTACTGCATTCTTTATTTTTAATTTTTGCTGTAAAGTCCTATGCAGGTATATCAAAGACTGGGAGAAATCAGGGACCTTGCCTGAGATTTAATATTCAGGATCAGATTCAAAACCCACCTTATTGTGGATCAATATTGTGGAAACACATGTCTTGTTTTCATCTGACTTTGTGTTAACTCTTACGTGAGAGATAGAGAGCACAGCTGAGCAGAGGAAAGCCTACTGGCATTATGCTGACTTCACAGGGAAGAAATAATCTCATTGATATGACCATATTGGTGTTAGGAATAGCTTGGAGGTTCCTGGACTCATTACATGACATCTTTATGCAAGAATGTGAATGAATAAAGGAGAGATAGAACAGAATGGATAAAATACTATGAACAACCAAGTGGAGAGAAAAACATGGAAGCACTAACAGTATTCCCCTGGCTCATGTGACAAGTTTACAAATTTGGTTTACTTCAGTCAAAGGCTGAGTGTCCATACTGAAAATGTTTCAGTGTCTGTGATATTTCTACCCTAACTAGTGACTCCATACCATACACTGAATTTCTAGGCCACCTAATCCCTCTGTGACCTAGTTTATACTGGAACTACTTCAGAAGACCTTTATATAGTGAAATTAATAATGCTGCCTAATGACTACTGATATTTGCAGAATTCTCTACCTACTGCTTTGACAGCAGCCATATCCAAAGCATGTCTGTACTGCACTGAAAACCACTTTGAATGTTGGTCTTCTCTACCTGGCTACTGAATTAAAAGTTCAAGAGATTGATCTGTGAAAATCTGTGGTGCCTGGCACCAATCAAGCAAAGAATGGTTGTTGAGTAAAGTGAGGTGGCTAAGGAATGTGTTGAAAAAGTCATGGTTATCCCATCTAAGTAAAACTGCTTTCCAAATATCTTGACAATGGAAAGAAATGGTTTTAAATTAAGTTAATTAAGCACTGTGAAACCCCAGAGACAAAGGAAGTTTCATCTATTGGTGCTCTCCGGAGATCAAGTCCGCAGGACTCTTTTCTGTGAAAGAATGTATTAAAAAAGTATTTGCTTTAGGATACGCCTTGAGATAGGGAATGAGAACGGGATATTGCTGCAACCAACTCCAAGCAAGACAAGTTTCAGAGCACGTAGACTCAGTGCAGCGAAACCCAGCATTGTAGCCCAGAGAGTCTGCACAGAGTGCAGAGAACAAAGTGGTTCTCAGGGGAAAGGTGCCACGGAATTACAAGGTGCTATTTTATTTTTCACTCAGATCTTTACACCAATAAAGCTCCTGATAAAGTAAATGAAATAAAATGATCAAGTGCAGTAGTCAAACGACATGCTAGCTTGGTAAGATTGTTTCCCAGAGTAGCACCTGAAATATCGTAAAACTGCAAAACCACTACAGCCATGCTAATCCTGTGGTATGATTTATACGTTTTCTTGAAATGCATAATGTATACACAGTAACTGAACCAAGGTGAAACCGTAGGGGCCCTCAGCAGCCCAGTGAATTAATGCACCAGTAACAATCTACTGAATAATCGGTTCATCTTCTGCTAAGGCATGAGTGTAATTGTATTCAAGATCTTCTATGCTACAGCAGATGCTTTAGAGGCCTGGGACACAATATACCCACCTCCTGAAACTGTCATTAAAGCCTAGTCACATCCTGTTACACAAATGAACCATTCCTACTTTTTAATATTCACTTCAACTCATTCCAGTTTGTTTTGTTCAAGGCTGTAGCATCATTCTGGGATATGTTTAAGTTATTGGTATCATTCTTTCTGTACTACACAATGAAATTGTATGTATTTGGCAACAGACTCCTTGGACTTGTATTTTCAATAGTTTCATCTCTGTCACAAGCAGATTTTTTCCAAAAACCAAAGAAGCTCACATAATGCACTTTTTTCCTAACAACAGAATTACTATGAATAATAATTACTCTGCTGTGGCAGACAGAAGGAATCAAGTATCCTTCTGCATTAATGCAAACACTTAGGATCTGAGCCCTCCTGCCTCTAACAATTAGATTATCAAAGAGTTTCTCTCTAGAGAATTAAGCAGGAGCTGGCATAGCATCCATTTAGCCAGAGACCTGGACACGTTATTCACTTTGAAACTATTTGGATCATTTTGCAATGCTGTCCCTTCAAGATTAAGAAGAACTTGTCTCCCTTGGGTAAATACATTCTACCTTCAGCAGAAATGCTTAAGGAGAGGCTCAGAACTGGAAGAGAGAGAATGATGAATGCTGGTCAGGAATTGTGTGAAGAAGGATTGGCCAGGCAGTGCACAAAGCCTTCCTCCCTGCATGCCAAGTGCTGTGTCTGGCTCTAGGGAGGAGTTTGGAAGTTCAACCGTTAAAATTGAAGGTATGAATGATGCAAGAAATCAGAAGTGGGAAGAAAAAAGTACTGCAAATTCAGAATAGATTTTAACCCCGCTGCACTGCACTTTATTGAGCAGACTTGGTCACTGGGTCAATTCCATGGCTTCAGTCAGACTTACCCTGGGGCTTAAGTCTCAGTCTCTTCTGTATGGCAGCTTTTTGACTGCTTTACCTACCCCTTGTCATGACCTAGACCCCAGCCCTGGCCACAGCTCACCTTTCTCTTCACACAGCCCTTCTAACTCATGGCCCTGCTTCTGTCTTCAAGGAGAGTGAAAAGCAGCTACTTCTGTTGCCTGCCCTGAGGCACTGTCAGACAGCTGCCTCTTTTGCTGTGCACCTACACTGTTCAAATTCTGGAAGAAATTCAGGCAGCTCAGGGGTTTGGACTACCTCAGACCTGCCAAACTAGTTAACATACAATTAAACCATATAGTGTTAGCGTGAGCAAAATCAGGCCAAGATTGCTCTCAAAGGGAGAAAAAGGGGATAATGTAGGGGGAATAGCTAGGAGGTGAGGGGTTATGAGACAGTAAAGAGACTGTGACAGAAGTGGAAGAATTTGTCACTCAGCCCCTTCACACTGCACTCACACATTCCCAACTCCACCTCTAACAGCTGCAAATCTCACATTGCTCAGGATACAACCTAAAACCTTAGTTCTATTTGCTAATTAATTTCTCCCAATCTAGTTTAAGCTTCTAAAATCACATGGGATATTTTTTCTTATCTATGCCACCTCCCTAGCTATATTTTTCCCGTTACTACTTTTCCTTTTACAGTGTTGAGACAGGCAAACAGTTTTAAAAGCCTTACACTTCTAATAATGCAGCAGCTCTCACATGATATTCAAAGCAAAACAATCTCAATGCGTGAGTGTGTTGAACCAGCACTTGGAAACATTCAGCACCACTGTAATATTTTCCTTTGTTTTCAGGGAATGAAGTTTATGCAGAACAATACAGACATCATTCTGAGCACAAACCACCTTAGCTCTAGTTCCTGTCTGACTAAGGATTTCTTTTAAACACAAAAATAAAACTACATCTGGATTTCAGCTGATCTGTTGAATAGGGTGGAGACTCACACAGGACAGATACTATTATTACAGCCCATCATGCAGTACTGATGTAAAAAGAGCTAGAATCATTAACCTCTAGTTGTTATATATATAACAAAGACACAAACATTAATTCTGTGTGGGCACGAAGGTGGCTGGATACTTTTACCAATATCAAACTGAGTACTGCCGTAGGAGATGCAATGTGAATATGTACATAGAAAACATCCACTAATTGCTCACCTTTTCTTCATTACCAGCACGACCCCCAAAAATATAATGACAAACAGCAAGATGCCTGCAATGACTCCAGCAATTTTAACAGTGTGGTCAGTCTGCTTCTCCGGCTCTGGGTCCGGTTTTCGAGTGGCAGCCCCTATGGAATCGATAAAAGAGGAAAAAGAAGAATAAAGGTGTTATTCTTTTGATGTTTATACACTTAACCTACCAATGTATTAGCCTTATCCAGGGCTAACAGATATCGATGCTTGGTCTTTTAAGAAAAAATCCTGCTTTCATATGCATTGTCAGGAATATAATTCTTCATATTGTTACAAGATATTTTGCAGGAGAACAACACAGGTGGGATATCACTGCCAGCCCTGACCCTTTACAGGAGTCTCTTCACAGATTCACAAATTTCTGTATTTTTATTATCTATGCTACCTCCCTTTTCTTTCTGCCATTTAGAAACTTGCTAACAACACAATAACTATACTAAGCCTTTATCCAAATTTGATTTGCTGGAACATTTTCCTCAATTATTTTTCATAAATGAAGCTGTAATTCCATAACATATTAGCTTAAACACCTGGAAAAGTGAGATAAGCTCATTTACCATGCATTTTACCCACAATTGTTTTTTTACACAATAGACTGGTTTTTTTGCCTTTGGAAATCTAAATCTAGGTCACATCTGGTAGGAAAAAAGACTCCTTCTAAGCAATTTATTCACAAAGTGGGAAGCAGCTGATGATCACACCACTGGCACCTACATTTAATATCTGTTTAAACGAGATAACCAGTGCCTTACAGCAGCTACTGTCTTAGCTCTTCCAGCTTCTCCATTTAAAAAAAATAACATCGTTTGTACTGTTTACTGTATAATGTGATGGAACGTCAAATCCATGTCTGATGAAATATCCATTTCCCCTACTAAATGAGTTCAGGATGAAAAACATTAAGGAAGCAACATTCAATTCACTAAGCTGGTTTTATTTTTTTATGGACTTCCATTTTTTTAGAAAATCAAAACGTGTCAGCATTCATCAGCTGAGGCACCATGCCATACACTGGACACAGGGATTTACGGATCGTGTTCCTACTATAGCTTTTTTGGGAAGGAAGAAGAAAGAGTAAAGCCTAAGTAAAGTGTAATATTTTAAGATCACATTCTTCTATCACTATCTGGGTTTCAGAGAGGATTCTGAAAGCATCAACTGTATTTTACTTGTTTCTTCTCTTCCTTTTTCTGGAAAGAAAGCAAATTAATGGTCAATTTACATGAAGAGATACTTTCTGAAAAATACAAAGAAAATACTTCCAATGTTTCTACTCTATTTTAAACAGGATATTCTAAGATGGAGAGTACTTCTGAGTGGCCACAGTTACACTTTTGGCCTACATCATAAAACTCCTTGCCAGGAGGAATGCCAGAAAAACCTGCCATAAAAAGTGATAACAAAACATATCTGGAGCTAACTTCAGGAATTAGGTTCTTTGAAAAAATTCTGGCCGAGGTACTTTGCATGAGTGCTAAATCTGAGAAGATGATGTGCTGCTTGTCCCCGTGCCCAGTCCCACAAGAATATTAGTTTGATAGAAATACACACATACTATTCTGAATAAGTAAAATTCTTACTTTGTATGAACAAAGGCAACAAAATCTGGCTCTGTATTTTCTTCAATATAGAGCCTTAAAATTCCATTACAAACAGTATTATTTTTGTTTTCCTGTATCATACGTAAGTAATTTTGTTAAACTCTATATTGCTGTACTCTTCACAGCATGCAAATGGCAGTAGATATTTAAAAGACATCCAGAGTATCTTCATGCAAAAAGCAGCTGTTGAGATGAACTTGGCACACAGAAAGCAGTGAATCAAGTATGATGCAAATGGTAAGTCGTAAGAAGGACTCAAAAAATTTGAGTTGGTACTACCTCTTCATTCAGTTTGCTTTTGTACTGCTGAAATTCTTCACAGTCCTGTGTGAATTCTGCTAACTCATATCATCCAGCATCGTAATCAAGAGCTGCTCCCCAACACTGACTCTTCCACGCATTTAATAAACATACCGGACAGCATTTAATATTAAATCCTAAAGTGCATTAGCTATGACAAGCAGTGTCACTTTACTTCTCCCTGGTTTCTGTCTGATAGGTAGATGGTTTTTGAGTGATATTTGCCTCTCACCTCTTAATTACTTCTTAACTGACTGTTAACCCGAAGTTGCACAGGCAATTGCACCGGCACCATGGAGAGAAGGGTGAGCTGTGCCTGTGGGGATTGAGGCAACTGGGGGCAGTAGTTCTCAAATTCATTTTGCCTCCTGGTAAACTGAAATGCCAATTTGTGCATTTAGTTTTGTTTGTATATTTTCAAGAGAGAGCTGTAAAAGTACTATTGCAAGCCTGAAAAAAAGGTGCTGTGGTTTCTCTTTTACTCTGCTGTACTGATAGATGCTAAAAAAATGGAATGAAATGTAATCTTTCATCACAGAAACTGTCTTACCTATATGCTATTTTATCATGATGCTCTAGTCTTGGGGGTTTATTTATTTATGTTATTATTGTTGTTTCAAATACTTTGTCTGACTCAGTAATTTTTAATTTTCTTGATTGCCCTGAGCTTTTAAGAATATACAGGTACAAGACTAATTCTGTGTCTCCAGTAAAATACTTGTATTTAATGACAGTAGGTCATTAAATGGATGCCGACAACTGAGCTGTGCCCACTGCATTTTCCTCACAACACTGGAGCTAATGACTTATTTGGATTTTTTTTGTCTGTTTTACTTTTAAGCCGTTGATTCTACCCTTATATAGAGAAGACTGACTTCAAGCCTTGCACAATAACCTCACTTCTGTTTTCTTACTCAGACTGTCTGGGCTTGTGGAGCCAGAAGAATCAGGGCCAAACTGACACATACACTGTGGTGCACCTCCAGAAAGACAATAGGTCAGTAAAGGGCAGTGAGGGCAGGACAGCTCAAGGGAGCTGCTCAGAAAAAAGAAAGGACAAGGAAATGTTTCCTGCCAGTTTAAAAAGGATTAAGGTGCTGACTTTGGAAAGTCTTTACTTGATGAGAACAAACTAGACTGCTTCCTGGCAGAAGTGAAAAACAGAGATACAGTTATAGATAAACCCTAAGGTGCTGCAAAACCCAGCAAAGTATTTCCCCAGGCTTCCTTTGCTGAATAAAGTGGAAGGCAGTAACACTGCTTGGTTCTATACCCTTAGATATTTACTTTTAAAATTAATCTCAGCAACTACAATTTCCCTTTTACTTATTTCCTATTCTTTGTGACTCTCCCTACAGCAGCATTTAAAATGTGAAATGCACTTTTTTTCCTTCACTTAGAAAGAATGGCATTCAGGTGGCCTGATTTATGACTTTTCCTCACGCATCTTGTTTTGTTCAGTACTTTGCAAGGCCTAGTGATAAAATTTTTAAATATTATCCACAAAACACCTGAAGATAGTATTTCACCTCCTTTTACTCTCAGACCTATTCCATTAACTTTTTCTTAACACTGGAATCTCCTTCTCTAAAGTTTAGTGATTACTCTGCCACTTCATGGCATCTTACTTCCTCTTCAGATTGAAAACTGATATTCTAGTTGCTAATATTTAGTTTCTGTCACACTTTGAATTCTTAAACTACTTTGTGCAGTTAAATTTCTATTTTGATACCATGAGTTAGAAGATCAGGTAAAAAAAAAAAATTCCTCTCTCTGAAGACTTCTAGTTCTGCCACTTCCATGGAAAATTTTCCTTTCCTTTCTCACTCAGAAGGCATAGGTATCATGTTATCATCAAGCTCAAAACTTCATAATCTCCCGTAGGTAGTTCATGGATAGAAAAGTTGGAGCAGAACTACTTTTCATTAAAATGGAAGCCCAGACTGTTTGTTGAATGAACTACCAAATAAAGCAAAATAATAATTCTTTTAACTTAGATGCAAGCACTGAATTGTTTTTCAAAAACTATGAAAATGTTTTCCAGTAGAAGAAATGGACCTCTACCAAACTCAATGAACACTCTGTAAATGAACACATTTTGGACTTGCTTTTCAATGTTTCTTAGTCCCTTCCAAAAACAATGTACGTAGAAATGACTGACCACTGTACAGAACAGAATGACCAATAAAATAACTGTCTTCGATTTGCAAGGCCTGGCTTTTGGTAGAGGGGGGCGGCTACAGGGGTGGCTTCTGTGAGAAGCTGCTAGAAGCTTCCACCACCATGACCAGCAGAGCCAGTCTCTGGCTGGCTGCAAAGATGGACATGCTGCAGGCCAAGGCTGGGCCAATTAGAAGTAGCGGTAACACCTCTGTGGTAACAGATTTAAGAAGAAAATCAAAACAATGCCGGCGGCACAGTTTTAATTCCAGCCAGAGAAGAGGGGGAGAGTGAGAAGATGTGAGCAGAAAACAACCATGGAGACACCAAGGTCAGTTTGGACGGATGGGGACATGCTCTAGGTGCCAGAGCCGAGACTCCTCTGCAGCCCGTGGTGAAGGCCATGGTGAAGCAGCTGTGCCCCTGCAGCCCATGGAGGCCCATGGGAGTGCAGAGATCCACCTGCGTGGAAGAACCCATGCCGGAGCAAGTGGGTTCTTGCTTTCCTTGAAAGACTGCACTCCATGGAGGAGCGACCCATACTGCAGCAGCTTGAGGGGGGCTCTGCCCGTGGGATGGACTCACGTTGCAGCAGTCGCAGAGGGCTGTTACTCGTGAGATGGACTCACGTCGGAGAAGTTCCTGGAGAACTCTCTCCCTGCTGGGGAGGGACCCCACAGTGCAGCAGGGGAAAATGACAACTCTCCTGAGCAGCGAGAGCAGCCACAGATGATGGACTGACCAAAACCCCCATTCTCTGTCTCCCTGTGCCGTTGGGGTAGGAGGTAGAGCTGGGAGGAGGGAGTGAGTGGGAGAAGGTGTTTTCTAAGGGCTCATTTTACTTCTCATTATCCTGCTCTGATTCTGTTAGTGTAATAAATTCACTTTCATATCTTTAAGCTTGAGCCTGTTTTGCCTGTGATCTCTCTTGGGTGCCTGGCATCCAGCCAGGGTCAACCTATGACAATAACCCTGGCTCAAAAGTCTGGGAGCTGCTGGTTATACTTGCAAAGAAAGGAGTAAGATTAAAGCTGTTACTAGTAAAAACCAGCTATAGGTTGTTTTGCCTAATACAGTCTCTAAAAAGTCCCCACATTTCTTCTACTTGAGTCAACAAATAATCCCTTCCATTAATTAACTAGACCAGTCTCATTTTATTTTTCCCACTCAAGGCTGATCATAGCTGCTGCCTTCTGTACTTCCTCTCTGCAGCTTTACACTCTCAAAAGGTACTTGCCTGGTAAGTCACTGGCAAGCCTTTCCAGCTGCATTTGATCCACAGGTGTTCCAGTGGCTGATGTAATGGCTAACTTTACAAGGCTTTAAAGTAATAACACAGTTAGTTCAGATCATCCTGTTTTCCAGTCAAACTTGAAACTAACTTTTTGAGTTAGTAACTAGTCTGTGATTTTTTATGCAGGCAGTGCAATTCAACTATCACATCTCAGCACCTACTTCTGAGTTATTTCACAGAGTGAGTCAGGAAAATGAAACATTATACCCCTGTGTGACAGTTGCACTGTGATTAGGTGGCAGAAATCATGCAAAATGGTCCAGGGCAGGAGGGAGGCAGAGAGGTATGATGCTTCCTTGGAACACCCATCACTAGGATCCTATTGTCCCTGCCACCAAGTGAGAAGACTGAAAAGAACAGGGAACTTGGCTTTAAAGACTCTGCTCACGCTCTCCAAGGACAACACGAATTACAAAGGCTACTATCATTATTACTCTCTTTTATTTGTATGATAGTTGGAGCTAGAAGCTGTAAGTCAGACTGGGAGCCCCACTGTGCTAAGAACAGAGCAGGCACACAGCTAAGCAATCTTTGCCACTAAAAGCATATTACCCAGCTGAGCTAGGCTGTAATAGGCAGGTGTAGCAATCACAGGTGGAAGGGGGAGGCGAAAACCCCAAAGAAGATGCATTTGCAACACCCAAGTAAAGGAATACTTCTATCCTTCCTGTTCTTTTAGCTAGTTGGTATCACTCAGCATTTCCAGTTAGCACCACAGTAAAAACAGATCTTCAGGAGTGATTTGAGGGGCAGACTAATGTTTTTATGGATGATGCTGGTTGGGGTGTTCCAAGAAAGAAGCAACATAAAGGTTCATAAACAAAAAGGTAGAAAAAGCACAGTTGCCAAAAGTAAAGGGCTGGGATAGAAAGCAGTATGACAAAGTAAGGAAGTACACTAGGAAGTCTGTGCTAGTATGAAAACGGGTGCTCCACAGAGGTAGGTCCTTATGAATGTCAAATGACCAACAGGAAATCCAGTCCTGTATCACAAACTGCAAAACACACCTGAATGGGGCAGTAGTGCAAAATGTCCAGTTTCCTCCAGAAATTTCCTCAGCAATTCTACCTTCATCTCACCCATGACTGCAGAAAACAGTACCCTGATTTTTAAATCTGTAGCAGAAGCATTACTGATGTTGTGGAACGACAAGCCAGTCCAACATGCTTTTATTTGAGTTTCAAGTTCATTCCAGATGCCAGGATTTGAGCCTGTCTTGGAGAAGACCCAAAACACATACAGATTTGTAGATGAAATGAATTACCACCCTGGCTATTCTGTTTATACTGTAAGTGACTGGCATTCAGTCCTCATCTGCTAGCCAGCATGTATTCTGCTAACAAAGTCTTTGTTTTATTACTCCTGGTAGAACTCCAGCTAAGAGAGAGAGCTCTCCCTTGCCATCCTCATTGTTAGCTTTCCAATCAGTGTTCCTCATTCTCCTTTGAAACTGCAGGTTTTTGTCCATATGGTAGAAGTTACGAGGTGTTCTTGGGCAGGCTAAACTTTGTGCCAGAAGGTGGTTTTCATCAGCATTTTTTCAGTGTTCTCTCTTTACCCCATGTCTTGAATATATTAGTTTTGCAAATGTCACAAGAGTAAAGTCTGTTCACTTCTCTTTTACAGTATTTTTTCCTTTCCATTCCTGGTTTCTTTAGGAAATGCTTGTGTATGCTTTTTCTACATGGCAGAGATTGTGTTTTCCTTCTGTTTTGCTAAGCACAGGAGCATTGAAATCAATGCAGTCTGATTTTCCCTCCTATGATGTGCTCACCAAACTATTTTTTTAATGTCTGGGAAAGAGGGTAAGCAGCAGCATATACATTTTAGCAGGAGAGTATTTTTTTTCCAATTTATGATCATCGTCAAAATACATATTGCTGTGTACAGATCCTCTTTTCCTAAAAAAAGTTTTCTGTACTTCCAAAAGACAGCCATGTTGACTTGGTATATTTTTTATTTGGTGTTTTTTAAATGCAGGAAAAAATCGACTTTTTAGAAGGTCTGTGGTAAGAAGGGACTATCAAAATAAGGCTCTGCTATGTAACAATAGTTATGAATTATTAATTTTGTTTGTGATATTCTTTAGGAAAATGTAAATAGAAGTGACAAAGAACTGCATGAAAAGACATGCAAAGAACTATTTCACTGGTGAATATGACTCATTTAACTGACTGTCAAATGAACGGTATCTCTCACTGGTTCATGATTCATGTTGGTCCATGTGAGCAGAAAGACTTTTTTGGTTAAACATCTGTGTTTCTGGTTGTCAGGAATAGTAACATTCTTTACAAAACATGCCTAAAACACATGAAGTTCCTGGTTTGACACATATCTTTTGGTCTCATCACAATCTGTTTTTAACAAGACTGTAATCCAGACCACCTAGACTAGATTTTTCTGGAGACTGTTTTTAAAAAAAGTCTTAAAAGAAAACAAGTAAGCAAGTCTTGATAAACAGCTCATTTGCTTCTTTGAAACAAAGCTACAACCTTTCTGTTAGCTCTTCTTTTCCCTTTTCTTTTAATCAAAGAAATTTAAATAATTAAAATTCATAAAAACTTTCCTCTCTAGTGGGCATCCAAGGAGTTGCAAGCCCTCATTCGTTCTGGAAAATAGCTTTAAGTCCTCACACTTTAATAGCACTGAGATCATTAAGGGATGTTTAAAGCATACTCAATAGCTATACCACAAACAGAAGTTATTAACAAGTCTCAAATATACAGACACAATGCATCTCCTTGGAAATAAATAATTTACTAAGGAAAAAAACATAAAGTCTTTGGAACTTTAAGCTTTCAAATGTCCCTAAAGGGTACTCCCACACACTTTAGTCTATTTTATGAAGAAAAAAGGGTGGTTACATATTTTTAAGTACTCACTGTGTGTGGCCAAAGAAGCAGCCACAACGCTGCACATCACAGACCTCTATGCCAACAAAGGGAAAAGTCATGGCAACATATCTGAAAGATAGACCCTGCCACTGAAATGAAAGATAAAATCCTCCTCACTACTATGGAAAGAAGAAACTGGGCTTGTTTACCAAACTGCTCTCTGACTACCCAAACACAACCATGGCCAATATGGTATCATGAGACACAAATTTCTGATTAAGGTTGACTAAAGAGTAATGACAACATACTTCCATCAAAATAGTTGCATACATGTAGGTCTCGTATTGAATAAGGATGAGGAAGTCTGAGAAAGAGGGACCAGCAAGGGCTGAAACTGCAGGTGTCTCATTACTTTGAAACGCAGGCTTTGTTCCCAGCTGATGCTCTGTGAAACAGGCCCCACTTGCAGCCACTGAAAGTGGAACTACATCTTTTAGCCCTTAATTCTGTGAAAAAGAAGTCACAGAGGTATAGACCTAGAACACGCGATTTTATAACCTCAAACCAACAGTACTCAGATACAAGAGTAACTCTCTCAAATTAGCTCTAAGGAAATGAAAGCAGTCAGTCCAGACTGATCTGTCTATACATAACACATTTTCTAAGCAAGTCAGCACCATTTTCAGGCCATCCCTATAGAAGCAGTGGACAATTTATCATCAACCACACCAAGGATATTTGAGTTTCACCTATTGCTTAATGAGACCTCTTGCTGATTCTCATGCTTTCAAGACCAGATCTACTCCTGAAAGTATACTGAAACATGACAAGAAATATCAGACATCACTGAAAGTTTATTTCAGCTATATTCTAGAAACAGGAAAGGTGTGGATTTGAAGCCCGAAGAGGACTCTGCTCTTTTTAGGGGAGGTAAAATGTGGTTTTCTAGTACTATGAGGTACTAGAACAAATGATGGTTTCAACTGGCCTCCATAAGGCAGGGAAGACGTGAAATCAGACCACAGTACTGTTTCTGGAGCTGATCTACTCAGGGAGAAACTCAGCTACAGAACTAGATGTTCTTGGCCTGGACAAACACAGCTGTTTTATTTTCCATCCATGAATGCAAGGGATCCAGCATGGGAACAAAGCAACCTTCAGGGCAAGAACTAGTAGAGTGAGGTACCATCTTCTGATCTTGCTGCCAACTGAGGACTTAAATACAGGAATACTGATGGAAGGTCAGTGAAGGCATGGTTACTTTGTCATTAGGAGATGGGCAGCAGAAGGACAATGTAGGAATCCCTGTAGGAGGTCTGGACACCCACGGATTTTTTGTCCTGTGCTGCCACTGGCTCACAGACGAGGCTGACATTCCTGTTGGTTTCCACTACCAGCCTCCATTCACACTGTAGCCCCTATGACAGATTCTTCAGTTATCCTTCAAAACCAATCACACCTAGAATTTACTCATCAGTATTCACTACCTACATACTTGGAAGAAAGTGTAACGTAGTTCATTCTACTAACAAATAAATGGAATCATACATTTAATTATGTGTGCAGAAATACAAAAGTATGTTTGTGACAAATTTATAAAAAGTAGGAAAAAAGACACAAAATGTTTTTCCTTTTGAAATATTTGAGAGTCAACATTGTTTTGGGGCAGGAAGGTCGCCTGGAGGAACAGGAAGGGAGAATCAGCACAACAAAGGAAAAATGATTCCACAGAATTCTAAATTTGTCTTTGTGCTGCTACAGTGTAGCAGTTCTTTTGTTCACATTTCAAGAATGTTTACAGTATTGCCAATAAAAAAACCTATTCAGACTGAAACCATGTTGAATGCACCAATATTCTAGTATAAGGACAAGAACAGACTAGGCCTCCTCTCAATAGTTATCATTGATTTACCTTAATTTTTCATATATTTCCCATAGGTTTCAGGGGTTAAAGGAAAATCTCCATTTGTCCTATTTGATTAAGAACACCTTAAACAGTCATTCTCTTATCATCAGCTCTTTTCACTTTTAATTATTGACACATTTACTCACAACCAGAAAAGTTCTAATGCAATGACAGCATACTGAAAAATGCAACTATTTTGCTCCAAAAAGTTTTATAGAATACTTTGTTTGCTTCTGACCAATGAGAAATTACTAATTTTCCTCTGTTTCACTTTGTGTTTCTGATGTGAACTCAAAAAATTAGACAGAACCTGATAATAATACTCATTTCCCCTCCTGACAGCTTGAAATCATGGAAGACACCAATTTCTGCTCACTTTTATGCAAACTGCAACTCAATTTTCATTTGCACAGGAGTTTTCCATGTACACAAAAACTTCTTAGTGGTCAGCAGTAACAAAAAATCAGATGAAGGGAAAGAAATGAAAACTCAAAGTTTTTGAAAAATAAAGACTTGAACATGCACAGATATACTTGAATGTCTCTCCCAGAGCTCTGAAATCATTGGTTCTTGCCACCAAGCTTCCACTACTGCAGAAAAGGACATTTTCAATATATTGTCTAAAGAAGAACGTTAAAAACCCATCAGTAACCACAATCATGGCTGGCACAGTGTAGAATTGCCACTCCAAGCAGACAAATGTGGCTTAGATATTTATTAAGATTTCAGTTATTTCGAGGAACCCAAACTGAGTCTATTTAGCTGTAACACATTTGAATGTTCACCTATACATTAACACAGAAGTAATCCATGTAATATTGCTTTAAACATTTGTTAAACTCTCCAGTGATACAAACACCAGAATCGCAGTTTCCAAGAACTACAGATTATTTTGCCCATGACTGGTCCCACATTTTATTTCAATTTAAAATTCTAATTTCTTAGCATTTTATGAATACAGTCAGTAACTACAGATGGGAAATACTGAAATTCACAGGTTCTTTTAGTTACTAATTATATGTCTGAGTTTCTTTGTCTTTCCTTGTCTCTCCTTAATTTTTCATTCTGGTACATACAAAACATATTCTGCTTCAAATGTAAAAATCAAAGGTGTATTTTTTTAAATACAGAAATGAAATACCACTCTGTATGACAGCTATGCTCTTAAAATTACCTACTGGTATTTTTGCTTTGTTTTATGTTTTCTGCTTTTCTGTACATTGCTGATGTTGAAATATTTTGTATTAGGTGTGATACTGACCAGTACCAGTACTACACAGATGGTAGAGATTCCTTCAGTGTGTTAAGAATTTATCCTCGTCATTTCATTCATATTATTACTTTCCTGCCTGGGTTTTATGTTTCCATTCTCTGTAATGAGATTAAGTAAAGTGCCCTCTCAACCCAGCCCATCCTCAAATAGCCTCACAGATATTCTACATTAAGATTACACATTACTAAGAAAATAGGTTAATTTTCAAGCTAGGATGAACCAAATAGATACATCTTTAGTGGCTTCAGTTAAATTTGGCTTACTCTCTTCATAAAAGAGATATCACACACATTTGAAATCATGTGTTTCTCTCAGCTATGTACTGCAGTGCTTAAATTTCCAAATTGGTTTTGTACTTGTGGGATGTAACACAGTTCCTGCAATGACTGACTATTACCTCTGTGGCAACCAACTTTTTAACTCTTCTGAAAAAAAGACAAACTGTTTCTACAGTGGCAGACATACCTAATTAGGCTACTTGTCCTTCCTAAAGGGTAGGGAAGATTGATACTTTTTTCTAGGTCATGGGATCTTCTCCAGCTATTCCTGTCCCAGGCTTTAAATACACTGGCTCTGGCAATACAGTGCCAGGGTAGCTGAAGAACCCGCACCTCCTTGGCCAACCATAAGCATCAATGGCCAGGGCAAAACTGCTGATATGACCCTCTGCAGTTTATCCCCCCTACTCTCCCACTTATGCAGGAGAGTTGGAAGGGTCCCACTGCCTCCAACCCAACCTGTTTGGACTAAGAGATGAATGGGAGGAGATCCTGAAGCCCTGTTCAGAGCCTCTGGCTTTTCTGTAGTTACTTGGACACATTCAAAACTAAGACTGAGAATTCATTTCCAGAAAACCTTAAAGGAACTATTATTATTATTATTATGGTAAAACATGAAGTGGAGTACTTAACTAATAGAATCACACTGACAACTGACTTCTAACCAGCTTGGCTTCTCTATAGTCTACAGCTCACAAGGGCTTGTATATATATTATAGGTTATTTCAACATTTGTGAATTCTTATCAGCATTATTTTTTTATTTTTAGGCCTTCTTTGACTTATTGTTTAACTTTAGCTCCTCTTCAGGTGCTCTGTGGAAAATGTACTTATGTTTAAAAGCATAGATGCTTTGGCTGCACTGTCTTACAGAAAACCTGACATTTGACTCTGTAACATACTCTGGGAAAAAAAAAAAGGACGAATGGAAACAGCAGCTCCCATGGCACTCGTGTATCCTCTTAACATTTTCTTGTAACTATACTGTTTTATAGATGAAACTGTCACTGCAAAAATGACAAATATAACACATAAAAGAACAAAAATGGGCAATAAATCACAGCTGACACTGCAGCCCATTGAAATGCATTCAGCCAGTGCTGCAGAAAGTAGGAACATTTCCTTGCTTTGCATTCTGCCCAGCTGAGCAAGAGGACCAGAATCCTCGAACAATTGGTACAACAATTGTTGGGGCCATCATGTAAAAACAGGCTTAGAATTTCACTTTGGGGAGTCAGATCCATTCTCATTCTGCTTTCCTTGTCACTTGGCCTTGCAACAGCATTTAAACAGGGCTTTGGCATTACAGCACACAGGTGCTCATTCTCCCCTGGATAACTATCCACAACTCCCACTAATGTAAATGTTGTCCAGCAGTATCAAGAGAAGAATAAACTTCTGAAATGGTGTATTCAACCTTCAGACAGATATATCTGCACACAGGTTTGTTATTAGAGACAGCATTCTAGTCTCAACTGGGAAATAGTGGGTTCTACATTACCCAAAATAGCACTTCGGGTTTCAGCACGTCAGAACACATCTGAATCAGTGTTACATGGTTTGGGATGGAATAAAAATAAATGTGAATGTCTGTCCAGCCCAAGTTGCTATACCTCAGATGCATTGCAAAGGACAACAAAATAGGTAAATAGCAAAACACTCACATTTATGCTGTTGGTTTTTGTGTTAAAAAGCAAACTGTGTTTTTAGTAATGCAGTATAAAACTGGAGTATATCCCTTGACATAAAAAAATTCCATGGAGTTGCAATTTAATCAATCAATGATTTCATTTAATTTTTTTCACTTTTACTGAGGAATGGCTGAGAACAGAATGTGACCCAGAATATAGCAATAAATCTTACTATGTGTTGAATACACATCTGAAGAAATGTGTATATTTTATTATGCTGCTAACTTTATAAGGGAGAAGAAACCAACTGGGATAATTTTATGACTGCTTTAAATTTGTTTATAAAATACGGTGATCATCTTGACCTTAAGGTACACAGAGTAAAAATCATTTAAGCTTTAAGCTTTTGCCACTATCATTTAAAAAAAAAAAAAAAATCTTCCCAATTCTTAAGCATCAGTTATCTTACAGAACTTCTGACATATCCTGTTGCATCTGATTTGTACCAAGAATTTCATCTATGAAGACTGTACAATACAGAACTCTCTCTTCCAGCTGCATGTGTAATTAACAATGGGTAGTAAAAAGGGCGTTCTATGGAAATCAGTCTTAATAATATCCAGTGAAGTAGTGGCTGCTCCACTAAATCACAAGTGGAAATACTTTAATTTAAATATAAGTAGCTCAGGCATATTTCAACAATTAAGAAAATGCCTGAAAGAATGAACACCCTAATCATAATTCCAAGCATGCTATTTTATCAGAATGCAGATAGAACAAAATATATGAGGGCCAAGGGAATACAAATATGGCTAATTTAAACCTATTAGATGAAGCGTCTCTTACAAAATAGTGAAACAAACTCCAAATGATTTCAGGCTTTCTCAAAAACATGCATTTGTTACTCAACTTTAAAGTTAGGATCACACAGTCCCATATGTATGTGCTAAGTTTTTTGATAATATTCTACATGATTTCAACTGTACCATTAAACTGTACTTATGAAAACATGGAGACAGTATCATGAGTACTATTATGCTTCATGTACATGTGATCTTTGTTCCTGGCAGACAGGTGTAAGATAGTCAGGTATTCTCCCTGTCTGTTGTAGTATAGGGTCAACTGAGTGGATTTCAAGCTACTTATTTGTTGTAAGGTAACACTGAAAGCTAAACACTACCCCCCAGATTTGAATTCCTCAGCTACTAAGTTATTGAATCAGTGATAATAACGTGTTCACTAACAATACTAATTTCCCTCTTTGGCTTGTAAGAGTCAAAATCACACAGCTGCCTTTACAGTAGGTTATCTTATGCTATAACTCAAGGACAACTCCACTGTAAGTATTTAAGTGCAACTGCAAGGTTAATTTCCCTTTGCTAGAGGCTGCAAAGGCAAACGGAAGCAAGGAGTGGCTGTCAAGATATTTAGGGCAATAGCTGGTATTCCTATAAATGGAAAATGTATTATTTTTATATGAAAAAGGAAGGAGAAAGGAAGGACAAAAATAAATTAATAATGCATTGTTTATAAACTGCACCAGTAAGAGACAAGACGAGTTGATGACGAGGATGGAGGAAATGAGTGCAAGTGGAATTGGCTTGAAAGCTGAGCTGTATTATCATGATACTTCTGAAGAGGAAGGCCTTTCAAAATTGGTAATGATATTCAGGAATGCAGCCAAGATTTTAAATTTTCATTATGCAAGAAGCATCAACTACCAACCCAAAGAAATCCGAAAATGCCATCCTTGACCTTCCCACTGCCAGTTATGTATCTCCTCAAATGCTAAAAGACAGAAGTAATTTCTTGATCTCAAATGTAATTACTTTGGTTCTGAAGAAAGAAGTGAGGAATAGGCACTGAACAGAAAATGTTAAGTGACATTTAACAGTTGCAGCTGTAGGTCTTGTGGTAACTACAGGTAACAACAGTCCTACCCTCTCCACATAAAGAAGTCCTCTTACTTTTAGATTCTTTCCACACTCTTGAAATTAATAGGAGAAAAATGTGGGGAGAATGTGCATCACTCCCTGCTCCCTCATGTGTGGCCCAGCTCCTGTAAACTCCCTTTAAGAAAACCTTTGGGTTTCTCATGGATACTGCAGATCCCATTACTTGCTGTACTACCCTGAAGTTGAAAAGCCTGCCTAAGGGACCCCTAGACAGGATGTCTGTGCAGAAAAAGAGGAATTCTTGTTGCTGTCATGGGACAACCATGTGGGCTGGGTGAGATTTTGTCAGTCCTTATTGCAAATGAGAAGGAGGCAAATGAGAAGGAGGAAGCTGTTTCCTTCCTCTGAGCACACAGTCTTTCGAACATGAGATGGGACTGGGAAGATGATGAGGGGATTTCAAAGGCTTTCTAATTCCATGGATAGCCATAAATGCTATTTGCAGGTATAATTTGGTGCTTTCTTTTCCACTGTAAAATTAAATTCTGGTAGAGCTTTTTTGTTTTAATGAAAAGAAAACAAAACAGATCTGACAGACAATCACAGAGTGACAAAGCAACCAAACACATTCTTTGCCAGTTCTTCTATGCTAGCCATATCTCTGTTGTCTCACTGTTAACTACTATAGCCATCTCCTTGTGAAATAGGCTTATCTTCAGTGTTTCCTCTAGCTATCCAGTTTTGCATTGAAACAAATAAAAAAACAAAGCAAGAAAAGAAAAACATTCTCCACAGGGAAAAATGTAGATGCTTATTTGAATCCTGTGAGGAAGAAATCAAAACCTGTTGAAGTTCAAGGCTATGGAAGAGATCTTGTCTCTTCAATGCTTTAGCTGAATTGTCAAGTAAAAAAAACCAAAACCTGAGGTATAAAAATATATGTCACAGCTTCTGACAAGCAGTAGTAACAAGAACAAGCTACTACTTCCTGGCATCATCCAAGTATGTTATTCTGGTTAGTTCATATGTTGTTACATAACACAAGTATACATGCAGCAATGTAGTCATGACTGACGAGGTAACTCGGGCATTACTGATCACTCAGCTTAGTTATTATAACACATACCCCAGAATTAAAAGCTACAGCAGACATGTCACTAATCCTCTTATCTTAAGCTGAATCATTTACCTGCCTCTTATTGACTGTAGCAGTATCGAGATGCCAGACACCTGAACTTGTCCTCATCTCTCAGACACCCCGGTAGCAACATATACGTGCTTCCCAAGGAACTATGCCCGTATTCTTGAAAAAGGCAATGATTTTATCATACACTAAAAGCTGAGGGACTAGGTTTACTTCTCTCATTACATATTTCATCACACTCACCTCAGGTTCTAGAGTTTTTAATGCCCTTTGCTTCTGTTTGAAAATAAAAATGTTTGCAAATCCCTGAAAAGTTTTATGCATGTGTTTCTTTTCTGACAAAATGAGTCATTTCCCCAAGTTCATAAAGATTTTCTGGTATTCTCTGAACCATCCTTCAAGCCACATACAGCCTAATAATGGTTTCACTTGAGTACTGAGTTTACTTTGACAATTAGATTTTAAATCCTTAAGTCTTGCTCATTCTCATATGTCACATGCTAGGTTATTATATTTTAATCCTAGAACTCATGTATGACATAATTAAAAAGCAATCTATTTTATTTCCTTATTTTAATTTCTTTCATATTGCAGTGTTGCCAGAAAGTATGATCCTCCCAACATTACACAGACAAAAACCCCAAATCCACTAATACTACACCTTTGTCCTAATTTGCACAGGCAACTCTTGAGCCTAAATTATTTAGAAATTCTAGTGCCTTGATCTAATAGCAGAGAAAAAAAATAAACAGGTACACAGATACATATCTATGTTCAAACTGTCACTTAATTTATGAATGGAGCAAGACTAGATCTCTTTACAACACGAGGCTTGAAGGAACATTCCACATATCACACACACAATGGGCACATGCAGCGGAGTTGTACGTACAGGGACACGAGTGCAAGTTTTGGTGCCAAGCACACCATTCAATTTAATGGAGCTGAGGAAAAAATTACAAACAAAAAGAAACTCTTAACATACAAAACTGTTTGTGAGCAGAGAAGGAAGGAAGTGTCAGGGGAAAGGAGCCGGAGAAAATGAGACAGAATGGGCATGATGACTTGTCTGTACTTGAACATCTGACCTGTTAGCTGGTCGTCGCCTGCAGCAGGGGCGATGCGAATGTATGGTGTTGTAAGCTGAGTCACGATTATCGCAGCTAAGGCAAAGGAAGATTTCCAGGTCAGCATGCATGAGGGAAAAAAAAGCCAGACTGAAGCTACGCCAGCAAGAAGAATCTTGGTCAGTAGTTTATTGTCTGAATTTTTTACAAATAAAACCCAAAAAACTCCCACAAGTTCCTTTTCATCTTCAGTTGTTAGTTTGGTTATTTTGCAAATTAATAAGCTCTCGTATGTGACTTTCATTCAGGAAGAGGACTCAAAGCACATTATTTACATATACTGCATTTGAGGAAACAGGCTCTACTATTCACAGCACTGGGCTTTCTAAGTGAAAACTAGCTGCTTATTCAGATTACCCTAGTGTGAACTTCTCCAAGTAATTTGAACTAGTTTCACTTTTTATTTTCCTATTTCATAATACTACATTTTTCCTATAATTTTTTAAAGATAATTTTTATTTAAAGTATTTTTGAGCTAGTTAAGATTAATTCTTCTTGTACCCATTTGGGCCGCTGTTCTGAAAATGCACACACTACTTAACGTATACAGGGAATGACCACTGAGAGGTGGCACGCTTTTAATTAGGTATGTATTTAACTGTTTGAGGTCTCACTTTCAAGTTCACAAGGAAAAGCTGAAAACCATGAATTGTCTGTGCCCCTCAAGTATTCAGACTTTTCTGAGAAAGCGGTGACAACCACTGGCTGCTACAGACAACTATTACATGGCTCACATTAATAAATCTGTTATTTCTTTGTTTTCCAGCAGTTCTGTGATTGCCTCTAAATGGTTAAGCACACTGTGATACATATATATTAAGGAATATAAAAAAAATTAAAAGGTCAGATCCAACATCATGCAGCTGGAGAATGATGCAAAGAAAAAATATTGGAAAATTAAGGACAAAATTATATGAAAGATCACTCATTTACATAGAACAGCCTGGGTGCTATTAGAAATGTGGCAACGAGAGAGGAAAATAGATCATCTACCATCTGCAGACAATTAAACTCAAAACTGCTGCTGCATAATATTTTGAAATATCCCTCTGCAACACTGAAACGCAGTGTTGATAGTAGCTTCTAGAGTACTGTTGCACTGGATTTAAAATATTATAATATCCTTTTCTCTCTCATAATTAATGAAAGCCTTTCAATATTGCAGAATTAGAACAATCACGTCTCCCTCTTGAGAACTGCATTCCTAGGAGATAATCAAGATGTTTCTATCCATACAGTGTTGTAAGTCATACCAGGAAATATAGTCTTAATATAAATCACAAACCACCACAAAGTTGATAGTAATAAACTTGGAGGAGTTTTGGAATGTTTTCAACTTAGTCTGCTGAGATTTTACAGTCATTTAGCTTGAAGAAAGAGTAGGTATATGAAAGCCGTATTTCAAGCAATATATGACAACCTTTATTACCACTGGTACAAAAAGCTATTCCTGATTTTTGTTTGTTTGTTTGTTTAATTATCTTGCCAAAAATAATGGGAGTGGAAACCCTGCAGTCTCCACATTTGTATATACACCGAATAGTCACAGAGGTCCTAAAAGCCTTCCTCTACAGAAAACTAAGATCAGAAAGCTCGGCATCACAATAATATGCTGTCTGATCCTTCTCCTAACA
Organism: Atrichornis clamosus; assembly: GCA_013400975.1. Classification (NCBI taxonomy): domain Eukaryota; kingdom Metazoa; phylum Chordata; class Aves; order Passeriformes; family Menuridae; genus Atrichornis; species Atrichornis clamosus. The sequence continues at coordinate 124,153 of WBMZ01000356.1, forward strand.
AAGTCAGTGGCAAAGGCTTTCTTTTACTTCATCAGGAGAAGAAGAAGTAGAACTTTCAGCTCTACAAAACCCAGTATTCTCACCCTAATTTTACACTTGTAACTACTGCAATCAGGATTTTTATATGATCTCTAAAAGAACACATTTCATTTTTAAAAATGTAATGGTCATAAAACAAGATCATTTTTAAAAAGGGTACAAATTGAAGTTGCTTAAAATATACTTGATGGAATGAGACAGTATTATCTAGCTACTGACCCTAGACATGCATTTGACCTAGTAGAATTAGGCTGTACTTTTCTAGAGACAGGCTGTATTCTTCTAACAAGAAGCCTGTCAATATGATAATATGTTATCTGGTGCACTTTGTCTCTGATACAGCAACAAGGTTCAATATCTGCCCATTGAATACATGCTTGACAGTAAAGTACATGCATTATTCCTGCTGACATCAACTGGAGGGAAAAGTGAACTCAAGGTACAGAACAGTTCTGCTGGATCTGGGGCAAGAACACTCTCTGTTTTACGCTTATGTATTTTTATTTTAAGAAAAAATAAAGAAGTGTATGGTGGGCCATGGAATGAACACTGCATGACAGTGATGAAACCAACTCTCAATGATCTTAAGTAGGTCTTTAGGGCACCAACAACTTTATTAGCTGAAGGTGAGATAATTAAAGGAAATATAGCTAGCAAGTGATATATATATGCTCATGACTCCCAAACTGGTCCTGAGGGCAGACTTCAAACAGGCTAAGCACATATCCCTTATACAGACAATGGGGTGGCTTGGCCAATCTCAGCTGGCTCAGTGGAGCAACTTGAAAGTTGCCCTGGGTGACCTTGATGCCAAAAGGGCTCCTGATACACTTGGTGCAATCCTCAAATTCCAAGGGAATGAAATTGCAGAAACTTTCAAGAAACAAGCATACAGTTGGCTGCATTGTCATGTTGATTTTGTAGGTTATGTTGTACGGCACAGGCCTTTATCCAGTAAAATACTTACATGTCTACTCTAAGACGGAATAGTTGCAATATAGTCAATGAGATTATTCTTTGTGCCCAAAATTAGGTACATAATTGACTTGATTAGGGTCTAGTTTGTCAGAGCATGGTGCTAATAATGCCAAGGTCATGAGTTCAATTCCTGTATGTGCCATTCCTTAAGAGTTGGATTTGATGATCCTTGTGGGTTCCTTCCATCTCAGAATATTCCATCATTCTGTAAAAGCATATGGTCTCCCACGTACATAACAAAATCTAGAGTATGTCTACTAATTCCAGTGGCCTACACAAGGCTGTAGGTATTTTCAGGATCAGAGCTTAATTCAAAAGAAGATTGCACCAGTTTTTTACATGAATGGCCTAAAGAACTTCCTCTAGCTTTAAAAACCACCAAACCTGAACTTCTGAAGATAAGAGAAGCCCAGATTACAAATATTTCAGAAATGTTACCAGTATGTGAAAACTAGATGTTGTTGTACTGGAGAGCACTCCCCATCTTATTTGTAAGGAGCACTACAGTACATAAATAGATGGGCATTACAAGCACACAGAGATTAAGTAGCTTACTCTCTAGTAGCTGCACCAGAGTCACAAAGCTCAGTGGAAAATGGTGCAAGTCTCTAAGAAATCTGACAGAGTGCTCAGAGCAGCCTTTGCTTACTGGGGTACAGACAATATGAATGCTGTACTGAGCTGTTTGCAGGGGTTGGACAGAAGGGGAGGTGAATTGGAGAGGACGATTTTCTGTCTTGTCCCAGTGCAGGTGAGGTGACAGTCATAATGCATTTTTGCTATTTTTTCTAACCCAAATGTGGGAGAGTTCAAAGCAGGCATAGAATTCTGCTTTTCATTTAAGTATCTGTTAGATCTAAAGGCAAAACATCTGTACAGACAACTATTATTAATACCATGTTAAAATATCATGGTGTCCATTGAATACTTTTAAAAATTAATACAGGTTAAAGATATAATACATTCAGTTTAAAATTATGAAAATCACTGCTTTAGAGAAGCCCCCAAGAAAGTTTTGCACCAGGGACTATAAATACCATCAAGGATACCTTTGGTTTCAAAATCCTCACAACAATGTCTCAAATTATTTTATTATAAAAAATTCTGAAACATACTTTCAAAACAGGAAAGTAGGGAGATTTGTTTAAAATAAAAGCTGTATTTCTCACCTCTCCACTGCCAAATGGGTTAGCTCCAAGCTTGTTGCTATGGGAGCTATTCCAATCCACAAAGTTACCCTTGCTTCTCAAAAAGGGAGTAAAATTTTTCAGTCAGTCAAGCGATTTAAATAGTTGAACATCCGTTAGTGATTAGGAATACAAATCTTCAAATAATTTAAAATCCATTCCTCTAATAACCTATTATGATTTCTGATATAGCTCACTTCTGGTATCTCTGAAGCTACTTGAAAACAGTACAGGATTTCACTTGAATCTGGAATTAATCTCTCATCTATATTATATTGGGGTTTAGTTCAGATATTTGAAAGATTTCTACAGTTTAGTAAGCAGTCAGTTAGCAAATTAAAATTAAAACTACTTCCTTTGGTTTGGAAAAGAAAAGAAGCCAGGAATCAGTTCAAAGAGGCACGAAAATGTAATCATCACATTAGGGAGTATCCAACCTTTCAACAGGGGCAACTTTATGCTAATATTTCTCTTGCTTTTAAGTAATGAGATTCTCATCCATCCCATTTAGAATTGTGGGATTGTGAAGTCTACATGTAAAGGAAATCATGACAGAATCAGTTCCATTAGGGATAGTCACAGAGACAAGCATGGTCTCCTGCAAGGTACAGTGTTACAGGGATGAAGGAGCTTTGGTTTTATCCTCTTGCCAGGTGCCCAAACTGCAAAGTGGTATTACCTGTTCCTACTCACAGCAGCATGTTCTTTCCTTCTCCTCTATTACATCTCAAAATAATTGTACTATTCCATCACTTTTTTTTCAGGCTTTGAAGCTGCGACCAGCTAGAGGTACTAAAAAGATGAGACTACAACGATAATCATAGACAGATCTAGCCCCCAAAGATAAAAAGATCAGCAGCATGTTTATCTTCCCCAGTTTGGGGATAAAACCTATAGCCAGCACTGATACAAATTTGTCTCACAAATGGTAGTACCAGGTGCTGACAGACAAATAAATATAGCTGATCTGTACCATTAAAATGAAGCACATGATTTCTCCACTTTTCTTTTGTAAAGCAATTAAGTCAAGGTAATTGGTTACAAGTAAGGGGCAATTTTTCACTATGGATGTATAAGCAGCTAGTATCTACTCTGCAACTGGCAATTTTATAACTCTACTATATCTATATACGTTCAAAATATTTATTGTGAGATCATATAAAAACCCACAGAATATATTTTAAAAACCTTGTGTTCAAGTAGACAACCAGGAGTAATTAATACATTTATAATTAAAAACAAACAAACAAACAAACAAACACAATTCCTAAATCTCAGCTAGAGACGCAAATGATTCTATGAAAATTCTGTAATATATTTAGTGATGCCTTTTAGCAATATCAACACTTCTGAAAGTTTGAAAAGACTATGTGAGGTGAAGGTCAACAAGGTAAAGTACAGAATACATGACATAACACAAACATACCTTTTGTGGCTACCCTGACGCAGTCGATTTTAGTTTCCTGTGTCAAATAAAGAGGAAAAAGGTCACATCTTGTGTTTCTAAACAGAAAAAGTCATCCACGGTTCTATTATTAAAAGTGCTGATAAAATGTCAGAGAAGAATGTGCCTCATTACAAATTTAACTGCTTATTAGGTAACTCCAAAGTGCATTCATAATATGGACAAACACTGCTTTGGTATGGTACATAAACATTTCACTTAAGATTTCTCTAGAAGTAGAAAATATGTGGAAGATATTCACAAGAGCATAAGCAAGTGTTCAGCTTTTTAACTTTGGCACCATAATGACCTTGGGAGATTTCTCTTTTTCTTACAGAAAGTGTAGTTTGAGGCATCATGTTAGACAATTTTAGAAAGAAAAAATAATCAATGGTGTTTCACATTTCCGTACTGTCGGCGCACTGTGAAAGAGGGACCATTATGGTTTCTGGCAGAAAACATTTCCAGGCTGTCAGCACAGACAGCTAAAGCTTATCAAGAATTGAAGGGCTCTGGGTAGGTCTGTCCAGGAAATGAAAAACAATTCCAGGAAGAATTAGTCTGATGAAACATAATCTGTGAGGATCTTCTTACACACTTTTCATTTCAGTTCCATCTACCTCTTTTTCTTTAACTGTTTGCACAAAAGGACCAAAAAAATGTGGTTTCTAATTCAATCAAGGCAACTAAATAAGGAAAAGGGAGATCAGGATGTTACAAACTAAGGTAACAGGAGTGGACATGCCAAGACGTATGTGCTAAATCCACAATCAAGTTTGGCTTTAACTTAACAAAGAAATCACAACATTCTCCTGTTCAAAGCAAGAAAACAAAAACAAACAAAAAAGAAGAAAAAAAAGCCAGTCAAACACAGTCAGTGGACAGCTTTTAGATAATTAGACAGAATGGTAACATACTACTTTGCCTGCTCACAACTGACAAAATGTTCTGTTTCCCCCTCCTCTTTCCTGTAACCTTTAATCACCAAGCAATATTGTGTTAGGAAAACTGCTATTTTTTAAACTCAGTGTGTTAAATTTCACGGTTACTTCATTTTCTCATTAGCAACTAAATTGGGCATCCTGCTAGCTGATGCCAATCATTCATTTACACACAAATACTGTACAAAATCACGTCTGTTGTAAGACTTACCCCATTGGCTCTGCTAGCAGCTTGAAAATAGATGCTGTAGCTCTTATGAGGAAGAAGAGGAGTATTCCAGAAACCACTGTAGGTTTTGTTATCACCAATAGTAAAAGGCTGAGCAGCTTGTAAACCATTGGCAGGAAACTCTGCAGCGAAGTAGTACTGGGAATTCAAGAGGGAGGCATTCTGGAAATGAATGGGCACTGGGTAGCACTTCAGGATTTCAGTCGTCTTCTTGGTCCTCCGGGGCCGTTCTTCTTCAACAACTATTTGATAGACACTAGGAGTGCAGAAAGGAAAGAACAAAAGAAACACACTGGTTATTTTAAGACTTGGGCAGTCAACTCACTCTGCATACCAGTATTTCTTTGAAAAAAAGAACTGTTAAAAGCAAAGAACATGGGAAGAAAATGTCATTTTAACATTCAGGTGTGTAAATTTGTGCAATAAGTTCATGCTTTCAAACAAATTAATTTTGTTTTGGACAAACAAAATTAGCCACACCACAGCTTTTCATACAGTGAATGCACACAACATTTTCTTGTTCAAACCCTTGTACAGAAAAAGCCTAATCAATGCTAAAATGTGGTGAACAAAACAATGCATAAAGCTAACCTGCTTACTGTATCTAAATGAAATTAAATTAGTACTAAGATAAAAATGAAGAAATAAATTACAAAGACACAGGAAAGAGTATTTGCTTAACTGTTGACATGCTAACCAATTGTAAAAGCAGAGTAAGGTAAAATTTCAGTGGCATATTGACTATTGCTGAGCAAGTATAAAACACTTTTTGATGAAAGTTATTCTCACTCAGCAAAGCACTTTTACACATCTTACAGATAACGATACTTTTAAGCTTCTGCATTCTGCAAAGCAATTCAGTGTGCACTTGCAGTCTTTGCTGTTCTGGGACCTACAAAGAACAGTCCACCCCTCTCCACTGTAAAGGTGCTATGGACATTCAAGAAGGAACAAAGAAATTGCAATTTCTGCTGTATATGCAAACAGTGCAATCATTATACCCTTGCAGTTGCTGTAAAAGACTGAGTCAGTACTTTTAAATTTGTGAAGTGGGAAGTCCATGTCACTAAAGAGGACTGTCTTACAAGTTTATTGCTTCACTGGGGACCAGTGATTCTTAATCAGTATTTGTCTCCTGGAATTTTGAATCCCAGTAAGCAAGTCAGTCCAGGTAATTGATGTTAAAGTGGCAATGTGTCCACATTTTTGCATATCATCTACAACCAAAAACAATTTATGATCTTTCAAGTTGACAGTTCATAAAAAGCAGCAATCTCTGAGTACAGTAAGTTCCTTAAACATGAAATAACCACAGAGTCTTCTGACACGTTACCATTCTGTCATCTGTAGGTAGAGGATTATGTTTACAGAAGAGTCTGCCCAAAGTACAGGGACACACGGGCTGAGCTTCTGCAGGACTGTCTCAGTCTGGACCCAGCAGGGCTTATTGGCTTAGTCACATTCCTGCACAGCTATGGCTAGTCCCCTTCTGAAGGCAAATCTGGTTTAGAAATAGATGCACTGTTCCGTGACAGGATGGATGGTGCTTTCAGCAACCTGGTCTAGTGGAAGGTGCCCCTTGCCCAGATCAGGGGGTCAGACTAGAAGATTTTTAAAGGTCCCTTCCAACTCAAATCACTCTATGATGATACAACACCACAATGTCGAGTCTGTAGAGTTTTCATAGTTAAACACAACCAAGAGGGAGAAAAATGCCCGTACTCTTGACCATCTTACTGGTTCTTTACCAGACTTACTCATCATGTGCCACAGGCCCTGTTAACACTGAGAACCCATAAATACCTTATCTTCTGTCTGATTTAGACTTACAACATGGTGGAGCTGTAGTTTAATGTCAACACATAATTAAATCTAACTGTCTTCATGAAGATGTCTACACACCTACAGTTCTTAGAGAACTGAGCAGAACAAAGGTGTCTACTTTTGGGCCAACTTAACTGCTTCTCAGGCTCCACTGACGATGATAACTAAACACTCAGCTCACATGTGGACATCTGTAAGTGGACATCTAAATTTAAATGTTTTAATCTGATGCTCAACTTCATGCAGAAATCTAACCATGCATAAATTTAGTACAGCCAGGGAGACATAAATGTCTTGAGGGTTCACTTGAAGGCCTCTGCCTGTACATTTTGCAGCTCTGCGCAACAAAGTCTTCATATCAAGCGGAAAGACTTTCATTAGTTGATTAATTTCATGCTGAGAAGTAAATGAAGGTCAATATACAGCAATCTCTCTTTGATCCTGTGAGAACTGATTTGTAGAAATACTAGTAATGGAATCTCTACATTACAATCTTGTTTTTCTCTTCCAAATCAATTTTTGACATGATTTTCACAATTAATTTTCTAGAACAAAACAGAGTTGCTTGGAACTGGGATTCCAAGCTACTTTGAAGACAGCATGTTGCCTCCTCTAACTACTAACTTGCAGAGAATCTACAATCAATGGTATTTGCGAATTTAAATAGCGTATTGGGGAAAAAAATGTAGAAGGTGATGTAAACAGTTATTCTTGCAAGGTAGTGAAGCTGGATACACTGGTCTAATACTGCAGCATATATAAGAATCCCTCAGTTTCGCTAAAGCATGATGGATAGTAAACTAAGTTAGCTGTCTGACACCTTAGGAGAGTCCTGTTACTTCTTTACTGCAGCAGGACTGAATGTAAGAGGGACTTCACATCAGATGAGGTAATATGACCTGCTTCAGTACTGGTTGAAATGAGGATTCTCTTTATTTTTCACTCAGTGATTAAAGCTAAAGACTGTGGATATTTTAGAAACAAATCTGTCATTAAAATGCTCCTTTTCCTGTGGTAAATCCTTGTTTAGTTACACCACATGTGCTACTCCTTGTATACATTTTAAATGCCTGCCATCTACTCATTTTCAGATACTTTAAAGAAAGAAGTAAGTTGACTGGAGCAATTTCCAACTCAAAATGTCTTTTAATCCTTACTCCACAAGACAAATTAGATTTGCAAGCATCTAGACCTCAAATCTGTTTGCTCTTTAATAATTTAAGCACTGAAAGGTCAAACAACTCTTTTCTGTTCCCCTTCATCAAAGTCCAAGTGCTAACGAAAAATAACTAAGTCCCATCTGCTGGCCAATTTCTACACACTGCTGTTTCTCTGATGTAAATTAACACATTATGAGCACCTGGGTCAATGGAAACCTGACAAAAATTTTATCAGTGATACTTTTTACATTTGTACAAATGAGATCATCTTGCTAATGAATTTTACAAAATTACTCCAATTACAATTATAATCCAAAAGCTTTCTCTAATACTTACTATTAACATTGCTTTCTTTAATATGCAACAGCAGGACTGCCTACTCTGAAAAGGGTTCAAGCTTAGTGAATTGAGCTAGCACTGCACCAAGACTCTATTATTCCTCTTAGGTATTAGTCAGATTTCCTGCTTGTTTGAAGTTGCATTATTCCTTTTCCACACCTCTACATTTCAGAGAATAAAGTCTTCCTATCTGTAATCCAGAAAGTAAGTTCTACACTACAGAGAAAGGTGCCAAAAGTATATCAGCTATCAGTAGAATTTAGACTGCTCTCCCTGAAGGAAAGAAATGTAATTTAAGTACAATTCACACCATGCAGTTCTACTATAGAATTTCAGTGCCTTGGAAATTAAATACAAAATTTGTTTTTATATAGACTGAAATTCACTGATGCATTGAGAAAGGAACACATGGGAATTATTTTTAACCTAAGATTCAAATATTTCAAATTTGGGGATTAAAAAAGGTGCATGGGAAAATTAAAAAAGAAAATTTTACACTGCTTTTTATTTTAACAATTTCAAATCAGTTCCAAATTTACATGATTATGCAGAGATACATATCTGAATATAATGACTTTTATTTTTTGTTAGAAATTAGACATAGCAGGCTGTTCAGATATTTATTAAAGTTGGATTGCTTGAATTGAAATAGTGAGCCAATGTCTGATAAATATACTAATTTCTTTCAGAGTTGAAAAAGAGACATGAAAGCAGAAGAAAACCATATTAAAATGGTAAGAAAAATGCTCAGAATACTTGGGCAAATGACAATTTAAAAGAAGACTTAAGTGTATATATATTATTAACTACATGCAATGATGGGTTTTAGCAACTTCCTAAATCAGGACATTACTTCACATTACTGGAATGCATTAAATCAAACTTTAATTAATCAAATTCTCCTTCAAAGTTACAAAATAACTTTCCAACAAGGACCTACTGGATACAAGCCTGGACTTCAGGATTCTTCATACAGAAGCCCTTAAGGTGTACAATCTAGTTGAAACTTATGAATCTGTAATTATACCTCCACCAAAAGTAATTCCAAATTATAAACAAAGGGAAAACAAGCTTGATTACTTCATTATTGAAATGTCAGCTCTATTTTGTCTCTCTAAAACAGTCTTGATGCTTTACATAACTGAAGCAATAAAGAATTTTTAAAAATTCATTTTACAGAAGGGAGACGGGAACTGAATATAGATGAAGATTATCTGAATTTATTTACTAGTATTAATACAACTGCTGTGTGTGATCCTGGGCAACTCAATTAAACATTTAGGGCCTCAGATCTCCAGCTGTAAAATGAGAACAGGAAACATTTTTATTCCATCTGGCCTGCTTTGACTGTTTAAAACCTCTTCAAATCCTTCTTTCTTATTATCCTTGAAAAAAAGGTGGGGTTTTTTCCCTAGGAAATATACAAAGCCTGCAAAGCTCCTAAGGTCCACTAACAGTGCCCTGATGAGATGTGTAAACTATTGGGCTACTTCTGTAGACTGTTATGGTGACAGTGTTGAGCCTAATTTGAAGTTTTTTGCTCATTGTACTAAGTCTCTTCTTAATCTCATGCTTTATTATAAATATACAGAACAGGTACTTTTTATAGATCTATTTTGACTTGCTTGCTTTGTTTTAATGCTAACAGATTCAAACAATAGAATAACCCTTAATCTACATATTGACTATTATTTCAGTTGCTCATTCCCGCAGCCCTATTTATCTGTATGCTAGAACCACTTTACTGCACTCTTCTACTAAAATACCAATTCCAATAGAGGGCAAAATTAAGAAACCCAAACCCCACTGTGTTTCCTCGGTTGTAAGTCCATGAAGAACCTGACTGCTCAAACCATAACAGCCTATAAGGTCCCCACAGTTTCAGCAATACTTCAGTAGACCCTGAAAATTCTTCTATGGTACTGGCATTAAGACTTTTTAAATATATCAATTGTTTTGCTCATGTTTTGCATCTGAAACTTCATATATCTTTGCTCATCATGTGTTATGCAAGTTTATTGTCTAACATTGTTTTTTGAAAAGAATACAGCCAATACTTTTCTATATAATATGCAACTTCATCTCTGTTGTCAGTTGTCTCTGACATGGTCATATCATATCTGTATGGATTAACATTTGAGATTTTAATCTATTTCTTCCTGCCCTTATATTGCACTAGATTCATGCAATTCATCCTATAACTTAAAATTCTGCAGTACTAGCAGTTGAATGTAATTATACATACATAACGTATCTTGAAATGGAAGAGGGAAATTACTCTTTAAAGGACAAGAATTAATAATTTACAGATACCAGGCACGTAGAAAAAAGGCTACAAGAAATTGCCACTAACACTCCTCCTACTGTGTAAGAGTCTGTATACTTATTACAGGTTGATTAAAAAAAAGTGATAAACAATCCCTGATTTATCAGGTGTCTCACCATCACAGCTACACAGGCTTTGCCAGTGGGTCAGGAGTTCTAGCAACACCTAATACACAGTGAATAAAATATACTCTGTGTGCAGTCATTTCCAGCACAGACCTGAAGCCAGAGAACCAGCTGAATTACAGTCCTGTCCCTCTGACCACTGCAGAATTTTGCATATTTTATCAAAGGGGGAAGCACACATGGTTCAACTGTGCACTAGAAGTAAGACCAGGGAGCTTTTGATTAGCAGTAGGACAAATGAGTATGCCTTCTAATGATGGAGAACGCTGCCCAAGGTAGCCCCTTCTATGTCAGGGATGTTTTATCTGGGAGTTGGGAAATTTTCTAGGCTTTATGCAAAACACAGCATTGCCCACTCTAGCTTCTAAACAGATAAAAAAGGCGAAAAGCTTAAAAAAACCCCCTTGTAGGAACCTAATGTTCAGGTATGAAAATATACAGCTTACAGTGAAGAAAAACAAGCAGACCAAGCAAAACCTCCAAATTAATGCAGCTATACCAATGCCAACAACAACGCCAACAAGTATTGTTAAAATAGTACATTAATATGTAACTTATATAGGGGGAAAACGGTAACTATAAAAAGCTGTGAATAATATTTGTACAACACGTAAGTAATCAAAATTCTTGCAATGGTTCACATAAACACTTGACATGCCAGTGTTAGAGGTGTATTGCCTATTTTTTTGTGTGAGCGAAGGGAACCTTAAATCCTTAGAACTTTTTGGAGCGAAGGGAGTCTTAAATGCTTGTAAACTTTTTGTTTACTTAAGTCAGGAGGTTTTATGCGAACAAAAGCTCCACAATCTTCGGCATGTTTCTAACTCTGTGGGACAGTTGTTGCTTCACAAATGTAGGAAAAGAACTAAGTAAATAAAATACTTTGTGCTAGCAGCCTGTTCAGACTCGAAAGGAATGATTCTACTTTCACACCTGGCTTTATTTCCTAGCTTTGCAAGTCAAGAGTTAAGTCTGGTTAGATTCTCCAAGGCAGGGTCTGTCTTCGTTCTCAGGGAATACTACTATTGGCACCTGAAATTTCCAGCCCATGGGGAAAAATCAAATTCAAGCAATCTTTCACAATCAGACCTGGAGTGAACGCAAGAGAGACTAATATTATACAGCACCTCCATTGTCATGCAAGGAGCCCTATTTCTCAGATCAATCAAAGCAGAAATACCTAAACAGCTGTAAAGGAGGAGATAAGACAGCTTAGGTTCAGTCCCTAGAGATACTGCCAAATGTAAACTCTCAGGTGTCGTAATAAGCTTTATCTTCACAGACCCAAGTCCACTGGGGAACAGTATCTGGTTTTAAATGTAAAACTCCTAAGCTGCTTTGTGACTGCCCAACTCTTTTGTATGGACAGTCTCAAAGACTTAAAAGTCAGCATTTACAAAGGGGATTTTCTGGGAAAAATACATCCAAGCAAACCTCTCCTTAGCATTCCTATGGATTTAGACAGGAAATCCTGACAATTTTTCAAATGGAAAGCATAACGTCACTGGAAGTTAAAGATATTTTGCTTGTTCTTTCCTCCAAGGACAGTCACCAGGGGAGGATACGGCAATGTGTTCAATTCCCTTGAGAAGGAAAACATTTGCTACATAGTATCTTAATTGCAAAAGAGTCAGATAGGGTCCAAGCCTGGTAATTTAACAGCCACGGTAAATTCAGAATACATTTAAATTCTTCTTCCAAACACAGAAGAACTGATACATTCCTCTTTTGCAAATTTGGACTCCCTAGGATTTATGGGATATACCAGAGCTTTGGCTTCAAAAAATCCTAGAAGAAAATCTGTAAGAAAAGGAGGCAACGACGCACCCTCCTTTCCCCTTCCAGTGGCCAAATAGTCCTGATGACACGGTGTGTTTAACTTTTTGCCTTACTTCCTAGTACACAGGTTCACTGTTTTAGAGAATCTAAGCACATTTGTCAGGGGCAGAGAATGGCCAGCAGATCTTCAGCCTTGTAACTGCAGGCAACCATACGCCATCCATGAAATGTTTCTGAAATGCTTCCACCTTTAGATTCAGTTATCACAAATGACAACTCAGAATACAGGGTTTTTTTGTTAGGGAAAAAGGAGAGAGCGAGTAAAAAAAATATTTTAAGGATTTCAGTTTGTAAAACTTTGTTATTTAGCAGGACAATAAAGATTGCCAACATGTAGGAGGCAGTAGATAATCTGTATTTGGTTTTGCAACTTATAGCATGCTGATGGACTGCAATTTTAACTTTGTCCAATCCATCCTTTGCAAAAAATCAATAAATTCAATACATATGATAACCTACCCTAATTCAAAAGAAGTATTAGTTTACTATTGAAACAGCATATTAAAATGTATAAGAACATTTGCCCACTAAGTATGTAAGTGGTGGTTAGACATAATGCCAACAATAATTGTGGTACAAGGGACTGCTCTGTTGTTAACTGAGATTTGTGAACTGGCAAGGGAATCAAAACTGTTCTCTCAACCCTTCCAACCCTCTTAATCCTTGATAAATATTGATGAAATTGTATTTTTTTTCTTCCTCGTTACACAGCCCCATGGATAATTATTTCTAATTATTTAAATACTGGTGCCCAACGAGGACTTGGAAGTGATACTACCACACTGGCCTACAAGTGTAAGTGACTGTCATAATTACCACAAACAGGATGACAAAGATTCAACTATGTCTTCACAACTGTTACGTACATATCTACACCTGAAATTCCTAAATCATCAAATAAAGCTTCCCCATCCCTACTCTCCCAGGGGCTGAGTACTACTCTATACTGATACCATCAACTTGATGGGACACAATGTATTAGCAGCTCTGCATACTTCGGAATAACCACATCATTCTACCTTTTTTTCTATAAAGGTAACCATGTATGTCATAATACAAGAGAGCATTCGGCTCTATATCCATAATGTCTTCCAGCTACTAACGGTGTGTTTGCTGGACAAGAAAAAGACATCTTTGACTGCAGATTTCCCCTAATGTGATCTGTACTGTATCAATGAGATCTATCTACTAAATACAGGCTGCAAGTGACAAGCTAAGAAGGGCACCAGAGATTTGGCAGTGTTTTTTGGTGGCTTGGTTTTTTTTCCCCCCCCCGGAAAAAAAGAAATGTTTAGAATTAAGAGACTGTAAGGATACATTTAAATACATATTTTTTGCAGATAAGCAACTGTGCATGACAAAGGAGAAAGACAAAACTAGGAAAAGACTGAAACGTTCAAGAATACAAAAGACTACGCAAGGTAGGAATGCAGAAAAGTAAAGAAGAAAATAAAAGAACAGATAATGTACTGAAAACAGCTTGACATGTATCATCCTGCTTGGTAAATAAGAAGGGAGAATAAAAAGTAATAGTAGGAAAGTTAAAATAAAAATGAAGTCTATCTAATGTAGATACACTTTAAACAAAGTATTTTTAACAACTTACAGTCAGCTACTTTTTAGAAATTGCATGCAGTATGTTTGTAAAAGATGTTTGATTTCATAGCTATATTATGAAATCAAATACCTTTTACAAACAAATTTTGCATAATTTATAAAATTATTTCATAATAGAGTTGTGAAATCATATTATATACTTTTATAAGACTGGAGGGAGGAATTGTTACCCAGGAATGACTGCCCACAAGATCCCTTTACACTCACTATGACCTACTGAATATTTGTTAAATTGTTCTACCAACCGACACTTGACTTCTTCCATAAATAACTCTGGTAAACATAACCTTATAGTCTTTTAGATAGCTATGTTACCATAGTACTTTTGGCAAACATAAAACATCTGTGATGACAGTTCTTTCACAAATAGGGGACAACAACATTCCCTTGATCAGGTACTGGATTTTTTAAAGGCCATTTGGAACAGAATATGCTTCAAAGCCCTATAAATAGACTAAAGGCACTGTAAGTTTTACTGCAAGAAATTCAGATGTGTACCCAAGAATATGTTGCACTCCCATCTATATTCCACATGTCATGTGTGGTATCTGTGCCACCCAGCTCCCACCCTCAATATGCTCAGCTCCTTCCCATATCTCCCCAACACTGGCTGGAAAAGAGGAAGCACATGCTGTGGCTGCTTCTGGGCTACATACTGGCTTGCTGGTATGTGAGCTGTAGCTCTCTGTTGATGGACAAAATGAAATGAACTAACTCATACTTTAACATAATCTATCCTTCAGATGCTAATCTGGGTCTTTCACGGAGATTCCAAAGAATGTGAGAAACTTAACTATTTACACAACATTCAAACTATTGCTTGAAAATTTCCAAGAGGTCCTGTATTAATGAGGGAAGGAAGGAACACACAGGCAGATGAACAGGATGATGCTTAAGACTTGTTTTCTTAAGAAACCAGGAAAAAAGTCAGGTATAAACTTTAACTTAGCTACGTTTCAGAAAGTTTAATTCTGATCTCAGATATATAATATAGCACACAGAACCCAAGGACTACTCCCTTTCTTCATTTTACCAGTGGAAAGTTTTATTCCTACTGAGTAATGACTCAGTCCCTCTAGGCACCAGATACTATTGATCTCACTCCACAAGGCTTTATGCTCTTAATTTAAACCCAAGCAGCAATATCACTAACTTAAATGATGCTGGTCTAAACTGAACTAACCTAAAGCTTCAGATTCTCCAGAGCTTTGAGACTGACTTCACTACAGAGCAGTACAAAATAGGGATATCTCCTACTTTCTTTACAGTCTTCTCACAACTTGGCTTTACAATGAATGCAAACCACAGATAGATTGTGAGGTTACTAATTCCACAAATAGTTCACAAAGCCACCGTTCTGAGATCTTCTGGTGGCCAACATGGAAAAGTTGAATAAAAAATAAATAAATCATCTCCAGAGAGTTAGCTAGACACACAGCTGCTTATTATGGCACTCCTCACCATTGCCAAGTTGATCACAATCAGGTATCTCTCCCTCTTTTTCTTTAGAGAGGAAAAGGCTATGTTCACTTACTTAGAGATAGGAATGGAGAGAGCATGATATCCTTCCCACCACAGTCAGACTACAGTCTTCTGTAACCAGAAACACACTGCAGTTCCTCTCCTGACCATCTGAGGAGGTTTTAGCTCCTCTTCATCTCTACAACAGAGCTCTCCATTGGGGAAGAAGGGTGTACTCATTATCTAAGTGACTTTGTTGCATACAAACAACTAAAAATAATTTAAATAAAAAGTTGTAGGCATAGATTTCAAGAGGCTATTTCTGCTGTTAGCAAAGAATTATAGTTCCAGGTATAGAGCTTGTTCTATATAATCCTGCTGGCAATCTGTCTTAATCTGAGTACTTTTTTCCAGCAATCACCTATTCAAAGCAGTGAGGGAACAAGAAAGAGCGCAAGAGAGAGGCGGGGAGAGAGGGATGCAAAGGAAAAAAGGGAGAGAGAAGGAGAGGCAGAGGGGGAGGGAGACTTCTGTAAAATCCTGCTGAGAACATGAATGCCACTTAGTCACAAATTATGTGGGAAGCTTTTATAATGAAAACCACCAATCATCAAAGTTATCTACGTTTATATAACACCTCTTTCCAATCTTGTTTACAGTTATGTATATGGTAAGATTTCCTCCATCTTTCAAAATTTTTATTAAAATTACCTTATTTCCATCAGAATAGCTTTGAGTAAAACCACCACCATCCCCCTCAGTATGCAGTGTAGTGCAAAGAAAGCATTTTGGTTTATTCCAGTATAAAGAACAAATAGTGAATCAACCTAAACGCTCAGATTTTTACATTTGTCATGCTGTGGAGGTGTTTGTGTCTAGCACAGCTCAGAGAAGAGTGTGTAACTCTTACTACAAAAAGCATATGACCTGAACTGGTCTTGCTCATAAAATATAATAATAAAAATAGTTAATAGCTGGTCTTGCACAGACCATTTTTGTTAGATGCCACATGTCTGATATAAAAAAACACCACTGAATATTTCAGTCTTGTAACTTTAATTTCTCTTTGTCCAGGTTTGATCAAGGTAAGATCAGTTCTAAATTGCTTTGGAATATTAGCTGGGTACCACAAGTGTATTTTGTATTCTCTCAACCATAGCTCATTACAAGGAACTTGCCTGGCATCAATAAGTCACTATGGCTTTTGTGTGTGTACGCGTGTGTGGGAGCGTGTGTGTGGCTCAATACCCTGCTGCTAGGCTATTTAGTGATAAAATCTGATATAATAAAATATTAATTACAGCTGAAAGGTTGGGCGAGAAATATGAACTCAATTACAGTCCCATATTGCGAACAAAGGGCACGGTGAAAAAATCCTTTAGTTATAGATGTTTGGGATAATAAAAGAACAACTAGAACATTAGACTCAAGCTGAGTGTTCACTAAAAGGCCACCTGTTATTAATCTACACATCAGACATAGAAATTCAAGTAAATTAGGTCAAGATGAAAGATTTTTGCAGCCAATTTTTTTTACTTAACTAATTTAAAGATTTATCTGAGTTTTTCTTTGATGTCATTGCAATTTAGTAATTAGGAATTTGTAACAAGTACAAGGACACACAAATTGTAATTAAAGGTTATATATCATATATGGTATGCAAAATGATCACCTTATATGGTGGCAAGATTTAGCAGTATTTCTAGAAGTCTTTGTCTCAGTCAGATTGACAGTTTCTGAGAAACAAACTGTAGAAAATGTGGTTCTACCATCTTAGAAAGCCTTTTTTTTTGGTTTGTTTGTTTTTCAAAAAATATCAGCATAAGAATATAAATTATTTTAAGACTTCTTAATAAATACATTTTTGTTCATGTGTTTGATTTACCTGAGTCTGAAGTCAGATGCATTACCAAAGACTTAAGAGAATGTGACCAGATGGCAAACAAATGCAACTGTGATCCAAACTTAGTCCAAATCAAATAATATGACCTAGAAATCCTATGTATAGCAGTGAATCATAAGAACTGAGGAATCTTATCTATTACAGCTATTGCAAGCTAAAATATGCCATCAGATCATAAAATAAGGATTTTCATTGTCTGAAGAACTGTGTTCTCGTTTAACATTGTTTTCTGTTTCAAACAATTTTGCTGAAACTATGGCAATGTATTTTGGTACCAAGCCAGAAAACAGACTTTCAGTGAATTTACATTTATGATACTTGGAACAATCCAAAGACCATTTCAAAGCTTCTTAATCAGCTTTATGTTCTTTGCTTAATTTCTTTATAAAAAGAACACAGAAAAATGGTAAGTTCATAAGCACGAGATAAAAGTATCTTGGTACAGCAAGCAAAGTGCTTTTATAAGCCAATATTACACCATTTAACTCACAAGTTTTCAGGTTGCCAAGGCCAATTTATAGAACAACAGGAAGGCATGGAAAAAGGAGTAAAGTCTTGTCACAGTTTAAAAGAAATTAAAGAAAGCGAAACTGTCTAAAATAATTTAGTCTAAAAAAGAACCAAGTTAGAGGGGATCTGAAGGAAATATTCAAAATTGAAAGCCATGGCAGGGCTGACTGATCCTTTCTTTCCAATCTGTCACAGAGAAAGAAAATGCTGATGCACAATGGTACTGAAGTACAGATCAGTGAGGGAGAAACAAAAGAAAATTCCAGGACTCTGAACACACGCAAACCAGTATGCAACAATCTGTGAGATCACACAGCTCATTTTATCAGAATCAGAAGTAGCATTTCTGAAAGTGTATGCCTGACTTTCTGATACTCAAAGGCAGCTCACTATTGCTTGAAAATTGCTTATGACTGGAATGCAAGGGTTCATTGCAACATAATTCCAGCTTCAGCAAAGTTGTTGATGGCACCCAAATCATCAGATTCCACCTGGTTCCATCCTACTATGTAAGGCAGGGTGCAAAGAAGAAACAAACTAGTTCTTTTTCTTATTATAGAGTATGACACAATGCTATTATCCAGTTTTCATTAATTGTGTAGGAAATAGAACTAGCAAAGTCTAAATGACCTTGGACCTTACTTGAATTCTCAAGGGAACAGGAAGGCCAATTCCCACCTAACAGGGAAAATCCTAGTTCTTTACGTTTACATGGGATGAATACATTATGTCATTTCCACTAAAAAATTCTCAGAGTCAAGCATCTGTTTTTAGGTAAATACTATACTATGTTGTTATCATTCTACCATCTTCAGAGTAACTGGATACAATATGATAAAATACTGTATTGGAATTAAAAGGCATGGAGTACTGGAAAAACATGGCAGTCTTCATGCAAGAACCTGCCTGAGTAATTTCTACTTTCAAAGGAAGCCAGGGCCACTTGCAAACAAGAGACTTCTTCCTCAATAGCCATGAAGAAGATCAGTAGCTACACAAGGATAAATTATAAGAGTAATTTAAAAAATACTTTGAGAACTAATGTGATGTTCTTAGGGAATACGAGCATTTCCTCAGATCTAGATCCATGATAAAGATACACTATTGCTCAGTCTTTTGTGTTCAACTCCCAGTTTATGTTTATTATGTGTGATGCTGCCTTCAAGAGCAGGGTTTTCATTCTGTTCTCCACTAATTTCTAAAAGATGCAGCTTGCAAAAGGTAAGAAAAACATACAGCTTACAGATTTAAAATCACAACAATAAGATCTGCAAATACACTGCACTATCTTCAGGGGTTTAGACATTTAAAAAAAATCATTCTATTACGACAAACTGATCACAAATAAGTGGTATTTTACTTCAATATTTTCTAGCAAGCAATAGACTCCTGCAATGCTGTGACTATGCCCTGGAAAGTGTCCATGAGGTGTGGACAATCTGCAAATATAACACTGTTCATGTGCATAACTATGGCCAGTTGCTTTTATTTATGAATGCAAATTAATACGCACATGTAAATTGATCAAGGAGGCTGGATATTACATAGAAATTAAGAAGTAACATTTAGAGCAGGAGATCAGCAATTGGATTAACAACACTGTTAACACTAAACATATTCTACATGTTCGACGAAGCACTGGAAATTCAGTATTGAATCTGGTCAGGGAATTAAGAAAATAGATATATTAAAATGAGCAGTTTATCAGTAGAGGGAAAATGCTTATTTTCTCCCTTTTTTCAAGGATGCTCTGCAATCTGCTGGCTTGTGCACAACACATGAAGAAAAATATTTGCTGAGGCAGCTAAATGAATACACAAGCCAATTTCAACAGGTTTTTTGATTCAGAGCATCAAAACTATTTACTGCTCATTACAGCACTAACAGAGGATATGAAGTTTTTTAATCTATTCGATGAGGGGATACAACATGGAACACAGAGAGACTTGCTCAAACAGATCTACTACGGTCATTTAAGATATTGTCTCATTTGTCCATTTTCTCCTGCCAGACGCTTTGTTTTCATGGGAAACTTGGTGGAAAGCCAAGTGCCTGTGCTTCAGTTGCAACTGCAAAAGCCAGCATTATCACTTAAGCTACCCAAGGCACAGATACATTTTCTCTTACTAACCCTGTTGTAGGAGAGGAAGGCTACAGCAAAAATAACCACAACAAAATTCTCGCCTCTCAATGCTATCGTCACTTTTCACAACTTAAATGCAGTGGGTTCCAGTCCAGCAATTTAGAAATGGAGATTACTGTGTTCATTTTCATTCTTTCTTCCCTACAAAAAGGCTCTGCAGGGCACTTTAATCAGCAGTGCAGAATGATGCAGGCAGACACACAAAACAAGTCAGTTCTTGCGGCATCGTCCCCAGTTTCTCAGGACTTCTGTGGATAAATACAAGGCTGACCTATTCTGTCAGTGAAGGTATAACTCTTCCTCCTCCCTGCACTGGGAATGAATCTGGTAGGATTAGGTGGCATAGAAACCTTGGCAGCATGACACTGTACAGCTCTTCCCACAGGAAATCTGGCCGTAGATAAAAGATTCTGCACAGTTCAGGATTAGCACAACTGTTCAATACAGATGAGATTTTGGCCTTGTGCTTCTACTACCCTACGAGGCTAATCTTGAAAACAGCTTCAGCTCTAGATGGGAGAATGCAGTTCATTCATCTGTCCTCATCCGATTTCCCCATGGTCATTTCGCCCTAAATTCAACATTTTTATAATGCCTTACACATCTATCCTACCTCTCTCTGAGACTATTTCAGGCTGAGGCTTTTATACTGCTCCTGACGAACGAGTTGCTGCTTTCAGTTGTACAGCCCAGTAAGTGACTCTAATGTTTCTTTATGTCATTTAATGTAATCCAGTTGAGCAGATTAGCTTTTACTTAGCAATGCTTTAGAGTCATGATGCTGATTGTGAATGCCAGTGACTTCCTTTCCTACTTAAACGAGCAGTATAACAGAAAGTTTTCATGTTAATATTCAGTAAAATGATACTCCTGCAGCATCAAGTGTGGGGAATGACAGTGTTTCACTTGGAGTACATCTATAGCTTTTGTTCCTCTTTCCATGTAGCATTCCTCTTTATACTTTGTTTCCTTTAACATCACTTAGTATCAAATAAAAGCATGTCTTGTTTGCTTGCAATGTGTTATCAAAATGCTTTAGTACAAATGGTTCAGTGGTTTAGAATGGTTCAATCAAATATTATTTATACTGAGAGTTAGGAATTGCTCCAGATTACTTTATTCTGGAAACCACAGTCCTACTGCTATACATTTCAGTATTAGCAACAGAATCTTTATAAATGCAGCCATTTAGTGTTTCCTAGTGAATAAAGGGCTTGTACAAACTTGCTCAAAATGCACAATACTGAAGAAAAAAATCCTGAAGTCAACAGCAGTATGAAAATGCACCATTGTCAAAGAATCTATGGAAAAGGCAATGAAAATGGTACTACTTCTGTTTTGCAACTTAAATTATGAGAAAAACCTTGCTGACTTTTTGGCTCCCTGTCACTCAGACAACTCCAGTCCATGTGAGAACCTGGACAAAAGCTTATGCTTTTTTGGGGGTTGTCATGTACAGAAAACTGAAAAATGTACTTCTGGCACCACCGTGCTGTGTGACTAACTCTCACACAATACTACACCTCAAAAACATTTATAAAAGCTTAACTAGCATCACCTTCCTGACATGTATATGTGCCTGTTTCAATTCAGGGGGCTCGATTCACTGGGCAGATAATTTATACTTGAGGTGTTTATATGTATATATATCTGCTGTCTGAACTGAAATTGATCTCCTTTCCCTCTGAAGTTTATTCCTCTGATGCATTTTTAGAAAATAACCATGTCTTCTCTTGGCCTTAACTGGCTAGCTAAAACAAGTGGAGTTCTCTTGGTCCCTCCATATGTAACAGAGGTTTTCCCTGATCATTCATGCCATAATGCTCCACCGTTGTAGTGCCAGTAAATTGGCATTTCTTGGTAGATCAGAACTAGGCACAGGAGTTCACACGAGGTCCTGCCAGTGTCCTGTACAGTGGCGTTCACAGCTGGTCACCTCTGCTGGAAACCCCACCTGCTGTGTACAGGCTATTTGCCTATTTCACAGTCACACTGTGTTTTGATGATTCACAATCATACTGTAAGCCATTCATACACATTTTCTTCTCCTCTGGTATTTCCAAAAATAAGTCTCTATCTTAAAACATGCATCCTTGTTCTTAGCTCATAAAAGGCAAACTTTGCATCTCATCCTGAAGGCTATTCAATATTTGCTGTGCAACATTCCAAACCCATCAAATGCTGCAGGCAGGATTACTGCCAAATGGATTATAATGTGTTATATTTATTTTTTGTATCTATAAACAAACCAGGCAGAATGTCATTGGGTCACCTCTCAGTTGATAATCCACTACTTCACTATACAGCACAGTGAACATGTACTTGTATCACAGTCACTGGTTTAGAGCTCTTGTGAACCACTTAAAAATACAGTTAATTTAAATATTTATGAAAGAAAAGGAACTGAATCTCAAGAATCACAAAAAATATGAAGTATATGACGCAGCTGGAGCACAGAAAGATTGATGTGCAACACTGCCAGTGTTTCAGCCTAACAGGGCCCAAGCAGGCAGGGCTTCCAGTATGACCTGCAAGACTGACTTGAGTACTTATTTAGTCAAAGGGGTGAATGAACACCAAAAGTGACACCATCATTTTCCCTTGGGACACCTCACTTTGGCATTTAGAACTCGAGAGTAAAAATATCAATAGGATTCAAACCTTCACAAAAACAAAAGAACTGAGGTAAGATGACAAGCCACAGTGGAAAATCTAATTTCACATGGACAAAGATGTTGGAATAATACACATTAAGACCAACAGTGAAAGCTCCCAGAGGCAGCAATGGGTTATATGTGCCTGACGATTCCCAACCACAGTTTTACAGGAATTTAGAGTGGGTCACTCAGCACTGTGGCCTACAAACTAACATACAGCTACTGCGATACACACTGTCAGAAAAATACTTAAAATGTCTCCAGAAACTACATCCCCATATAATCCTGTTCAACAACCACTGGGGGAAATGTAGCTGGCTCACACATTCCCCCTTCAATCCTTCCACAACACACAGTAAAATTAAAACAAATCCCTGGCACACTTCAGTAAGCACAGAGCAATAGCATCTCTTTCATTTTCAAGGAGTGCTCTGGTTGTTCTGCGTTTTAACTTGGGTATGTTTAAACTGAATACTCTTCCAAACTCATGCGATGCAGGCATTTCAAGCGTAATTCTTTCATTATGGTCCCTACATTAAACACCTCCTTCTCTCAAAGCAAGCACCCAGAAATACACTTGAGCCCCCTACACACTCTGCGGGAGAAACATGTCTCTTTACAACCCCAGAGGGCTACTCTGACATGAAGGCAGGATTGTACCCCTCATACTGTCTCTATGGAATCATCAACACAGCCCTGACCAAGGATCATGAAAAAAATGACCCTGTTGCGTTCCTGGCATACTCCGAGATCAAACTGTTCATATTTTTAAGTAGGTGTAAGAAAAACGTGTTATATCAATTCTGACTGATGTTGGCAGTCCAGAGCCAGGCGAACAAGTGTAAGTTCCGAAAGCTTATGATACACTGGTTGAATTGTTGCTGGACTTCAGCCTTCATGAGGGAGATTAGGAAAACCCAGTGGACCAAAGGATCTTAGCAAAGAACTAGCCTAGCTGAACTGGACTATCACACTGTCAGAATGAGAGGTAAGCAACATAGATAAGACTATCATGAGGAATTTTGTGCAACCTACTTAAGACCAGCATGTAGATTTTTAAGTTGTTAATTATAACCAAAATTCGTGAGAAAGTATTAGTGAGTTATGAAACTGAAAATAATCTCTTCAGAGATATGGAATAATCTATTTTCTCTTTTATTCACAAATTGCACTAGCTTGCTTTATATATTATGGATTACTTTCTATTAATTGCTAAATGACAGATAGCATTATATGCTGGCTTCTCAGTGACACAAACTAGTACTTAAAGAAATTGAGGATCAATACTCATTTTACCCAGGGACTATGTGAGAAGTCACAGTAAAAGGACCATGGTAATTCCTGAACAAGCTAGCAGCACATGTGAAGCTGCATCACGCATGTCCAGGCAACACGCACCATAAACTCTAACACAAGTCACGGTAAAAAATCCAAGGACAAGTTCTACTGTATAACAAAAAAGAATTACAGCATTTTTATAGCATAAGCAATTACTGCACTGTTCCCTCAATGAAACAGAAATTGACCCTTCTGCTGTAAATAATTATACTTGTTGCTATAAAGAAGTGACAATTATGGGCATTAATAAAACCCAGTCCCTTCTCTACCACAGACATCCTCAAACAAGTTTACTGGCTGCCTTACAGGTTGTAAAGCTATGATTTGGAAAGAGCTGACCCTACAGCATACAATTCAGGCCTTTATGTTTACAGATCCTTAAGCAATAGAAAGGATCCTCATGGAAAGCAAATTAAAGAATGAACAGTAAGTTCCCTTCATGCTCTTTAGATCCCATGATTTCACAGTATTTCAAAAGGCTGTATTTGATCATGGCATTTCAGAATATTAGTGAGTTAGTAATGCTACTTGAACACGTACAGTTACACTATTTCAACGTAACTATTACTTTATCAAAAATCCACCAAATATCTGGACTGTTTTATCAGTGAGCTCTTGAAAGCGCAGAGTTCACTTTTCTATTTTATTGGGAAGCTTTCCAAATTCTGCTGAATAATGCAGAGTTCTGATATTTCTCTCCTCAGCTGTGTCTACGTAAGATTTTTTTTCTCATTACTGCGTTACCATGTAATGTCACTGGGAATAGAAGGAAATTACAATAACATGCTAGCATTACATAATGTGCAAGGCAGGAATTGTGAGAGGACAAAGCTAAAAACACAGATATTGCAACGTCTATATCTGCACATGTTGTTGCCATGCTTTTGCCCACACAGAAGACTAACGTCTTTCACTGTGCAAATCAGCATTTTCTTCTCCCAGTTCAACACTCATTGTTCACCTATCCTGAATTTATAATTATACTCATGATGTCTGCCTTCACAATTCATGCATGGAAATTAATGCTGCACTCTTACTACGCAACACAGAAACTCTGAGATACCAGGGCCTCTTCTTTGAGAAGTGGGTTGCAACTCTGAGGCCCAGGCCTGTGGCTTCTACCTTCTCACAACAGCAATGCAAGTGTCTGATGGTCTTTTCATGGTTATGGAAAGTATCCTGCAATTTTTGTATTCAGAGTGTTTGAAACCTTCCTGTTTTCTGAGTTCCAATGATATCTGCCATGTGTTTCCCAACAGCCTGGCTAGCTTGCCAGTTTTGATTTAGATTTCTTGACTGTCAGTGAAACAATTTAATCTGCTGATCTCCTGACCAGGTGAGTGATTTTTGTAAAGATGCTACATTTCAAGAACAAAGGTAGGCAATGGCTTTTCTGGAAGGCTCTCTGTCAGATTGCAGGATCCTGAAAAAGCTCTGTCAGGCTTCAGACGATCCCATTTCTCCATATGGAAGCGTATGAACAGTACTGCATGACCTAACTGATGTGGTACAAGAGTGCCAGTGCCTGCTGCCAGCCCACGAGGAAGGACGTGGACACAGTGACAGTGCAGAGACAATGGCCAGACATGCGGAAAGCTGGTCCTCACAGCACCAGTCATGCTGAAGGGAAGAGATGAGGCCCTAAGACATATCCTCCTGCCCTGTAGTGTGTGTGGCAGGGATGAGAAGGCAATTGTGACCTCTGCTTCATGTGTAGCGCGTGGTGTTCTGCGGGGAACTGCTGCATTACATACGAGTCTTTGCGTTTCAAGGTGACCCCCTCAGCTTAACTTGGTGTCCTCTGACATTCATTTAAAAATTATTACACTATGAGTGTTGATGAAATGGGTAAGCCACATACAGTATTAAAACTCCCTGGACATGGGCTGACAAAGGTTTCTTTACACCATTTCAATTTCCTGTGAATTATGCTGTTCCTACTCCAGGGACCATGTGCAGATGGCCTTCATTCCAGCTGTGACAATGAATCAAGTATTTACAAGGTGCCTGCAAAGCTCTGCATTAGGCCAATAAGAAATGTAAATCTCTGTGAAAATAAGGCAATCTGAACATCTCATGACGTGTCCCTCTGGCGAAGTAGTAGAAAGGAGTGCTCATCACTTCAGACAACATGTAGTTTGACATTTCTATGGTACTTTTTGGTTGTACTGCAAAATACTTAATACCTTATTTTGGCCTTTTGAAATTTAATATATTCTACTTCTTCAGGGTCGACAGATTAAAAATGCATTTCAAAATTAAGCATTTCAAGTAAAGAGATGCTTGCTTTACTTTCCCAGTAGAGCTCTTATTTATGCAAGTTGAAGAAGTTGGACACACAGATGATAAAGGGCATGCATGGAGAGTACACAGACTGCCTTCACTCTGGAACACTCTCAGCTTTCAAGTCACATAATTCAAAGTTTATTTGCTTCCTTCTGCATGTTTTCTGTAAGGTACTTTTAAATTATACTACTTGGCAACTGCTGCAATTCTCTCCCTCGCATCCTGTCTGGTCTTTGCAGCTGGACTGATCCCACATACTCAGAGCAGGAAGTACTCCTGCATCCCAAACACCAGGTATTGGCATCCACAGGGATTTGCTAGCTGACACATTTGGTCATCCTGTTCTTTCACTTCGGACTGGAATAGGAAACTACCAAATGTCTGTGAGGTCTGTAAGAGTAGAAGAGTTGTCTAAATGGGCCATTAACTGGTCAGAAAGGCTTAGTGGGGCAATTCCAGCCAAGCCAAAATATGGAAAACAGATCAGGAGGCAGAGTAGAGCCTGGATGCTCTTGCCTTTTTTCTTACCCATCTTGCTCCTTTCCCCAGCCTGCTCCTCACAGATGCTTGCTGTCACCGGAGGGTTCCAGTGTTATCTGGGCCAAAATCTTTGGGATGTTTATTATTAAAGCTTTTTGAGGATGTGGCACAGAACAGCAGGAAGAGGGTGGTATGAGGACAACATTTTGCTGCTGATGTAAACAGATAAAAGAAGTGGAAACACTTGATCTTTATCATGGCAAGACTGAATGGAAATAGGTGCAACAAAGAACACTTGCCTCTCCCTGCTGAAGCTAAAAGCTTGCAAGAAAACTTTTATAATGGACTGTGGCAAACAATCTAAAGCTCTTTCTAACACAAATGAATGTATAAATAACACTAAATACATGCAGTCACAAAGCAATACAGTTCTCATTTCTGTGAATAAGCCAGATCTTTGCAATAAATTAGCATTCTTTAGCTAAGTATATGGAACTGACCAATCTACACATTTGCAGAAAATTTGGCCCTAGAGTCTTCTAAACTTTAGGCTAACTTGCCCTGAAAAAGGTACACATGGCGTTGACTTAGAAGAGTGAGCCCCCCCTCAACAGATGCTAAAGAGCCCTCATAGAAAAGTATTTGCATTTGTATGTTTTAATGCAAATTTCATAAAACTTTACCGACTCTTAAATTTGCATATCTGAAAAAAAGAGAATATCCACAGTAAAACATATATTAAACAATTTCCACAGAGCCATCATCTTAAATTAAACATTTTTTGTTTCATTTAAGCCTTGTAAATTACAATCATTCTAAAAATCAAAATAGCTTAGCCAGCTGTTAAAGAAGTGCATACATTCATCATTACTGAATGCATTGATGTTTCAAACATATATAATTCCAAAATAATCTCCTTGAAATAAACACAGCAACAGCCATAAAACATGCTGGACCTGGAATTGAAGACAAAGCAAGCAGTATTTGTTGTATTACAAATCTGACAAAATACATTTCAATCATGTCCAGTCTTATGAATTCTAAAACAACCTGGAATGCCATTTGGCCTTCATGATTAATGTGTACTTTATCATTGTAAACAGAGCTTTTTGAACATTTCCATAAAGTCTGGTTTCTGTCAACATTTAAACAAACAGCATTGCCCTTTCTCTCCTTTGATGTTGACATCGTTGTGTGAGGATTCTAAATGGTGTAAGATACCAGGAATTTTCTGTATTTAAGTAGAGAAAAATAATTTAATCACAGAAAAAAATCTGGACTTCTGAATGACCTCAGGTATCAGCTTTGTTGACTTGTAAGGTAGAATTTATGCCCTCCTTTTCCATCTCAGGAATTAAAGAATTTCATGTGTCATGGTTGATGTGTTGATCAATAAAACAACAACAGTCATTTACACTGCAAGTTTAGTGCAGTTTCAAGAACCTGCATTAACCAAGTCAGTAGCTGTAACAGAATCAATAGACAAGGCATTTTGCCTAGTGGTGTGGATAAATGAAGTATGACTAAACTTTTAACACCCAATGAATACAGATTAAGATGATAAAATCCATATGCAGAATGTGCTCTGCAAGCAGTGTGTTTGAGCGTGGAAGGTACTATAAAAGGTTAAAATTATTAAGAAATTCTTACTTTCATTTTCACTGCTTCACTCAGCATTTACACTGTAAGTTTGCAGTCAGCATTCATTTTCTTCTAAGACTTGTTGCAAAGGACCTCAGTAAATCTGCTGCTATGTGTTCATCTGTCAGTTCTACAGCTGCATGTCACTTTAAATCTCTCCTCCTATTTCCCTAACCACGCATCCACTTGTTTGGCACACTTTCATCTCCTAACGAGCTCTTTTCTATTGTCAATGAAGTTTCTGATATGTCACTACTGCTATAGAAGCCAATCAACTTTAGTTCATGAAAGGAATGAAAGCAATTTTTTATTAATAGCCTAATATGTTTGTGTTTAAACAATGGCTCCAACTTGTATCATTTTCATTCAGATGCTTCAATTCAGAAGGACTACACTACAGCTTTGTGAGATAAAGCAACCATCAAATAATTCCGTTTCTAATCTAACCTGCTAAATCAGTTTCATTAAATGTGCTCTAATATCGTCTGCTTTTTTTTTCTTGGGTGGTTCAGACTTCCCCAAAGTGTTACATTTTCTTTTAAAAAAGCTGTCTGAATGACTGACTGGACAGCATTTCCAAAATGCAGACCTATGTACATATAATATATATAAATAATAGTAAAACCTCCTAATTAGATGAAACATTGAATATTTTGAAAAATACCCGAAGAACATTTATCTTCATTCACGCATATATGAGAATACCAGATCTGTAGTTCCCAGATAAACAGAAATTATCAAAAACTTTAGCATGAGGATGAAAATATTTGATAGCCACTCTATCTGGAGATAGAAACTCTTCCTACAGTAATGAAAGAATTAAGGAGGATACAAAACTAGACAAAGGGAAAACATTCTAAAGCCCTGAAAAATCTTTATTTCCTCTCATCTTCATTTTTGTTTATTCAGAGTATTGAGCTCTTTACCGGTTCTGATTTAAAATAATCTAACCATTTCTCTGTCTTCTTCACTGAAAAGCAGGCATCTTTTATTCTAATCAATGAAGAACTTACACAGTACCATGTATCTGGCAGGGAAATAAACCTCTGAAATTAGAAATTCATTAATGAGTGCTATACAACACTAAAGAATCCAAGGCACTGGTTGCTATCTGCACCAGGTTGATATCTTAAAATTATTATTTCTGCTATCATGGTCAAATAATATAAAATACTTTATGAGCGTTACAGTACATACTGTTTAAATTGGCTAACTTACTAAGAGTTGACTATGTTAAATCTGTGAAGTAAACAAGAAGACTGAATATTAAAGAGAGTAGCTCAGCATAAAAAATGTGATATGCCCTTGAACTTATAACACTGCAGTAGCAATTACCTTAAAGAAGCCACCCACACAACAGAACTATGGCTTTGTTCCTTATCTTCAAAGAACAAGCCACTTGCATCTGGATCAAATCCTTTAAACAATACATGAACATTCAACATCAAAGCACTTTCATTTTCTTCAGTTATTTAATTTAATTAGAGCTAATACAGACATGAATTTAGACACTGATTACTATGTAGAAAATCCCCAGAAAACATGTTCAAGAAATCAATCAAATTGCATTTTAATTTTATGAAGACTTTTTCCCCCAGTACCTGACAGGAGCGCCTCTGCTCTGTGCAGGTTTCAGCAAGACTGTCACAGTGCTGTCAGTTTGATTCAAAGGTGTTTCAAGTTCATATGGTGGCATAGAGGGTGCTAGAATAAGAAAAGAAAAGAGGCAAATAAAATCATTATTCCTGTATTTCTTCTTTCAAGAGCTGTATCTTTGTATCTTTATTTGCATATGCAATTTTAAAGGCTTCTTCAAATACAAAGACCATACTACAAGCCTAAGATACTTTCTGTTACAATGCAAGTGTGAGACAACTGTTAAATAACTTCAGGAAAAAAACCAAAAAACCAAACTCCAAATAAAGAAATACCAGCTCACTGCCGATTTCAAGACAGGAAACTGATATTAAGGGGAGTAAGTTTGCAGAAAGTATTGAGAATCCATGACTTGGAAATGGAAAGTTATCTTGAGAACATCATCTGCAAATGTGCATGCTGAAGTGACTATCGTTTTTGAAACTGAGCCCAGCTTTCTCAGTATGTCAGTTGTTTCAGGATGCACTCTCAGAATGTATCATTCCTGGAATTTTAACTAGTGCTGTAACTGTCCTGGGTCTGTTGTCCACCCAGGCAAGAGTTTATCTTAGTTTAAAGCCCCACTCAGCACTTTTGCAAACTGTGTCTTCATTAAAGAATTACAGTAGTGATTAAAAGAAATGATGCCTCATTTACTGTCTTTTACTGTTGCTATTTTCTTCAGTGCTATCATCTAGTCACATTTTTATCATTACACTGGAGGGAAGGCTACTCAGTTAATTGGTTATTTGACAGCCTGTCGTATCCTTATTGTTCTGTTGTTAATGATGATGCACAATTAACAGATTTAAAGCTATAGAAGCAAAAAGTGGCCATTCCAACTGTCTCTTCTGACCACAGGAATAATGAAGGGCAATTAACTTCCTGAAACTAATTCCAGCTCGAAAGGGAAAGAAGATCTTTTCCTTAGAAGATTCTTCCAAAGGCCAATTATATTCCACATGTTGAACATGGAGACCCACTTGACATCTCAATTCATTTAATTTCATCTGACTGTCACTGGATGCTTTGTATGTACCATACCAACAGTGTTTTATGCTCCACATGCAGATAATATCAACCCCTAGCAAGTTATTTTCAAGTGTATTTTCCAATCATTTTCATCTTCCCAGTGGTAGTATCTGCACCTGCTTGAAAGGTAAACGAACTTCTCTCTCCTTATCCATAGTGCCCTACATATCCAAGCAAGGACTGCATTAACACTGTACTGCATAACTCCTCAGTCTGCTGCGAAAACATTAATGTCTTCATTGCTTTTCATTGCTGTTCACCAGTTTTGAAATATTTCACAAATAAAAAAACCAATCTTCAAAAACCTCCTTGTAAGCTGAGAGGGTTTTATTCTGTTTACAATCCTGGATATAAGGCATAAACATTTAGACTGATTATTTTAAGTAATTTGTGTACCCATTAAAGCCATACTATTACACAGTCCTGATGTTTTTTCCAATACAGTTTCATCCCCACTTCAGTCCACACGCCTGTTAGGAACACAGGCAGGCTGGCAGTGCCTACACTTCCTA
Source organism: Atrichornis clamosus (assembly GCA_013400975.1). NCBI lineage: Eukaryota > Metazoa > Chordata > Aves > Passeriformes > Menuridae > Atrichornis > Atrichornis clamosus. The sequence goes on from WBMZ01000356.1 coordinate 155,799, forward strand.
AGTGAGCTCTAGACGTACAGCACCTCTGCTCCACTCTCCACTGTTCATGGCTCATTAAAGAGATTTTCCAGCACTGTTACTGTACTAATTTAGAATCATGTCAAGGCTGACTAAACTCTGAATGAAACCCTCATCTTCAGGTTCAAAAAAACCCTATGCTAAATGTTGCAACTGCAGCTGGCACTGGCTGCAAACACATAATTCATAGGGTTTCTTGAGTGATATGTTACAGTTGTGAACAGGAATTTCAAAGTACTAGCTAATATTTAAACACTTGGAAGTTCTTCAGATATGGTAATATATGTCACTTTGACATCTTCGGGGATGAACGTGTTTTTTCCTTTTTCAATTTGCTGCTTGTTAAATTCTAAAGAAGTAAACAACAAAAGAATTACCCAACTCATGATCATAAGGAAATAATAATATTCTTTGATCAAGCACCTGATATTTTAGTCGTGAACTGATTGGTTATTGGAGGTCCGAAGCCTTTAGCTGTGCTGGCTCTGATGGTAAAAGAGTAGGTAGTGCCAGGATACAGTCCAAAAAAGAGATAGTGCGTTTCATTTCCTAGCTTTGAGACTCGTCCACTTTGATTGGATAAATCTATTTCTGGGTCAAAGGAACTGACTGCTTTGTAGGTGATCTGCAAAAGAATAAGAAAGTTATAAACTGCCTTGGGCAGATGGACAGAGATTGCATCTTTATCCAGTAAACCCTTCTGATGTATGCGCTGTCAGACATTTTATGATAAGCTATCTTACTCTGGTACTCTTCAAATCCTGAATCCCAAGAAGGGATACAGGAACTCAGTCGCAACTGGTGTGAGTTATTACTTTTATAGATACAGAGACTTAGAGGCAGCTAGATTACAACTCTAAAGGATGAGTTCAGGCTTACATTAATTCCTTCAAGATGTTGGCTTTAACTGTGTCATATTTTGAATTCATCTTACTGTTGGTTTTGATCAGCAACAGTAGCAAAACCAAAACAACCAGGTAAGAACTGAGAACTGAGTGACAGGGGGTGTAGCCCCCCAGTTCCAGTTGACTTCACTATAATTACGCTTTGCCCTGAGTAAGGTTATCTGTAAAAGATCATAAGGGCAGCTTAAGACAGATGTTTAAGAAATTGAGTAAAGCTTCTATTTTAGTCTGAAGCTTAGATATTACAATTGCTAATTTGGATTTTTTTCAGGTTATTATATTGTACCTAGGTCAGATTCTCATTTGAAGGACAGGAAAGATAAACGTTAAGTAATATATGCAGAGTGTATATTGTATCCTCAGTTCCTTCTTCAATTCAAACAGTATTTTTAGTTTTCATTAGAAATGTTAATGTAAGTTCACAGTAAAACTTGATCCAGATTTCTCCTATTAATTACTGATTTCAATGCACTGTAATGAGAATTTAAAAATATGAAAGCCATTTAAAAATTAGAAAAGTAGAAATTATTCACCCCTCGTTTTTGCTTTTAAAGTTTCATTTTTATGTGAATAATTTCAACACCCTTATTATATAAAGTGATAATTGACATTCTTTTTTCTATACTTACTCCATATCATTGTAATTAAGAAGATACATAATACAGTACATAGAAACATCCAAGTGTCAGCATTACATACCTTAAATACTTGCAATTTCCTAAAACCTCTGACCTAATGAAAATTGATTTTTACATGACCCATCTAATATAACATGAACAAAGTGCTGAGAATTAGTAATTAAAACTTTGATAGCATTTAGATAAACCCCAACATTATTTCAGTAGATATAGGCAGATCCTCTACAAATCTTCATCCATAAACTGAACTCAAAGTAACTTAAAAAGCACCCAACTAACCCTTCTAATTCTAACAGATGACAGAAGAAGATTACACTACCAACTAGCAGACCTTTAATTAGTAAAGAAGTTAAGATAAGATATTGCTCATATGAATCTGTCTATCTGATGCTAAGTGTTGTTATTTCTGCTTGTGAGAGAGTGGGTCATAACTATTTTTTGAGATTTTAAAATATAGTTTAGACAACTTCATCACAACTAAGTTTTAAATACAGGTGCTGCAGTATATGTTAAATTCTTATAAAATTTTTGCAGTGTTTAGATATTAGACAGCCAAGTGGCTGATGTTCCACAATGAAGTAAGTTCTTCCATGGATCCTGCAGAACAGAGGTCAAGCTCTGAAAACACCTGTCCCGTTACAGCTGATGCAGTTATACGTTTAAGGATGCACTGCCTGCATACAGTGGGTGTGCTCCTCAGCAATGGAATTAGACATGCACGCATGCTCCTAACCACGAAGAGGAGTCACCACTGTGTGTTTCTATGTACATAAAGTCTAACAATAATAATAACATTGACACTTAGCTGAAACATTCTCATCCCTGCATAGAGCCAACTGTTGAACTCGCTAGAAAGTTGTCAGCTTTATAAAAAATCAATTCACACTTTTTCATAACATTTTATCTTCTTATAATAAAGTAGTTTTCAAAACAGTATCAATAGGTTACCATTCAATTTAACTTTTCTTTTACACCGTATTTCATTTAGGTGGGTTTTTTTAAACAAAGCATTTCAATACCAACTTTGTAGTAAGGTCAGGTAAGAAGCTTAACAGTGATTACTGTCTGACAACTTAATCTGTGAGCCTTTTGTCAATTTTTCTAAGAGGTATTCAGGCAGAGGTTCCACATGAGAAAAAGCAGTGATTTTTAGACATCTAACAACATGCAATTTTGTTGAATTTGCATTTTAAAAAAGCTAGATTTTTTTTTAATTATGCCTGCTTGTTTCTATTAGAATACACTTCCTGTAATGACTCCTATCTAAATGCGATGTTGACAGTAACCAACCACTGTCTTATGTCGCTTATTTTTTTAAGAAATTTGCTAAAATCTGTCTTTCAATCTTTGAAATATTTGATCCAGATTACTACATAGAATGATGTATCACATGGTTCTACAAATAGCAGTTTTCTTAAAGCTGGTAACTCAAGGACATTCTGGGTCCTGCATAATTCACTCCTACATTTTATTTACTTTCAAAGTGTTACTATTTTCAAAATGAAGTTAATTTTACATAAACTGTAAAAAAAAATTATTTTCTTACTAATTATGCACTTCTGAAAATCAAAACTATACATAAAACATTGCAAATTTCTAGATACCTCATACAAAGTAATCACACCATATGTTTGCGCTGGCTCTCTCCACTGAAGAAAAATCTTTTCTTCAAAGGTACTCCCTTGAATGGATTCAAGTGGCACAGCACTCGGGACTAACAGGTAAGAAAAAAAGGAAAAAAAACTGGGTTTAAGAAAAATTTCAGAAGGACACACCCTGTTTAAATATTTGCACTGCTGAGGCATAGAAACCATCCCACTATAACTTCCCCAAGACTGAAGCAAAGGCCAGGGTAGCTCAGGAGGAGAATGGTTTATTTAAGAAGACAGTGACATTACCTGTCACCTTCAGTCTAAGAACGAATTAGTGAGCATCACAAATTTCCTGTAAACCTCTATTGATGATTTAAAAAAAGGACAAATCAGCTTTTTATAAAGAACTACGTGATATCTCAAATACAAATTTTTGTAAATAAGATATACTCGTGATACCTACTTATTAACAGCATTACTGTCCCAAAGGGGAAAATGTATTAAACACTAATATATGAAAATGGACAAGTACTGAAATAACAAGGTATAGTTTCAGGAGCCTGAAGCAAGGAGACTAGGAGACTGGAAAAGTTAGCTTGGAAAGGTGAGCCATATGTTGCATAGAACAGCAACCCTCACTGACATTAGGCCTGAAGACCTACAACAGGATGAACATAAGAATAGTGTGAAATGGCCAAACTGAGAATGTGATTTTTTAAATTAATTTTTCTTCAAGTCTCTTAATGTGTGAGAAAGACCTCTAAAAGTTCTGATAAAAGGTATGTCAGCCGCTCTCGGGTATCTAAACTTGTGTTTCCTGTTTGTTCTGCAACCACTGCGTTACCCCCACGTCAATGCCATTTTCAGAGGAGACACGTCAACAGCACATGGATGTGTATCTGTGATTTTATTTAATAACAACACTGGCAGAGTAATGTGAAAAAAAAATCCTTTAAAATGCACACAGGACTGTTGTGAGGCAACAGGCATTGAGGCGTTAGTTTCCACAAACTCCATGTGAAAATCCAGTAGGAAGATACACTTAACACTCTCTACTTGCTACAGAAAGAAGGTGGCAGCTACTTGTTGCCCAGGTTGAAATAACTTCTTAGACCCCTTGGTGAGATTGACCCAAATGGTTAAGAGAAAGCTCTGCAAGCAAGACATTTGGTGACTCCTTCCTGTTGACACTTCTGGTAAAGAATGATTCTCCTCCTGCTCCATGCTGTTAGTATGGGAGTTCACAAGGCTTGAGACTTTGTTATCACCTCTCCATAGCTCTCCACAGAGCTCCCTGCTCGAGCAAGTGGACGCTCCAAGGACACAGGTGATTGTGTCTGAATTTCTGAATTGGCTTACCAGTCCTGTATGAACCAGTAAAATGACATCTCTAGGGCAACCTCAATTCTGGGCACTAAACCTTGTTTCCAAGTAGGAAAAAACTGGCAAAACTCATTTGGAATCATGGGCTTAATGATTTATGTGTAAAGGAAGAGGAACCAAATATAAATAAAGCTGGCACTACAGCAAAACACTGTGCTAACCTCTAAAATTATCTGAAGGTCATAAACTCTGAGCAGTTTTGCCATAAGCGGGGGAGGTCAAACACTGGTAGAGGTCACTCAGAGATGTACTCAGACTCGACTGCACAAGGCCTTGAGCAATCTGCTATCACTTGATCTTCTCTGAGCACAAAGTTGGACTGCATGAGCTCTTAAAGTCCCTTGCAACCAACGTGATTGTGTGATTTTAAAAGTTATGATGACTATTTGGGTCAGTATACTCTGTTGTGTTATTCAGATTTATAAACGTTACTGAATGTGTACAGTACACTAAAAAATATTATTTTCAAGGTATTCTGTCAGCCATTGATGCTGGTTTTTAATAGGTCTTGGAATGACATAAAGTTCCAGAGGGCCAGGAATAAAAAATTTTAGAAAAAAACACATAAACATCCCAGATTACAATAAGCTCTTTAGCTCTGTCATCCTACAATTGAACAGAATCAAATTTAGAGCATGACAGCAAAATTAATTCTAATTAAACATTTCTTTTTGTTAGCTATGCTTTGTTGAATCTGTTGCATTAGTAACTATATATTCCCAAATTGTTTAATTTACTCCCTCATATATTCTGATTAGAAATTAGTACTACATAAAACCAATACAGCATATTATTAAATAATTTAATAGGTTTAAATGACAGACTTCAAGTATTTATTACAAAAGGAGCTCATCACTGCTGAAGTTTTTACTAGAAATATTTCCAGCATGTTTGCAGTAAATCTATCATTGATCTGGAAGAAAATACAAATTCATTTCTGTTCAGAATGCAGATGATAAAAAATGGAAGGAGGACAGATCTGTTATATAATGCAATGCCAGTTATTTCATATGGTTCCTTTGAACTGTATGCATTTAAAATAGCTAAAAGCAAGGTCAAAAAACCTAAGGTACTCTTGTAGAGGGAACTATGGGGCTATACATCAGCACAGAGTATTCTGGAAAGGTGAAACTGATTCCTGCTGCATGACCAGTTCAACAAGGAAGTCCCATTTTGGTATTGTAGCTAAGAGAGCTCCAGTAAACTCTCCGAGTGTGTAATCAATATAGTATCACAGAAGACTGGTATAACCTTTTCATCCAATAGAGCATTGCAGAGACACATTAGCCAGTTCTGCTGTCTCTGCTTCCAAAAAGAGATTCACTAATTACCTTATTATTATTTCTTATATTTAGTATGACTCAAAATAAAATAACATTTTTTAAAAAGAGATCTGAAAACCCCACGTGAGTTGGAAATTATTAAAAGGCAGGAAGTATCTGCATATTTCAATGTCTACATATGCCATGTATTGTCTGAATAAGCAACCAAAAGCATCCAGTGGTTAGAAAGCCAAAGATAGAGAAACTGAAACCACTGATCAAGGACAAAAATTTAATGCTGAGCATATCACTCAGCAGAGGAGCTCACATGTGGATACTATGCACAATCACCTGAAATGTCTTCAGACTGATTTAAAAGAGGCAGAACACAGTTCAAGCACAAGTTACAAGTTTAATGATGAAATATTAAATTATGTGGGATGTTACAGGTTATGTGAAAGATCACTGTAATAATTGTGCCTTATTAAAATTGGTGACGTTGGTGGAAAATCTGTTACAAATTTTAGTGAAAGTAGAATATGCACTGATACAGAAAATTGTACTGATTGTCAGGTCATGTAAAGCATTTATGTAAATACAAAAACTCACCATCTTCGTCAGTTTGCACTACAAGTTCTTGGCTTTCTTTTCGTCCTTCGGGATTCATTAGCACTAATTTGATGCTGACATTTGTGTATGGTGACAGATTGGTAATTGTGTGCTGGGGATGTGAACTTTCTGTGTCCCAGCTGACTTCCTCTCTCACTTGCTCTTGTCCCCCAGCCTGGTAGCGGTAATGGACTGTGAGGTTGTACCGATGGCAACGCGTGACATTATACCCAAATGGTTCCCAGCAAATAGTGATCTGTCTAGATTTGATCTCCACAACCTCCAGTCTTCGGGGCCCACGCATTGGATCTGCAAAATTACCAACATAATTCTGGTATGATTGTCATTCATATTACAATAGTAACATGAGAAGTATGAAGTTACGCAGTTCTACAAATACGACATATAAGCAGAAACACAAATCCATTGCTTTATAGAATTATAGTGTAATAGAAGTATAGTCTCTGAAAAAGCAGGAGAAAAAAGTGAGAAAAGCAAGAAAAGTGATGAAAAATGAAGAGCAAACAAAACACTAAAAAGTTCTTATGCTTCAACTCAAATTGCATGATACAGTTGGAATGACACTTTTTAACCTATCTGTTGCTTGTCAAAATTAAATATGTCCAATATTTTTTGTACAAATTATTTGTATTAACACTTTTAGAGCAAACACCTGCACAAAACAAGTATCTAAAAAGAAAATGTAATTTCAGAGAAAACTTGAAAATATATGGTGATTTTCTTGCAGGAGTGTTTATACAAGGGATAGATTGTTCTTCTGCTATTTTTTATTCATTTGTTTTTAAGTAAGACAATGCAATTACTCAATCTCTATTTGTCCAGGACATTAATATTCCAATTCCTTTAAAATAGACCAGAGGGGTTTTTTTCTACAAAAACATTAGCTGTTAATAGTGCAAATACCTCAGCTTGTTGTTGTGGTTTAGCAAAGAATCAAAAGAAACAAGATATTCTACTGCACCTGTGCTTTTCTAGAGGTCTTCCACTTGACTACCAGCCATCAATCAAAACTACCAAAATCTATGTACAAGTACCAAAGACTGTGGTTGATGAAGTTAAATTTTCTTCAACCCTACTGGTCCCAGCAACTGAGATAAAAAAGTGAATTAAAATTTCCATATTGCAGCAGAACCACTGAGTGGACGCCCTCAACACATTTTCAAAACACTGTCATTAACAGAGCTATTATACATATTTAGCAATAATCTAGATTTTTTCATATTTGAGTCCTCAAAAAGATTAAAGACAATGTCAGGTTTTATCTACTGCTTCAGTAGTTAAACACTTAGAAGACTTTTAATGAGTTAGAAGCCTCTTATACGTAAACAAATTAATATGCATCTTCCCTCTTTTATGTTTATTAATCAACATGTCTTCACTAGGAATGTTCTAAACAATTTACACAGGATTTCATCTTTTTACTTTTTAATATAATCCCTGCATGCTTGAAATATTTGTTCAAAGATGTTATTCATCTTAATTCCTTGAAGAAAAGGTGTTAAGAAATTGCTTGTTCTAACATCTACAAAGCAGGGTAATTTTTTTCCCCCTTTCAAATCATCCAGCTGCTTTAAAAAATTTTTTTTAATTAATTTTCACTGCCAAACAATGTTGATCACCAGTACAGAATAAATGGCAATTGGTGAAAAAATGACAGAACAAAACCAGTTCATATCCTGGTCTGCTTTCTAGTGACTTGGTGGAGAGGTAAAAATGTCCCCACTAAGGATATACTACTGTAGAGTCATTGACCTGCTTCTGTGCTCTGGTATCCCAGCTAAGAATTCTAGCATTTGGGGCACTTGCCGTATCTCCTATTGCTACAGCAGTTAACAATAAGCAAATCTCAAGGACTGGCAAGTCCGAAAGCTTTTGTAACTTCCTAAAAATTAACTTCTGTGTAGTTCATAAATTTCCTGGAAAATGAATTTTCCTTGGTTTTTTTTTCTTCATTTCAGCTTCTAAGAATTTCTTCATTTAGTTGAGATGATGAATAGCAAAAATTTGAGAGGTATTGTGTAACTATAATACTATCCGAATAGGCAAAGTAGGAATAGGAAACCAACAAAACTGAGGTGACCCTGACACACAACATTAAACAATTGAACAAAGCTCCTAGCTGCAAGAATATGGAACAACCTGCTTAGTTTCACAGTGGGCACATCAGAAAATTCACAGGGGAGCTGAGAAATCATTTTACTAGAGACATAAAACTAATTCATAGCATTTTAAAACTGAAACTGAGTGGTACAAAATATCTGGATCAAAATCAAGATTTCTGCCCAGGAGGAAGGTATTCTCATGTCATGTTACCTTAATAAAAAGTACAAGTTAGCCCTCTAGTTAAATCTTGAAGTCATTGCTACGAGAATGACAGATGCATTGTCACCTTCAACAAAATAGACAAGGGAAAAAAAGAGTTTGGATTGTAAAAGGTAGGGACAATACAACTTTTGTTGATATTCACAGGATTAAAGCTCATCAGACAAGGCAAATACCCTGGTTGCTTTGGTTACTGACTCGATTCTGTAATCCACAGCATCAGACAGGTATACAGATCATATGTTACCATTCATTCAGAGATTGTGCAACTAATAAGGCCCCAATGACCCCTGTAGCGAATGAGTGTTTTAAGGGCACTAATTTTAACCAGAATAAAAAGGCTAAGGTAAAAATGTGATTTTGGGATTAAAAAAACACGTGGCTCAAAGCAGCACTGAAGAATAGCAGTTATTGGAACAGAAGACAGAAAACAAAGTTTCTACTTGATCAAGCTAGCACTGAACTTCTCTGGAGGTATCATGGTATATGCTAGAGAAAATATTTCACAGAAGAAGAGAATCATAGAATCATCAAGGTTGGAAGAGATCTTTAAGATTATCAAACCCAACTGTCAGCCCAGCACTGTCACTGTAATCCCTACACCACTAAATCACATCACCAAGTGCCAGATCCAGATGCCTCTTAAGCACCTCCAGGGATGGTCATTCCACACCTCCCTGAGCAACCTATTCCAATGCCTGACCACCCTAACAGCTAAAAAAAATTTCTAATATCTTACTATCTAGCTTTAATGTAATATGGTTCTGAGAGGACAGCACATAATTCTCAATACACTGGAAGGTATATGCTCTTCATCAGGAAGGACACAGGATACCTGGGGAAAGAAAACTGTTAAAAAGCACAAAAGAATGACAGCTAATGACTAGAATTTAAAAGGGAAAACTGAATTAATTACTACAGCATGATGACTTCATTTAGTTGATTTTCTTTTCTACAGGATTTTTTAAACCAGTTTCCCACAGTGAATTCCCAGCTTTAAGTGAAAAAGTAGGCATCCTATAGAGATGCTGCTGTTGTGCTCATGACACTTGTGCTAACTATTCCTGCGGCAGTGCAAGGATGCCATCCCAGCAGAGGTCTGCTGCTGCTACCTTGCATCAGGTAAGGTAAGGGATAGCTACACAGAGAAGCATCATTTCACAGTGCTAATCACAACTGAAATCACACCTTTCAGAGAACAAGATGAGTAAGGAGATTAATACGCCATACAGATTGTATTCCATACAACATGTGTGCTTCACAGCACGAGAGGTATTTGCTGAACCTTTGCTTCCTCCTTACTTGGTAAATGCCCACCTGCAGAGGTTACACAGCCAGACCTCTCCACCCACTGCAGGTTCCTAAATGAACCAAGCCTCTGTTCCTCCTCAGTATTCCAGCTATTTTCTTATGCCTTACTGGTACAAATCAGGAGGCAAATGGAGAAATAAGACCTCGTAAGAGAAGAGGTTTTCTTCCCAAAGGAGCACACTGCCTGTCAAGCCTGAAGCTTAGCCAGGTAGTTCTTACCCATTCCCCTGCTGGTGCCTGCAGCACTTTTCATACTGCTCTCCTTCTGCCAGCTTCAGCAGGGAATCAGGCAGTGAATTCTGACAGTTGCAGCTCTGACCTGAGGGACCAGCAAGCCTGGTTCTAGCCCCTGGCACTTTAGCATCCCATTTAATCGGTGATCTTGGCTTCATCTTTGCTCCACTCTGTTTTCCTGAGAATATGGAGCAGAGACTGACAGACAGGATCAATTTCCATTGCAGCTGCAATTCACAGCTCATTTCCCTGGAACTTCACACTTTACCTTTTACCGCAAGTACAGTGCTTTTTCAGAAACTCAATTTCAGAATCACAGAGACATCTAGGTGTATTTTTAGCATTCTGCCATTGATCATCAAAACTTGGGTTTAGAATGAAAACTCAAGAGTAGAAGTTTTGTCTTTTCATCATGGACTGCGCAGACCTACTGAAATGAGAATAAGAAAGGAGTGGCAAGGTGATTTTCTACCACTCCATGATACTCTGGTAGATGCAGACATCTGGTATTTGTTAGATACTATTTGAAAGACATCTAGACAATAGGAATTAAGATTTTACTTCTTGTCTAGGCCAAGTATTAGTGGGGTTTAGCTATGCAACAACTCTTGGGATTTGAATTCCAGACTGGACTCTACTACTGCCCTTCCACAGGTAGTAAGGGATAAACAGAGCAAGAAAACATACAAATTTAAGATGAAAACAGAATAATTTGAGATTTTAGGTATTATCCACATACAGCTTTTTTAAACACAATAGTTAATTAATGATAATCAAAGGTAAAGACTTTTTCACAGATTGTCTAAGCAGTCTTGTTCAAATCATTTAACATCTTTTCACAACAATTCACTCTGAGTAAAGTGGGAGCCATAGTACTCTAGCATCAGTATCTGACAGTGTCACATATAATTTCATGAATGCCTGCAAGAAACTTGCACACTACAGTGATGGAAACCACCTACAGGTGAACAGAAAATGTGTCTCGAGAGCCAGCTGCTATCAAAGCAACAATGTTTGGTTTGTTTCTAGAAAAAAAAATCTCCAGATTTGTATACATTTATAGTCTATGTTAATCAAGACTATAGGTAAAATAATTTATTTATTTGGCTTGTCCTTATTTGATTTGATTTGCTATTCAATCTATACATGACTAATAACAATTTGAGATAGTTTGCAAACTTGGTAAGACCGTTTTGCAAAAGATCACATTCAACTATGATGAAGTGATTTTTATACTGTAATTATTCTTCATATGAGTTCTTCAACAACAGACAGAAGTTCAAAAAGAGCTTTTTGCTCAAAATACCACATGATTTATCTGATTTGATAACAGATCAGGGTTTTTCGAATTCCATTCTTCCAGAAACTGCAGAATGCAGTTGAGGAAAGAAACAATGGGCAAGATTTTAGGGGGTGCAATTTCACAGTTTTTAAACACATTTTTATTTCAGCCAGATTTGTTATATGAAGAACTGCTTTGTAGTTAGGATTAGAGGAAGAAAAGGAACACTTTACCCACATGATTTTTCATACTGTCCGTTATCTGGGTTATAAAAGAAAGGAATCAAAGAGAAGGCAAACAAAGAAACAAAGGGACAAATGACTCATGAGCAAAATCAAAATCCTAATATGATGTTGCTGGTGTGATTGTACTGCTGAGTCCAATTATTTTAAAGTGAAAACAAAGACTAAGCTGCCAGTGTGCACAAAACCACTGCAGATCCAGAAACAACCCATGAGCAAAGAGGAGCACATAAGAGATTGGTCATCTTATGCACTGAAGAACACAGCATGTTCAGGCAACAAGCAAAAATGTTAAAAACCAGCAAAGAACAACTGTAAATTTGTGAAACATTGGTGTCGTATGAAGTATCTCTGCTTCCTATCATGGAGCAGACATGAAAATTTATAACAATAGTTACTAAGGTTATTCAAATAAACATAAAAGATCACTGAAGATACCCAGCATCTCCTGGAAAGATTCCAAATTATGGTATTTAAAATTCTTACCAATATTTCTTATCACTAACTAAAAACATTGCCAAAAGATTATGTTCCTATTTCTATGAAACTAGATGCCTCCCACAGAAAAGCAGCACTTCTGTCAGTCTTCTAAACGTACTGACACTTTAAAAATGTTGGGATGCAAGCCCTGCAGAGTTTCATCGTTAATGAAAGAAAGAACTATGAGACAGCAAAAGTTAAATGGTAATCACCTGCAATGACACAGAGGAAGGAATAATCAGGTTTTTATATATATATAAATATGCTGGAAACGCGACTATGAATGTTTGAGCAAATTCTGGGGAAAATGGCTTCTTTCTAAATGTGTTATTTTAAAAAATATTTTCTTCTTTTAAATTATATTCTTTTAATTATAGTCATTTGTCTTCTACAGTCAAAATGCCAGTGAAGATGATGAACAGAAGGGTGTGTATACCCTGAAGTTAACATGCTAGCTTTGAGCAGTTGCCTGTGGGGATCCTTCTGTACCCTTCCTCGTTATTGCAGACTTAAGAGCATTGAGAAGCAGGAATAAGCCTCCTGCATACATTTTCCCCAATTTCCTTAACTTTTTCTCTCTTCTGCAATTCATGGCTACACATATTCCATGAGGCCTATGTCTTCAGGCTGACATTCACAGTTGCAAAATATATTAGTCTAATCATCAGTAACACCCTTCTAGTCATCCATTACATCCTTTTACAGTTAGTAACATTTTTGAGTGTTGGTTTCCATACAATATTTTCTTTCATAAGAGAAATATGAAAAATTCATATGAATTTTTCACTTCATAGTAAAATTTAAATCTGAACCAATGCAAATTGAATCTAATATATCTTTATGTTGTCATTTTATAGGTATACTCTGAATGGTGAATCATTTAAATTCTAATACGTTTAAATAAGGAATAAAAGAAAAACATCATTTGATATATTTTTGTCAAATTACCTACATTACATGATTACTCCTCCACAATCAAAATCAGATTTTAAGTATGAATGATACAAACAAGATTACATTCCAAATATGCAACACAGATTTTAGTTGCTTGTTTAAAATGACATACCTAGCTATTCAGTAATCACTTTATAATAACCCCTTTCATTTCTAAATCTTCTTAGCCATCAGCCAATAGTGAGGAAAATGCTGGCAGTGGTTTTTACAACTACACATTAGTTTTACATTTCATGACAAGCTAATTCTACAGAGTCTGAAAGACAGACAAGCATGTGTTCTTAAGGTTTTCTTTCTTTTGCATCAAGAAAGCACACATCTAACCGAGAAATGAAAAAGAGTGCAGACATACACTTTCCACTTCACACCTACAGCAGTAACAATTTATCCCAACTTCACCCTGGGAATTGCCATGAATATGTAAAGCAACAAGAATTAAAAGGCAGTGACAAATAACTCTCAAATAACACTCAAATAAAGAATTACCATGGTAAGATGGCAAATAAAGTACCTATTTCTGGTAGATGTTACCTTTGGTAGATCTATCCTTGGTAGATACTTGGATCAGAATGATCTTTGAGGAAGATTAAGGTCAAATGAGCCATGTTGCATAAACTGTCCCTCTCGATTGAATCTATCCCAGGCATTTAGACCCTTTTACTGAGTTATCACATGACTGCTTTACAGTGTCATTATTGCCCTTTTCTATCACTTCTCCATCGTATTTTAACCAAGCAGATGTCATTATCTCCTGAACTGACACAGCCACATTTTGGCAGAAATGTATCTCCACACCTGAGAAGAAGCTGGCACAGACTTCCAGACCAATTTATACAGAATGCACATCAGATGCTGCTCATACATGAAAACATGCAGGCTCCACAAAGGAAGCTGAAGGTCTGAGGAACTGCTTTTGTGGCCACCTGACACACCTCGTTCACACAGTTATCATGCCGCAGAATTGTGTTCAATGCACCTAAAACCATCTGGTTTCATGGGTCAATACATAAACTTTCAGATGCACTAAGGAATGGTGCAGGTGGATGGCTCATAATCAAGCATATTCATGAGAACAACAGACACAATTTGACCACACACCATGAGTGGGGGAAATGACATTAATTTAACATACACTCTTGTACTCACTGGTCAAAACATGGGAACACAGGAGAACAGTACAAACATTTAGAAGTTCTAGTGTGAGGGAAAAATCCATTTTTCTAGCTAATTTTCCTGGAAATGGCTGGAATACATGTATGGCATTGTAATATGGTAAACCATTATCTTTATACACTAATAAAGCACATGTATTTTTTACAGTGCCCCAATCACCTTCTGATTGTGAATAATATAAATGGCAAAGCATACACTGTTGTTCTGCTGTGTGACAGATTAGCATGCTCAAACTCCTTATATTTTATGGTACAGCTGCTTGAGTTTCCCCCTGAAGCCCACTGGAGAAAAGATAAACCATTGTGTAAATTAGTGAAGGTTTCAGCTGTTCAATACCTGCCCTGAAAGTGGAAGCCCAGAGCCTGTTTATTATGTTGCACAAAAGAATAAATGGGCAATGTTGTTTCACAGACCAGTCAGAATAAGATGTAGCAGCGTGTTCTGGGGCTATTGCCACTGACAAATCACATTATTTCAGAGCTCTTATGTACAGCGGTGGTAGCTAAATTGGGGATAGAAAACAGAACCTAGATTGAACCTAGATGACAGGACAACACGGTCATATAAATCTACGTAAAAGAGAAAATGCCACCAATCAATGTTACTCATCTAAAAAAAGTATTTACCATTCTTTCTAATCTGACATGTGCAATCAACCTTAACCAAATGATGTAGAGTGAGATCAGTTTTGACAAATAACTCTCAAATGCATAAACCTGATAAATGAATCAGATCCTCTGTAACAAGTGGTAAAAGAAACTTTGAATTTACATGTCAAAGGTGAACAGAATATTCTGTTTTCCTACTACACTATTATGTGCTAACTACTACTATTAACATGTAGGTACTGTAAAGTTGGTAAGATCATCTGCTTAATTTGTGACAAGTCTCATTTCCCCAAAGAATTTCCTACATAATTGCCACTCTACAGAGTCTGGATACATGCCCTCATGTTAGATCCATCCTTAGGACTTTTCCAGGAGCTTCACCTCAACCTAAGGAGTTACTAGCTACTGAGTAAATGAACATGTTTGTCCACGCACAATCTAAAACACCATCTTTGTCTTTGACACTAACTAAAAAATTTGGCTTCAGTATCAGTTGCAATATTTAACTATACATAGTATTTTACAAATTAAAATTCTTGGAAAGTACCTACATTAAGAGTATATACTCATGACTTCTTGATTGAATATATTCAGCCTTTTTTTCTAGAAAAATTCTTCAAGAAATCCCACACATTGCTCCCTCTCTGGTAGATTTCATTGAATTTTCCTGTGACAGATCAAGAAGGTATTTGCCACCAGCCTTCTTTGCTATGCCACTCCCTTGTAAAAAGCAAACATAAAAAACTAGGCTTGCTGATGAAATGGATTTATACTGTTACACTGTAGCATGAAACACAGGAAGCCAGTCCATTGTTGTTTCTGACACATTTAAATAAGGAAAGAAAGTGCCAGTGGAGGAGAAGGGAGAACTTTTGGGGAAAAGGGGTGTACTGGATGGCAAACTGCTTTAAAGTTAATTCTTTTTAAGATTTAACGGAGTCTAAGATTCCCACATACCTGGGAGTTTGTTATTTGCCTCACTACAGAAATACACGATCTACTGACAAAAAGAGTAGGGATAAACAAACACAAGCACAGAATAAGTAAGAAAATAATAAATAGACATGCTTTTGTGTAATGCGTATCACAGATTAGTTAAGCCTGTGTTGTTTATTTCCTTTAAACTATGCTTTATTTCCACACATGATCTTGAGCCTGTTTTGTTTATTTCCTTTCTCTAGTCCTAAAGATTAATCATTTATCAGGACTACATTTCCCTCTGTTGCCTCCAGCATCCCTTGCTTTAATCATTACAGGTCAGTTTGCATTTGGTCGTGTCCTTTCACTTCCTTCCCCTCTTCTAAACTTGGTCCTGTCAAATGGATTAAAGAACCTGTGCATTTATGCCAGAACCATAACCATGACACAGAAGAGCACAAAGCAGCCATCAAATATTCAGGGAAGCAGAGGTTATGGGAGGTTGCTAAAGCACCTGTGAACATGAGCAGAGGAGAGGGGCCAGGACTGGATTACATTTCACTGGTCCAAGACTGGCACTTGCTTTATTCTTGACACATAACCAGCTCCACAGATCATTTGGGAGCCCTGGATCACAGTTTTACCACGCAACTCAAGGAGAGCACAGTAAAAGTCCACCACTGGTGTGACAAATTACAGAACTGCATATGACAGCAATTAAAGAAATCTGAGAACTATCTAATTCTATCACCAGTGACTCAGGATTCAAAGTCCATTAAGCATTGTTTTTTGCAATTGAACTGAACTAATGAAAAATAATTCCCACACTGAAAAAGGTCATACACGAAGTAATAAAAAAGCAAGTACTACCCAGTCACTATTTATATGTTACTCTAATTTGAATTCATAAGTTGCTGACATCTGTTATAAATCATGCAGTTTTCTTCCAAGCATAGAAATTTCTCTTTGCAAGCTTTCCCCTATCTTTAACAAAATAATGAAACTGAAAAATTCAGGATAGTAAGTTGCATAGAGTCTGTGAGTGCTCTGGTTTTAATCTTTAAGTGTTTTTTTTCCTAGCAAAACTGGGAAGAGAGTAAAAAGGAAGCAATAAAATAATGAAAATCCAAATTCATAAAAAGCAACAAGAGCCTACAAGAGCTCAAAATCAGCAGTTCCCAGAGTTTTAGGTCAATGAATAACCACAGAGGTGTCCTTATTTAAAAATGAAAACAAAGTTTTAAAGCAGTTTAATTTTAGAAAATAGAAAATATTCAGAAAGATACAAACCATACATTTTAAGTATCAAAATTTGCATTTGCATGGTAGAAAATATAAGCTCTTATTGTAACTCATAATTGAACCAAATGAGAAGGCGACAATAGAATAGCTTCTGCTTTTGGATTTGCAGAATGGTGTAGGGGCTGTCTATTATAATCTTGAATTATGATGATGTTTATTTTTTTGTGAGTAATCTACATGCGCATAAAAATGGCTTGCTGGATTTAGTATATATATGCACACAAAATCTAGAAACATTCACATAATGTATAACCAACTTAAACTAGAAGTTTCCTGACAACTGAGCATCTCCTTTATGTTTATGTAAGTCTGCCAGTTGCACAGCTGCATTTTAAACATGTTATATTTGTAGGAACAAATAATTTTACTGCCTTGTAAACAGGATTGTGATATTCAGAATTTGATTTCCAATAGCTAATCTGCAAAACTAGAAAGTAACCATTAATAAGGTATTATAAATATTAACTGATCTTGTTGTTCTAGATCACAGAATCACGGAATGTCCTGAGTTGGAAGGGACCCACAAGGATCACTGAGTCCAAAACCTGACTCTGCACAGGACAGCCCGAGTCACACCATGTGCCCAAGAGGGTCGTCCAAATGCTTTTGATCTCTGCCTGTGAACACTTCCCTGGGGAGCCTGTTCCAGTGCCCCCAGGGTGAAGAACTATTTTCTAACATCCAATCTAAACCTCCCGTGTCACAACTTCAGGCCATTGCCTCCGGTCCTGTCACTGGTCACCACAGAGGAGAGATCAGTGTCTGTCCCTGTGCCTCCCCTCACGGGGAAGTTGGAACTGCAATGAGGTCTCCCCTCACTCTCCTCTTCTGCAGGCTGAACAGACCAAGTGCCCTCAGCTGCTTCCTCTTCAGGCCCTTCACCATCTTTGTAACTCTCTTTTTGGCACTCCCTAGTATCTCAATGTCTTTCTTATACTGCGGTGCCCAAAACTGCACGCAGAACTCAAGGTAAGGCTGCACCAGTGCGGAGCAGACGCAAACACTCCCGTGATGTCTTCCTGACTGGATCTCAGAGGTAAACCACACTAAAGGAAAAAAAAAAAACCTGACAGAAAGACAAAACAACTGAGACTTGAAGTCAACAAAAACTTGTTTGCCTGACCCAATCCATCAGCTAAAGTCTGTGTGGATCAGCATTACCCACACAGGCTATGGGGTTTAGCAGAAATATGCCTGTCCTGGAGAATT
The DNA here is from genome assembly GCA_013400975.1 of Atrichornis clamosus. NCBI lineage: Eukaryota > Metazoa > Chordata > Aves > Passeriformes > Menuridae > Atrichornis > Atrichornis clamosus. The sequence continues at coordinate 174,262 of WBMZ01000356.1, forward strand.
TGAAATCTCAGCTCAATTTCTGACTTAGGTACTTGTCACTGTAAGATCATAAAAATCCCATTCAGTACTGACAATTTGAATACCTAAATCCTGTGTTTGCAAAGTGCTTGGATATTTATAGAATCACAGAGCGGAATAAGAGAACTGGTAAGTTTGGAAAAGACCTGTAAGATCATTGAGTTAACCAGAGCACTGCCAAGCCCACCACTAAACCATGTCCCTGTATGTCACATCTACATGTCTTCTAAATACCTCCAGGGGTGGTAACTCCATCACTTCCCTGGTCAGCTTTTCCATTCCTTGACTATCTTTCCATTTTTTTTTTTTCCTAATACCCACTATAAACCTTCCCTGGAGCAACTTGAGGCCATTTCCTCTCATCCAGTCACTTGTTACCTGGGAGAAGGGACTGACACCCACCTCCCTATAACCTTCTTTCAGGTAGTTTTAAAGAGCAATAATGTCCCCTCTGAGACTCCTTTTCTCCAGGCTAACCAATCCCAGCTTCCTCTGCTGCTTCTGCTAAGATTCCTGCTCCAGACTTCACCAGCTTCACTGGTGTTAAATGGCAAGGAGATACTGTTACTTTTTCAGTATGCTCTGAAAGCTGAAAGAAAAAGCAAGGTAAAAGTCAGGGTGTCTCTAGCGATTCCACTGCTGAGGGCACTCACCAACCCATACAACTGTGGGATTTTCACCTTTAGTGCCTCCAGTCCTCAGTTCCACCACCCGAGTAGGAAGTGGGAGGAGAAGGCAGGGAGCATCTGGTTCGGGAGAGGCTCGGTGGAGGCACTGAACTGGGGAGCACCATTCCTAAACCATGACCCAGGTGAGGATGGTGTCCTGGGTGCAGCCCCCCAGGCACTGGCAGAGGGGCTGTAGGGAAGCCTCTGTGAGGAGGTCCAGGGCTGTCCTGTGCCATCCACAGCTGGCTCCAGCTGGCTCCAAACACCACACTGCAGGATATGGTTGTGAGGACAGGCAATCTCCTTGTTTCAATTTGTCTTTGTTTCTCACTGCTCAAGTCTATTTCAAACCACAAAAAATCATACTAATTTTTCCCAAGTTGAGTATGTTTTGCCTCTGATGGTGATTGGCAAATTATTTCCTTCTCTTTTACCTCAATGCATGACCTTTTCTATCTTACTTTGACCCCAGTCCTATTGAGGAGGGGGAATAAGAGACAAATTGAGTAGGCCAGAGCCAGCTGATGTCAGCCCACCACTGGGTTTGATATTTTGAATATTTCCAGTTGCATTCAGGTATAGTGAGTGTCCCCTGAATGAAGAATGCGGTATCAAGGCCTCCATAGCTAGCAGCCTAAAATAGACAAGAAATTTTGAACTATAGAAATTTCTTTGTTTAATTTTTGATTAATTCACACCGCATTAAGTATTGGAGCAGAAAGCAATCATTTTGAATTGTATCAGCACTAGCAGCATGTAACCATGGTAATTAAAACAATATTATTTTTTAAAATTACAAAAGACTACTCAAGACATATGAAAAGGAAGTATTCAAGAAAGAACATCTTTCTTCTGATAACTACAGTTCGTTAAGTCTGGAAAATTATTAAGACACAGACATTTTTTACTCCTGCTAAACAATTAGTTAGATATGCCACAGAATAATGATTTTAATTAAGAACCAAATTAAACAAGGAGTTTCCGTGGACAGAACTTTCAAGCTTTAAAGCAAATTACTGTTAGATGTCTGAGAGAATATTTTGACCAGAATTTTCCTTCTCCGTATTTACATGAAGATTTCACTACCTTAATTCGTACTTACAAGTATTCTAATATGAGTGGTTCCCAACTGGAAAGGTACCCCATCTCCAAAACCATAAAAAATCCATTCTTTTAAGAGTTAAAGCAGAAGGTGCTAACATGACAGCTAGGAAGTATGTAAATCCACTTCAGCCCTTTCACTGAATATCTAATATTACCATTAAAAATATATGTGAATTGGGTTGGAGGGACTGGTCCCTCAAACTGCAGTCCTTGCTTATGACAGAAGAAAAAACTCAGTAGGCAACAGCAAGGAACCAGTCAAGTGCTATAATTTATATAATAATGTTTAGCATGATACAAAAGCATTCTTGATTTAACTCACTGATACGAAACTTCCAACACTGGCTTCCACCAATAACATCAAAAACCAGATTCTTGGAAGTGTTACAGTTGTTCAATATGGCAAGACAACTATCCCTGGAGAAAATCTGGTTTCAATTATGAACCAAAATAAGAGAAGAAAGATGTTTCTGCAAGCCCGTGTAGTTTTCTCTCTGAATTCATGAGTGAATTCAGCCACTGAGTAGCTGTGATGTGTGTCTGTCATAGCAAAACTTCTGCAGCCCAGTACACTGAAGAAAGATTTGCAAGTTCAGAAGACATGCATCCCTTGACCTCTCCAGCATGCTCCAGAGAACAGCAATTCCCCGCAGGCTACTGTGGTGCACAGGATCCCTGTAGTGGGGATCCCACCTACTGCAATGAGACCTTAAAAGCTCCCAGATATGCCTGAAGCCCATTAGTGAGAGCAAAGGCAAGTTTTGCCTTAATTGAACAGGAAGGTGCATGACATACTCCTGGGTAGGTGAAAGAGGTAAGACAGAAGAGTCTCATGTGTACTCAAGTTTCCCATCAAACACAGAACTGTCACGAGGTGTCAAAATGTAACACTTTTACTAACACCAGGAGATTGAGGCATTTAAGGTTAACCTCCAATCATATTCAGGGAACTGCTCATCTTTGCTGCTTAGGGTTGTATTTGAACACGCAAACACCCTGGGAGAGATGTTCACCATAGCTCTATCATGTATCCCTGTGCATGTGCTCAATATTGTGACATGTCCTATGCTTTAGATACATCCCAAGAACTTCCATCCTTGCTGTCTTGTTTCCCGAGTGAAAGGTATAGTAAAAACTGCTGGCTTACACAAACAGGAAAACACACTTTTGGTTTTCTTCATTTCTCACCATTGCCCTTGACAAAATGCATCAAGAAGTGGAGAATGGAACAAAGGCTTCACCTAGTCTGAGCTGCCTATGGGAAGTGTGAGGGACCCACTACAGATAGACATGGAATTGGATAATGAGAGACCTCAAGGATGCTGGAAACCTTTGGTTATTCCTACAGCCATGCAGAGATGCTTAGTGAAAGCTTTAAATTAATCAGACTGCCTGATAAGAAGCAGAAGTGCCGAATGTCTCATTAGAAAGCCTCTTCTTAGTACTAGTTGATTGTTTAGATTAGCAGAGTCAGGGTGTATGAAAAAACAGCTGAAAAAAGACAAGGGTTGATTATTAAAATCAGGCTTTAGCTTAGAATGTCACCTGCCACTAGAGGGAAGCTCTGTATGTCAATGCTATAGGTGAAAGACAAAACCAGGTAGTGTTCATACATGCTCTGCAATGCCACCTTATATATTTGCAAGAGGGCTTTAAAAACACGAAAAAAAAGCTTAAAAAGCTGAACCTATTATTATGGTGATCTTGCTTTCTAACAGAGGGAAGTCTAAAGCATCTATTTTTACAAGTTTATGCCAAATCACCTATCCAAATTTTCTTTAGATAAATTTGCAGTAACAAGATTAAAAACACATAGAAGAAGTTAGTTACAAATGGCAGAACAAACCCTAGGAGGCTTCTGGCAGCTTCACAGGCATTAATCATGGTCCATACAAAAGTATTCCCTGTGAATTCACATAAAATAAGGCAATAATTCCATCTACAGTTTCCAATGACAGGAACAAATTACTCAAGATTCAATCCTGTTGTTTACGATGTTGCTAGAATCTCTTGATAAAAGTAAAGCCTAGTGCTTATAACTACAGACACATTATTTTTTACAATATGTTCAGCAAGTCATACCGTTACCTACATGGCTGCATGTTGTTGAAACAATTTTGCTCTCAGCACAACTGAAAAGCTATTTAAAATCAGAACAAATAAACTCATTTGATTCAAAAGAATTTGCAACTCATTTCAAATTTTAAAAATAGGAATAGTTTTCCTGATCATGATGTAGAACTACCTCTTAAGTCAAGAGGGAAACATATGGACAACAAAATGAATACAGCAATACTATGGAGACAAAAGAAGTATGTGTAAGATGGCTGTCCTTTATATATACAAAATATTTTATGCTTGCCTAAGGCACTATCTGGAATATCTTGAAAGAAAATTCCTAATAGCTGGTTTGAACTTTCTCCATTTCTTTTAATGAAGACTGAAGAAGAGCATCTGAAACATTCTGAAGGCAATCTACCAAAACCACTGACTAATACATAGTCTCCCATGTAACACCCAGTAATCATTATAAATATCACTGTACATACAATTGCCATTATGAGAACATAACAGGCACAAAAATGCCAGACAGTATCACAGATATCACTAAAAATCCCAAGTTCATTTCTTTAATTACAAGAATTAAAGAATTTTATTGTTTCTCAATAAAGCTTCTCAGTTGCACAAACAATGCTGGTATCCACTTCAGCTCTTTTGTGGTTATCTTGTGCATGCCTTTAGTATTACATTTAGATTTAGGTGTAGCTGTTTGTCTTACCAGGAGAAAAATTTAGCAGTTATCTGCTGATATCTCACTCCTGTGTAAATATATTTTTATATGCATTTAAGTCTGGCAGTCCATATGGTAACACTAATGAGTGTTTAACTGTAAAATACATCCACATACCCAAAGCTTAAGTTTGGCAATGTCATTACATAAATTTTTATCTTGAAGCTAATTAAGTAATATTTAAAAAATAGCCATATTTTAAAATTTAGTATCATATGCTTTCTTGAAAATAGACAAAATAGGTAATAAATAGCTGGCTTTTTAGTTGAAATAGAGGTGGATCATTATAGAAGTTATGGAAAGAAAGTAGAGAAAAATCACACACTGCATGAAGATGCAAACTGGAGAAAAGCAAAGAGGAAGTACTATCAGAACTTAGATTAGCACAGGAAAATATTTATTAAAAGCACAATTTCACAAAATACGGGATTCATGTCCTTGATTATCAACAAATTTATGGCTGTGATTTCATGTGAGATGTTTATTGATAAGCATGCCTGGTGAAAAAAATTGAGCTCACGTGACAGCTGGTGTAGAGAACTGACCTAAGTCACTGCAGACTGCAGATCACAGGCAGCCTGGCAGTCCAGGCACAACTGGTCAGAACTGCTGACAAGGGCTGGGCAGGAAAGGGCCGCTTACGCCCCTTTGAGCACTTACAGGAGAGCATCCTTGCTTTGAGCAGAATCTGAACAGCAGCAAAGGCAAGGCTGAAGTTTATGGAATGGAAGCTGCTGGAAGGATTCCAGAGGAGAAAAAAAATTTCTATAGAGAAGGACCATGAAAAATGAGAAGAAAAACGAAAGAAAAAAGAACTTTAATTACCACCTTAGCAATTATTCCAATCAGAGAAGTACATGGATAGCACAATCCATATACTTGTCATGCTGTAAACAGTCATTGCATTTCACTTCAAGTTTGTTTTTCTAAATAAAGCATTTTTTCAATAATGTTGTGGAAATAAAAAACTTAACTTTTATAATGCAATATCTGAGGTTGAAGAAGACCCGAAGTCCTTTGTTTAAATCAAACATTCATGGCTTGAGGCATAGGGCAAAGTGGAGCTGGTAATTGTTAAGGTTTTCTTTCCTTTTGCAACTGACTCTACTTTCTAAAAAGCATCTGCTTCACTTGCATCCAAAAACCAGCTTCATTCGACGGCAAAGGGCCCACCCTGTGACCACAGGCTAACATTCCAATCTCGTACTATAGTGAAACATTGCCTATGGTAAAAAACACTCTGTCATTTTTGGTCAGGCAGCCTGGTACCTCATGTACACATCCGGGGGCAGAATGGGCCGTCAGTGCAAACGAAATAAATCTATCCTTTCAACAAAAGACAAATTACAATGTTACAAGGTTGAGCCAAGCATATTGCCTAGGGTATCTGCAAGGTGCTTGCAGACTGTTCACCTACTAGTTGTAAAGTAAGAAGATGGAGGACTAGAGGTTCTCATGCTACAATGGTAGAGCAGACCTGAGGCACCTGACTTTAAAAAAAAGCAGTACATTTGAAACATTTTTCAATTCATTTCACTTTTTTTGTTAAGCACATATTTTCACTTAATGTTTTTCTTTACTCCACATGAGGGTTCTTGAATATTTCACACCAATTTTTAGTATGATTAAACACGGTCAGCATCCACTGTCATTATTTGAAGATTACATAGCTCTCACAAAGTGGAAAGTTTCTATGATCTTTGTTGTAGGTTTTGGATGGTTTGTAAAATCCTAGAAGTACACAAAGAAGTGTTCACGCCTTAAAACTCAGCTAGGTATACACTGTGATACAGACCAGCTAGTCTGCATTATATCTGAGACATGCTTTCATCCAAAATAATGCACAAGCATTTAGTATGTGTTGACCTCAGGCTTAAGCATACAGTTTCTGGTTTATCCATTAATTTCAATGTTTTCAGGACTAATACAATTTGTCTGTGCTATTATGCATCATTGGTTTATTTTTTTAACAAAAGTTATGAAGGCATTGCCTACCAAACGAAAACATTTACTATAATGCCTATCTCTAGGAACAGTGAGAAGCCTCCATGATCTACCTTTCCCTTATTGAAGAAATAATGTCAATTTAGTCTGTAAACACAATCTGGAGACATCTCTGCCTGGAAAAACATCTTCTCCAGTCCTCACAAGCTTTGCTGACTTGGCCTCTTTGGCAAGTTTGTGAGTCCTAGCAAATGGGTTCATAGCAGATTTGGTGCTAATGATGGTCCTGGCTTGTATATGCTCCAATGTCACGTTTTGGTAACTTCATCAGGAAACCAGCCATAACCCAAGGGTTTGGAATGCATGCAGCACAGGCCTCAAAAATCCATATGGCAACTAGGCTGTTGTGATCGTTAAGCAGTAAGGCTGTCCTACCAGACTGATGACAAATTTAGTCTTGCAATCTGTCATGACATTTTCCCAGAGCAATTCAATTTCTGTGAACAATACAGTTTTCCTTGGTCATTTTCCTGCAAGGTAGAAGGCTGGCAAAGAGAAGCACGTTTGTTCAGCTCTTAATATCCACTCTGAGATGAAATATCAGATCCACATTTATCCACTGGGTGAAAGATTTAATCTATGTGAATCATATGGCTTCCACATGTGATAAAAGACAGGACATTAACTTTACAGATCGCCCTACTGGAAAATGAAACAGCAATGAACAAAGAATGTTGAAGCCTGAGATTTCATGATGGATGTCTAGGTTCCCCAGGGAGTCTAAGATCCTAAGTGGAGTATCAAAAGGACATTATCATCACTTGAAGCAAATGCCATAAAGCCACAATAATTGAATGCAGTATTCATTCCCTATGCACAATCTTTGCTTTGCATGCATATATCAGGAAAATACAATTTCTGGAATACACGGATTTCTCTTTCTAGAAGGCACGGAAATATGAGTATATTCTCTCTTTTCAGTCCATTGTAAAGCTTCTCTCAGAAGCCCATCAATTAGCTAATGATACCTAGAAATACAAGGTGGGGATTGCTTAAAAGCCTGATGTCTATGTTTTCAGCTAAGGTACTACTATGAAATAAGGTGAATCGGGGGGCCTAACTGAAGGTCTGTACAAAGACACGGTATCTTTAGCAAAAGCTTCTCATTTATTTGCGGTTTTGATGGGGAAAGCAGGCAACAGTTACAGGTTCATTTAAAAGACAGGAATAATGTAACTCCTGATCTCATGCCAGTTCTTCTTCTCAGGTGGCATGTGGAGTCTCAGGGAGAGAGCAGCTCTGCACATATTTCACATCTTGCTTTGCTTCTGCAAGAAGAATTCTGCTAAAATACCCAGACTTTGTAGTTTAGTCACTGTAAGGGTATAATTAGAATGAAAGGTTAAGTGTGTCTGCTTCAAAGCACCGCAAGTGTACAGATATGTTGGTTGTTAGCTGGGAGCATGACTGACATCTTCTAACTGCTCACAGAGAAACAGCATGGTGTTGATATATCCCACAATTTGTAGATGAGAGTTGTAGCAGCTGCTGATGCATCTGGCAGTACTGGGAGCTGGTAGTGATGGAGTGGCTCCTGTTGTCATGAGAGAGGAAGTGAGACTTCTCAAGTGATGGAAAGATAGCTCCAGAGGTGAGCAAATCCCAGCACAACGTGAGCAGCTGACCTAAAATGACTACTGTTACCCGGTGCCAGACCTGAACTCTCCACACTACTAGAGCTGCAAAGACCTACAGAGTTTGGAGAGACCCTTTTCCAAAATGATGCCGTTATTTCTATATTAGCATAACTATAAACAGTATTTTTCATCAGCCAGTGTGCTTTCAGCATGTTATCTGAACTGTTTCCAAAGCTTAGAAGGTGTAACTAATAACAAAGATGTTTTATTCAGTCTCTTCCCCTCTGTTAAAATACCTCCTGGTAGATAGGTAAAATTGAAATAGTATAGGAAAACAGACTGCAGAATCAGTTTTCTGATACTCTGGAGGAAAGCTTCCTACCTCTTAATCAAATACAGTGCTTGTTTTTATCTTTGATTGCAAATTACATGTTTAGAACTCTTTTTTCGTGTCAGTACTTGTGGATTTGATGAAGAAATATGTTTAGATTCATCCTATCTATGTTCTCCTCTATCTCTCAATGTTTTTTTAATCTTGGAGTATTTGTTGCGTGACCACATAGTTCTGGTTCTCTTTCAAGCAGTAGCTGTTAGGAACATTGAAACACTATGCACTGCTTTCCTTATGCCATAATTAACAAATTCAGCTCTCAGAATATAATAGAGAAGAGACTGAATTAAGTTGAGAGCAAGTATTTTGTATTCCTAATTGCAACTTGAAAGAAAAGAGATGGAGAAGGGATGTAAGATAAAACCAAAAATAGATGAATATATTACTAAAGGAATAGAGCTTGTGAGCAGGGACCACTGTTTCTAACTTTTTCATTAGTTTCACACACACTGTATTTGACAGAATTATTGCTCTGCTTGCTGACTTAATCCACGGTTCTCCAGATACTGTGACAGTGAAGTCCCTGTCAAATTTGATACCTGTTTTTCATGTCCAAACATTGATTCTCCATCTTATAGCCAATGCATTTCATAAGGCTAAATTATTATCATAATCAGCAAAATATTGATTAGACTGAAATCCCTACCTGTAAATTTATAGCCAGTAGTAGCTTTAATTTCATCAGTTATCTTCAAGCAGATGAAGATGTAAGGGAACTATTAATGTGTGTCAAGCAAAATGTGAGCTAGTCTCTCATGTATTTATTAAAGTTTAATGAAAACAATGAATAAATAATTATTTCTATATAATTGGAGAGAAAAAAAATCCAACAAGCACCTGTTTAGGTCCAGACAACAGAAACTCAGAATTCTAAGCCACAGAACTTATAGTTAAGTAACAACATAGGCAGAAGTCTACAAGGAAAAGTCATAATTCTTCTAGTTGCTGAGCAATAAAGAGGTTAAAGCACCCCAACATCAAGCCCCTCTAAGTCCCTGTACATTCAGCCTACTACAAAGGCCAGTTCTCTCTGTCTCCATGGTACTGTGAAAACACAGCTTGACTTCAGTCCCTGGGTTTCTGAAAGCTTCCTTGCCTGAGTTATCCTGGATAAATGAAGCCCTCTTTGGCATCCAGACTTCTCATATTCCACCTGAACCAGCAGAACCACCTTCTGCCATTTGTTGCTTTACCATGATATACGCTGCTTTCAGTTTGTCATGCACTGTTTTATTTTATTTAACTTCCTCATCATTGAGCGATACCAATTTTCCCTACATATTTCTGCAGTCGAAATCCTCCTAATTCCCTCCTCATTCACTAAGCTTGCACTAATTATTTTCTTAATCTCAATTCCTCACCCTTAGTCCTTGACTGTTCTTTGTGTGATTCTGTGTTTTCTTTCCACTGTCTTTTTTGCAACCATTTTCATATGCTGCCCCTCAACACTTTTTCCTGTTATTCTTCAGGACTATGGTGATGTTAGCTAGCTACTGCAGAAACACCTCACAACACTCTTGTAAAAGGGTCTGCAACACGCATTGTGCTTTATCATTTCAGCAGGTGCCTTATTTCATATGTGCAAGTTGAAAACTTGGACCTATAACCTTATGATCACTGAATAAGAGGGTTGAAAGCAGCTTTTTAAAATGCAGAGCAATTTGTCAAAGCAGCCTATGAATAAGAGCTCTTCTGAGCCTTAGAAACACATAAGGACACTTTCCAACACACAGTGCACCTCTGAGATGAATGAGACGGCTGGGAGATCAAGGGTACCCTTTCTTCCTTACTAACCTTAAAAAAAAATCATTTTTTGCTCCTTCAGTTACAAATCATTGCCGTCTGTACATCAGAGGAACAAATGAAGCACTTTCACAGGAAACAAAAAGAAAATTCTATTTGTAGAAATTACACTGTTCTGATTTAATTGATTCAAAATGCATTTAAGGGACCAAACTAAGGATCAGAAGTTTGACTTCTTTTCACATGAACCTTTGATTTTGCTAATTACAGCTGAACAAAGAAATGCATGTGAATGTACATATTAGTTGTGTGAACATTGCAAGTAGCAAACATGGGTTGATAAGCTGAAATTTATAATGACTCATGAGGTTATTCTCATGGCACTTAGATTCCAAAAGAATATGAAGTCTCAATACCTCAATGCCAAGAATACAGGAACACATTTCTGACAATGCATGATATATGACCCGATTGGTGGATGAGGGAAAGGCTGTGAATATTGTCTGCCTAGACTATTCTAAAGTGTCTGACACCCTTTCCCACACCATTCTCCTGGAGAAACGGGCCACTCATGGCTTGGACGGGTGCACTGTTTGCTGGATAAAACACTGGCTGGATAGCCAGGCCCAGGGAGTGGTGATAAATGCAGCTACATCCAGCTGGAAGGCAGGGAGGCTCTACAGAGGGATAGGAACAGGCTGGACTGACGTCTTGGGTCACAACAATGCACTTGGGTCACAACAATCCCAGACAGTGCTACAGGCTGGGGGCAGAGTAGCTGGAAAGCTGCCTGGTGGAACAGGATCTGGGGATGCCGGTCGACGGCATCTGAAAACGTGCCAGTGTGTGTGTTCAGTTGGCCAAGAAGGCCGACGGCAGCCTGGCCTGTATCAGCAATAGTGTGGCCAGCAGGACCAGGGCAGTGATTGTCCCCATTGTCCCCCTGTACTCGGCACTGGTGAGGCCACACCTCGAGTGCTGTGTTCAGTTCTGGGCCCCTCACTGCAAGAAGGACATTGAGGTGTTGGAGCACGTCCAGAGAGGGGCAACTGAGCTGAGCAAGGGTCAGGAGAACAAGGCTTATGAGGAGTGGCTGAGGCAGATGAAGGTGTTAAGTCTGGACAAAAGAAGAACCGTATCACTCTCTACAACTACCTGAAAAGAGAATGCAGGGAGGTGGGGGCTTGTTCTCTTCTCCCAGGTAACAAATGTTTGGACAAGAGGAAATGGCCAGAACTTGCTCTAAGGGAGGTTTAGATTGGTATCAGGAAAAAATTCTTCATGGAAAAAGTTGTCAAGCAGTGGAAAAGGCTACCCAGGAAAGTGAGGGGAGTTACCATTCCTGGAAGTATTCAGAAGACAGGCAGATGTGGCACTCAGGGACATGGTTTAGTGGTTGGACTCAATGACCTTAAAAGTCATTTCCAACTTAAGTGAATCTATGATTCTATATGATCCCAGAAGCCTCTTTCTCTGTCTCCTCCCTAAGCCATATAATTCCTTTATTTCTTCATCATTACTTACTCAAAAGAAGTACTTTTACATTGCAAATATCAATCTAAAGTAAATAGATGTGATTTATTTAACAAACTTGTGCTGTTTTCAGCTGTACTGATAATGATACAGCCAGGAGTGAAAATCCTATGTAGTGACACCACATTGTTCGTACTGTAAATAGAATAACTCACCCTTCATTTGTTAACCACATATTATGACTGATAAATGCGAGAGCAACAAAATGACTAAAAGAAAAAATGCTAAATCTTGGCTATTCATTTATGTCTAGCTCTACAATATCCTGGAGCACCTTTATATGAACAGACTGAAAATTCCCTGGAAATCAAGAGGTAACAGATGAGATTTATGTGCTGAAACAGCAAACAATATGAAATTTAGGAACTACACAGGTTTCTAGGGAAACATATATACATTTTTCAAATTTTATGCAAGTCATTTACGCTGCTGATGTTGATACCCATTTCAAGGGGAGAAAAATGCACAATGCTCATTGTGATTGACAGAGTTGTGCCTAAAACCATAGAGGCAGGTCATTACTCCTTCAGTTTACAGTGCATAATACACATTTTGCAAACTGTAAAAACATTATACTCTGGTTTATTCTGCTGTTCTGGTAATGTAGTTTATGGTTGGTCAGAGTGATATTTGACTTCTGAATAATGCAGAGAATCAATAGCCTAACGCAGGAGGGAGGCTGTGGGGAACTGGCAGAAAAAACTTCACTTGGATTATGCATATTAAACAAGTCCCAGGAGACCACAGAGTAATAGAGATACCTCTGCAACCAGGTCCAACCCACTGCAAGTTTCTCTATACAGAGACTGAAAGGCTTTTTGCATTTCTCAGTTTATAACCCATGAAATTCTCAAGGTCTGCTAAACCTTGGAAAGCAGATGTTACCTTCTTTAGATCAAAGATGATGAAGGTTAAAGAGTTATCTAAGTTTAGAGAACACTTCTCTGTGCTTTCAAACTTGCAGACGAGAAGGAAACTTATGACAAAGTTGGTCAAATCACTAAATACAGATGCCTGCGAAGACAGAATCAGTAGGGTGCAGCAGAACTGTGTGACTGTCATGCAAACTATGGTAAAAAGAATACCAAAGAGAAAAGAGCTTTGCTATTGAACAAAAAGGAAAAGCATTCAGTATGGACATCAAGACTAGTGAAGTATGTAATGCCGTTTTCATATCAATGTCTACTTAAAAATTCAACTATGACCTACTGTTTATCAGAAATGTAAATGCAAGGGGTAGAGATCTTAGCCTAGAGTAGGGAAGGAACAGGCATGCTGAAGGGTGCTCAGATTTAAGCTGGGTATTGTCACACCTCTAGGCCTGTTGGCCACCCTGTTTACTTGAAAGCTGCATATCTGAGAAACGTGAATGCAGGATCTAGGAAAAACAAAAATAAAGATGTATGCTTTTTTCCAAAGGCTATTTCTAAAACCCAAAAGGAAGATATGTGAAGAATTAAAGACCTCTAGTAGAACTAACTAAATTATGTGCAAGAAACAAAACTGCTCCTCACCCCTGCTGAACTAGTAGAAGACAAAAAAAGATTAGCTAAAAACATGTCACACAGAAAGTTAAGAACATTTTATTTCTATGACAAGGCAACAGGCCTCAAGTTTGGAAACACAGCAGTGGATACATATGTTTTGACTTTAGTAAAGCTTCTAATAAAGCTTCTTTAAATAAGTTTTCTATAACTCAAAGAAGCTAAGGAGAATTAGCCTAAATTAAGATATTACATTGTGGACTCAAATTAAAATCCCATTGGAAAACTGCACTGAAAATGTAGTGACCTGGTACTCCGCCAAAGTGTAACTAAAAAGCATCTGTCTAGGATCTGCAGCTATTCAAAATTATCACCAGCAGTGTGTGCCACAGCAAAGTTGAGAAGATATTGGCCAACAATTCTGGAAAAAAAGAGAGGAATAATTTCACCCTACCAACGTCCATCGGGACACTATTCCAAAATTAAAACTGTGATGACACCGGAATAACAAATTGCACAAACTTTATTATTTTTATTTTATTTATTTATCACATGTGAAAAAGGTAGCACTGTTGGGACTACTTAGGGCTCAATCAGAATGTCATGTTCAGGTAGTGAATAGCCTTTTCTCTATGTCTTTAGCTGAAAAATAATGAATTTGCACTGCAGCAAAGAAGGCTGATCTTAGAGATTAGAAAAACTTCTAACAGCATGAACTGTTGGAAGAGGTGGGATGAAGAAACTACAAAATTTAATTTCTTTGAGAACTTTCAGAAAGCTAGTCAAAAAGATGTTACAATCAACAGAAATATAGCTGACATGCTTTATAGCATATTTCCAGACAGGGAAGGAACAGTAGGCCTCTAGAAAGTCTTTCCATTCTAGGACTCTATGAAAAGCAAACCATGTGACACACAGAAATGGAAAAAAGTACTAAACAATTTATTTACGGTTTGGTTTGGTTTTTTTCTTGGTCATATGTTTTACTAAGAAATATTCAAATATTCTTATTGCACCATTATTTTGAATCATTGCTCTCAGCTCACACTAGTGTGTGGTTTGCTTGGGGCAAGCCTCTAGGAAACTCAATTTGACATTGTTTCCTTGAATAAAGTTTCTTAGTAAAGAACACAAGAAATTAAAGAAGAGAACAGAGATAGCTGCTTCCTTTCCAAGCAGAAGTTTACCATTAATTGTTCCCTCCCATGCTTACCTTTTGAAATGCAGTACTATGTACGGGCTAAATATCTAAAGTTTCCAGAAATCTAGACAAAGGGAAGTGCAGCTTCCCCACTGGCAATACCTGACATCAAGCATGAGAAAGAAAATGTTACGGACTCCTTCGAGGCAGCAGTATGTGATGAACAGAGCAAACTGAGAGCTCCAGGCTAACAGGTGGAATGCAGCAATCTCTTCTGTATGTTGAGACTGTAGCTTCAGAATTCTACCTATAGTACTGTGCTCCAGAAATCAAGTTTCAATTTTTGCTTTTAAAAAAACTCACAAAAAACCCCCAAACCATCTTGCCTCTGATTGCAATCACAATGATGACAACAGCCTGTATGCTACACATTCTTTTTTAATCTGCCAGTAATTTAAAACAATAGCTTCAGGAAACTTAAAATCCAACTCTGATGTCAAGAAATCCTCCATGCTAAAACCTGTCTACACATCAACATCACTGACTTCTTGTCCTTGTTGACTGGCTACTCTCCCTTCTTCCCAAGGTAGTAGTTGGTGGCCACTCTGATATTAAAATCTGGGATATAATCTTTCTGGGGGCTTGCCTGCATGTGCAGCAGAATGCACACAGAAGTGCATGAACTCGAGTGATCATTTATAGATTAGCACTTCTCCCTGTTAAAAGGAGGTAGTTCACCTACATATTAAATGGCATCCTAGCTTTATCCAGCTGATATTTTTTTCATCTCCTAAAGAAGCTTAAATGTAATGATGTCATGCCAATAAAAGTTTCATTTCTTTTGATAAGTAGGCCAAAGTAGCAGATGTCTAGTTTAGCCTGGAGGAAAGGACGTTTAATGGTGTGTGACAAATAAAAAGGAATAAAAAAAAACAAGCAACATTTTTTCAATACTGCCTACTTTAGAAATGCTGTTTTACTGTATTATTTAAGTTGTACATCCCTACTTATATTGCAGTAGAATAACAGTAATTATTTCTCATTCAAGATTGGGTATTAAAAAACACCACAGTGACCTTTAATATACTTAATAGTTAGCTCTTGATTTTATTAAAGTCTTGACCCACTACTTATCTCTTGAATGGCCCTCTACCAAAAGTGGAGGATAATGGAGCTAAATACAAGGAATCAATTGTATCATTCCTCTCAAGCCCTCCACACATGTACGCTGCCAAATCCAGTCGACTCACTTGACTGGTTTAAAATGCAACACTGGTTTCCCAGAGAGGATAATGGACTAGTGTACAAACAGAATGTTTTTTTAAAAATCAACAAGGCAGCCCAAATGATAGAAGCCAGTTAGGGGGGTAGAAATCATTTTTTGCAAGGGCGCAGATGCTTTAGACACTATATAAATATAGTTTCCAACAACAGTCTACTAAAAAACCCACATAACACCTTAAATACATTCAAAATAATAATGTTATAACACTAAATGATCAAAAAAGCAGACAGTACTCTACCAGCAGTGCCTAATCTAACACCAATAATAATAACCACACTTTACCACTGGGCACAAATTATGTAATTATTAAATATTCCATCAACCTAGTAGCTAAATACATACAAAATTAAATAAGAGCACCTGTCACCTGTTTATAATCTTAGTAAAATCAGAGACTGCAGAACTGATTAATATACAGGGATGGCAGAGAACAAGTGAAAAGTCAGGTAATATTTGTTACGTATACAACATGTACTCAATGTTGGGGAGGAAGAAATCCTAGTCTGCATTTTCAACTGAAAAAAATTATCTCTACATATCTCTGCTAAATCTTTTGGATAACTCTATCTTGTCTGGAACTCATTTCTTTTCACATAGTGGATGAAATATATTACATATTTTGATGTGAAGAGATTCTTGTCATCTTGTCTTTCATACTGAATAGTCCATTAAAAACACTTCGTATTACACAGAATACAGTTTAAAAAATATTTCTTCCATATTATTGTTTTCGGAATAGAAAGTTCCTAGTGTAGTGGATGGGATTCCTTAATTCACTTTGATAAAAAAAAGAAAATTCTTTTCGGTATTTACGCAGGGCTCTTGCACATGCTGTGATAGACAAACACAACGGAATAGGAGAAATAGAACAGGCCTGAAAGGGACAACTTCCACACCGAATCCTGTCCTCCACAGTCTGTGTGCAGGCACCATTCCTCCATTTCCCTCTTCACACAATATTAACATTTAACAAATCTAAATGTGTTTCTCCTATTTTCCCAAATACTGTTTTCCAAATATTGACCAAAAGTCATGGACACAGAAAGAAAATTTGTCTTTTACTGCTCCACTGCATGTGTTTACATTTCACAGAAATTCATATTCTGGAAGTTTCTTTGGGGAGCAAGGTGGAAAAGTGAGATCTTATTTTAGAATGCTTCAGAAGAAGCTCTAAAAAAATCAGTTGACTTTCTTTTTACTGTTAAGAATGAAGGAAAATAGTAGCAGAATTTGTGAATAACCCTATGTTATTTTGCCTATTATGCGTGGCCAATGTAGTGTAAGGCATTCTTGCAAAGCACTGATTAGGGTCAGTGTAGAAAGAACTGTACACATTGTACTTGTGATTACACACACAGTTTATGCCCTTTCATACCGTGATTTAGTCTGCAGTGGATGCTCTAAATAACATGGTAATTGCAGATTTATTGAAAGGAGACAATTTCAGCAGTTCAGTGAGCTTATCAGAATGAGTTTTGCAGATGAAACTGCACAACGTTTTTAGAAATGAAATGTGAAGGACAGAGAGGAGCAAAGTCTTTTTCTTCAAGGCTCTGGCTGGCTACTAGAGCATGCAAGTGGATATTCGTAATTGACAATTTTTCTCTGGATTTATAGCAATACATTACTGGGATGCAACATAAATGCCGAACAGTCACAAGAAATGGTGCATATTTTCCACAGTAGAAGGTATTTTTGACAAGATCTACAGACTCAGCTGACTGCAGGCTCACAATTCTCATACATAAAAAGAGTTCCTCACACAGAACCCACAAGCAAGGAACATGTTCCCTTCTGTCAAGCTCTTGCCTTCATTATTGCCTACTTTGATATCAACTTTTCACATTTCACTTAGCAGTAAACAACTGAGGCATAATGTACCCATAAGAGGCAATTATCCTCACAGTGCTAATTGCTATGTAATATTTCTGCACTTTAAGAGTAACAGAATACAAATGTTTGCCTTCTGCAGAAGCAATATGAGGATGAAAATGCTATTGCACTAACCTATCAAGATTTCACCCACACAAGTAAATAGCAAAATCTGAAAAAATAAATGCTACCTGAAATGTCCTAGCATATCTGATCTGTAGAAAGATTTCAGGTAAGACAGACTTTGTTGGAGATGTTCTGTCCTTCTGGACTGGCAGAGAGACCAGGAGGGACACTACAAGGAATCTCCAAAGGTACTCGCTTTTGCTTGTGTTTTGGAACCTTAACTGAGCCTTACAACTTGATTAGTTAGTACCTTTTAAATAAAGTTTCGTCACACACAGGGTCCAGACTATCAAAATCCTGCATGAAAAGAAGCAAGGAACAAGAAAAAGCAATTGACTTTACGTCTGACTGCCCTAACTGCTATTTCTCTGACAAAGCAATACATTCTCTTCTCTTCTTTAATATTAAATGTATAATGGGGAAAAAATAAGAAAGAGGAAATTATTAAACCAAATGCACCCCCCAATCTAACACACTGTCATTTGAGTAACATTAGCTTTACTTACGCTAATATATCTATGGTCTATCTTGACTAAGTGGAACTGAAAGGAATAGAAAAAAATGAAGGAAGAGAATCAGGGAAGGAACTCAGATGAAGTAACAAGAGAATCCATGTTTATTCCTGGGTTCCTCACTTCTTTCCATATCCATTACTGCTGTATTTCTTTCTTCCATTCTTTAAGAAGTCATGAATGTAAACTAACAAAACTAACTACGTAACAATCAAAAAGAAATCCTTTAAGTGCTAGATTTGTTTCAGCAAAGGGTAATGTTGTATGTCTGTAGCTAGAAAAAATTTCAAGGTGTGAAATAAATTCACATGAACAGAGACAGACTAAGAGAAGTTAGCTTTATATTTCAAAGGTGGCAGTGAACTAAGACAAGTGAAAGTCTTAGAAATAAACCATTATGCAGCTCTTTCTCTTCTGTGCAGTTTTACCCTCATATCATCAATATTTAGCTTCGTAAGCAAAGAAAAATTTTTATTCCAATAACAATATGAGTTCCACACAGCTGGAAGAAATGCATTAGGAAACATACACATTGCCCTTTGCAAGTTATTAATGTGCTTACCTGCTTGAAAAGTAGTGCTAGAATGATTAACAAAACATGCCTTGCTGATGTAGCTGTGGGGTTTTTCATCACCACCCCTTTAGCCATTTCCAACAGCATTTAAAAAGAACCAAATTCCTCTTAATTTTGCTTTTTGGATGCTGATGTTGGCATGCTATGAGGCCACAGGAAAAAAGTCTGCTCTCAGCTTTCCCTGGTGGGGCTTAGAAATGCTGTTCCAGTTGAACTTGCTGGACTCAGAGATGCTCCTCCTGTGGCCCCACGTGTCTGGGTAACAGGGGCTCAGTCACACTCTGTAAACTGAACCTGAAAGCACCATTTGCTTTCAGAGCCATATACCTTCATGGAGGCAAAACTAATGTCTAAATTCAAGTTTTTCAACCTTTAGTGCAACGTAAAGCCATGGATAAGTGCATCAGCGGTTTTGTAGAGCTGAACAATAAAAGAAGGTTTTCCTTACTTGTCTTATGGCTAGCACCCATTTCCAAAGACAGGAATGAAGCTATGAAAAGAAAAAAAGCTATTTCTGTTACTATCCATGGAAAAGACAGCCTTCCGCCTTGGATAAGAAAATCATGTGCTTTGTTAAACATTTTATGAAAGGATAGCTAAAAAACTCACAGAGAGCTTGACAAACTCACAGTGCTGTATGAAGATTTTCTTTTTCTTTACAGATTTGTTCTAAAAACAATTTACACAGACATAAAGAAGAGGTGGAGGGTTTTTTTTCAGAATTTTTTTTTTAAGCTTAATAATGAAACATTCCACCACCCTTCCTCCTCACCCATTAATTTTCCCATAGTGTGTCAGCAGCTGTTTACTGATTTTTTTTAACATCTATTTTGCATTGTACACGACTTCACTGTCAACCTACTGTACACATGTGATAGTCTGCAATTTCCATGCTACGTAGGAGGACGGTCTGATGTTGGTAGTTAACATGGCAGCAATATTAGCACCTTTCTAAGCTGGCAAAGACTTCTTATGTAGTGTTCCTCTGCTAATTTACCACATATTCCAATCAGGAAATAACAGTCTGAGAACTGTTCACCGACATTTTACAGTTCATCCCCATACTAAAATACTTGATGATCCTCTGAGGGGGCCTGTCAGGGCATATGCCATCTAAAAATTTTGCAATCTGCATAACCAAGCATGGATGGTAGGTAATTTTGCAAAAATATTCCAGAACAGCACTGAAATTCTGTCTTTTCTGAACATTACTAAGATATTTGACAGCATTAAAAATTAAAATGCTTTATTTTCTTATAAAATTTGCATCATACTTGAGTTAGTATTAAAGGGGTTCATCCAAATAAGGATTTTAGTTTGTTAATATGCCCCAGAGTCACAACATGTTCCTATTACTTCAGAAGCTATAAAAATTAAAATGTTTTTGGGCATTATCTGGCTTTGCTCCTCAACACAGATACTGTAGTTTGTGTGCAGGATATAATGACTACAGAACGGAGTTTTATTTTATTTTGTACCTTCCTTGACTTCTTAACCAAACACCTCCAGACACAAGGCAAATCTGATTACATGATAGAAGAGGTACAGAACAGACACACAGTTACATAGCAAACATCTGGTTTTATGGCACATCACCAAGTTTGGCAATCCTAAAGCTTCTGCTCAGACCTCTAGAGCAGATGCTGCAATCCCAACAGATGATATTTCCTGTCACCATTTAAAGCCTACTGCTCAGGAGGTGAGAGATTTGCCGAAGTTCTTTTTTAACCAAAGCAGCCATTTATGAGAATAGAAAATTTGGGAACATGGCTCTTCCTGAGGACAATAAGCTTTTAAAGCTTTACATATCCCTAGAGACTTGTTCCTTCTTTGCAGGCCTTATGAGTAGGATTTCACAGCTCACATGAAGCCACATAAACCCCGAGATTTTGTTCCACTACTTTCTAACAGGTTTAACAGAATTATAATTTGGATTAGATGGGCCATATTCAAGTGTCCACAGACATAACACTTCACCAGAGCACCTCAGAATAAGGCTGTGGAAGCTACACTGGGTTAGATTTTCTTCTCACCACAGCTGGCTGAAAAAGCAAGCAGCACTCCCACCAACAACTGAAAAAGACTGAAATAGTTATGCCTATGACCATCGAGAACAAAAAAATCCTCACAATAAATAGAGATCTATCAAGATACAAATCTTAACCAGTTCAGATAAAATACTGTAGCCCTTTGCTCAAATTTGTTTGAGAATGGCTTATTTAGCCTGAACAAGTTCCTAGTTACCTTAACATTACCTGAAAATTTGGAGAGTGCATACAGATTTTATTCAGGCTATATCTGGCTCATATAAAAAACTGGACCAAGAGGATCTTTTTACGACATTAGGTTAAGCATTGTGGCAGGTCAAGAAAGCTGCACAGGATCTAGAATTTGTCTGATTAGCATTTGGTCAACTTGTAGCTCATGCCTCAAAAAACAGCCTAAGGCCAGAACTCCAATTGAACCAATACAACCTTACGGCTGTATCATAAGCTACAGGGCCAGTCAAGTTTGCATGGCTATGAGCAACTAAAATGAAGATGCAGAGAATTATCTATTGGTCAGAGTAGAGGTAAGATGAGATAATTGAGACAGAACAAAAGCTTTCCAGGTCATATAAAACATTTGTATAAATTATGCCACTGCAAAGTTGAAATGGAATATGCAATATGGATGTAACAGAGAAAAAAACCGCCTGTGGAGAAGGCTCAGGTGGAAATTCCAGTTCATCCTGAGGGGTCCAATGCACAACCCCATGCAAACACAGCCATGAGGCTTCCAGACCCAAGCTGGCTCACCGGCAACCAGCTCAGGTCTCCGCACTGGTGGCACAACCAACTTGAAGTTGGATTATCTTCCCTTGGATAACCGTGGGTTGAGTGTGGTTCAGTTTCCTAGCAGTGTACTTTGTGATGGCACAGCATTATAATTAGAATTGCTGTTGCTAGAAAAATAGTAGCTACGAAATAAGCAACCCAAGCTAGTAAATGTAAAATAAGTATTTTGTGTTGTGGGTTTCACCTGGAATTTCTTCCTAGTCTGCATGTCACATAGCATCGTCTATTTCCTTTGATGTGTATAATATAGCTACTAATTTTATGTGACATAGCTATAATATACAGCTAAAAGTACAGTATTAGGTAATAATATATATTAAATATAGGATTATAGAAAATATATTTTCTATTATTTAGCTACTGCTTTTATAATCCATATAATTACTGCTGAGGGATAACACTACCTTTAGAAACTTGTTTTCTTCCTTAGCCTTTGCAGTGAGTTATTGGTTACTGGGATATGTATGGGATTGGTTTGTGAAGGGTAGAAGGGAAAAAACCTCGAACGAATAAAAAAAGATAAGGAAATAATCACATGTGATTTTCTCTGCCTGAATTTCTGAAGTTGTGTACAACCTCAAGAGGGTTCTGCTTATAAAACAATCTGAACCCTTCCATCAAGGCTTGATGTTTGTTAAAAAACTAGAATAGAACAGAATTGAATCGAATAGACTACTGTGTCCCTAATCAGAAATATTTTTTTAACTGTAAATGATTAGTCTACAAAAAACTAACATGGTAAGACACTGGTGCACACAAGCATAAACAAAGTTCTACCTGCATTTCTTATTCAGGAAAACATGAGTTTTATAAAGAGCTGGCTACAGAAGTTTGTAGGATGACTGTATTCCAAGAATTTGAATCTCCAAAAGTTATTGTCTAATGTCCAAGGGCATTGAGCAAGCACTGAGCATTTCCAGGATCCATTCTTTCTCATACAGCAACTTAACTCAGCTGGTAAACTTTACAGAGCACAAACACCGTAGAAGTGCATTTTCGAAATTCTCACCTGTTTTTCACAGGTAGTTCCTCTTTTTCCCTGACAAAATTTTTTATGGTTTATTTTTTCCTTTCTTAAAATCATTAACAGTTATCTGATATTCCTTATATATACACCTAGAAACAAGGTATATATTACATTTGATCTTTGAAAACTCCTTCTACTGTCATTAAAATAACACTTGTTTAAAACTGTAAATAAATCAAGTGTACCAGCAATAATGACATTGCCTTATTCTTTGCCCAATATAACCTCTGTTATGGTATGGACCAAAAAATGCACAAAGAACAACCAAAAAACTTCACAATGAGAGTATATCTGGACGTTTCTTACTAATCAAGCTATACCATATGGAATGTATTTTTTTTGTGCTGAACAATTGGTACCAATTATGAGCAGCAGTTATGGAATGCACTGTTTATGTGAAGTTTAGGAAACCCTTACAACATTCAGTTGAAGAAACTTTTTATGTTGAGCAATTTTACGTACCATAAATTTACTATTATAAATGCTTTAGAGTCAATAGGGTAAATACAGCTTAACATTTTTATCACTATTACTGCAAATGTCTGATCTTATCACAGTGTCTCGAAACTAAGGCTGTCTCCTGTTTCATGTTCCTGCTGGGTTTCCCATTCTGGGTAAGTGTCAGGAGATCCATCTGAGCTTGAGACCTCCTACACTTCACCTGAGGTGTTACGACAGGAGTGCAATACAGGACGGTGATGCAGCTCTTCCAAAAACCACACCATTTTCTAACTGCAGCAACAGAAACAAGGCGAAGAGGAGTTTTAGCTTTGCTTACACCTAGAGGCATTCTTCTCTCAGCAGCACTTACACAGACCTAATCTGGGTTAACAGAAATCTTATCTATCCCCTCTACTCCTAGAAAATCACATTTTCTCTCTGCCATTATTCCTTAGTTAGCAAATGCCTTTAACCTGCACTGTTCTGAACTGAGATTTCAGAAATGGTCAAGTGAAAAAGTCTGAGGAGTCTTGTGTTGTACTAAAAAGCTACAAGCGTGGAGATGTAAAAGGATTGCTTCTGTTTTACCCAGAATTTAGTGCAGGTCTGAACCATCTGCTAGAAGACACACCCTAAGCAACTGAGTAACAACCATGTGGATTTACAATACTTGCAATTCCCAAAGTGTCACTACACAATTCCATCTAGGTGACACAGTTTACCATAAACCCTTCTATAAATCACCAGGATCGGCATTTCTCGGTGGAGATTTCTGGGGCTCTAGCAATTATTTCTCTGTGATCCTCAGCAGATAACTGAACAGACCACTACTCAACAGCCATATCCAGAGTGCTGAATACAGTAATGGCACAGCTGTATAGCTATTAAAATTTTTATGGAAGTTTTACAAATGAAGGACAGGGGAAAAAAAAAAAAAGAAACCACTCACTTAACAGTGCTTTACCCTAACTTAAAGCTATCTTATCTATCAACACAATGAAACTACAAATTAAGAGATCTAACCTCCATTGTGCCTCCAACAGTAATTTTGAAATTAAAGACTGCATGAGGTTGCAAGCCATTTCTGAGGGAAATATCCATTAAAAGCCAAGCACTAGTGAAACTACCCCTCTGCCTGCAATTTTACATAAGAGATGTTTGTTACCACTATCTGCATCCAAGACCAGGCAGTTCTGACAGCCTCTGAAGATCAGCATCTGAGACTTCTCACAGTCACAATGATAGCAATTACTCTGGCAATAGCAAAGCTGCTGCAGAGAAAATGAGGCCCCAAGATCTGCAGTTTTGTCTGCAATCTAGTAGTCAGCTCAGCACTAACCCAGTGTAGCCATGAAAAAGCCCGGAGAGGACCACACAATATGCATTTTTTCACATACCTAGTGGTTGAAATGAAAACACTAACTGGTAAATGAATCAACCACAGTAAAACAAAATCAAAATAAATCAAAATAAAAGCGTGAAAAATACATGAAGAATAAGATCCACAACAACGTCACATATTGATTTCACATGAGTTATTACAGTGAAAGTCAGGTGGTGTAATTAGTTTATACATCATTACCGCTATGTGTTTTGGAACCACACTTAACTACAGGTATCATTAAAGTTAAGGAATTGCTTCTTTTATGAGGAGAGAAACATTTGCAGCTCTACAAACCACAGACTAGGCATCAGGGAAAACATACTAACATCTGAATTTAATCATATGTTCCTTCCATCTCAACAAATGGACTTCAGAAAAGTTTCGTACTGATGCAGTAGTATCAGTCCAAGATGTGGAAAATACTCTTGTGGTTAAAATACACTTGGATGAAATATTTCAGAGGGTTTTGTAGTTGAAACTGCCATTTTCATATGCCAAGCTTCCCCAAGATTAAAGTCAGTTCATAAAGAAAATGAAAACACTTTTTCCATCTGCTTTGCTCTGCCCATTTTTTTAATTTGCAGCTTGCACGCATGGAAAAGAAAGTTGATTTTGCAACATAAAATATTATGACTTGCAGATTGTTGAAAGGATCATTACATATTTCTTCCTTTTTCTTTCCTTTCACTAATAACACTTTTCCAAGCAATAGCTATATTCCATATAACTGTATCTTGACAGCAGATCTCTACACAAGTCAACATTTAAGGTATAATCCATGACATTTAAGATCTGCAATGCTGTTCCCACCTGATGATGATCCTGCTACTTATTACAGCACAATCTGGTTCTATAAAAAGTGGCTGAATAAACTGGCTTTTTCCAAGAAAGGATAAGGTATCACTTCTGTATTTTCTAAAGATATTTCAATCCACGACATAAAAAAATTTTCACTATATATCTGCATGGTAATAGGATTTATATAGTCTGTAAATCTCTTTTCATCCCCTTTTAAAATACTGATTTCATGATTCTTACTTAGAAGACTAGGCACCAAAAATAGCTTTCTCTGAATATCTCTGAGCTCTCTCAAAATTTGACTTTCAAAAGCAAAGCAGTGAGACTGAATGAAACTGGTCTGTGAAAAAGCAAAAGGCCTCCAAATATCTTGGCTTGTGTCTACCTAATGAGAAAAAATCTATGGCAAAATCTACTTGGATGTTAGGTTATCTATGTGATAATTTTCAGCTCTACATTTCTAGAAAAACTATGAAACTGTAGAAAAAATTATGGGAAAGCATATGTGCTGGGGCTGGAATCCAACCCTCTGGGAAGCCAATACTCCTCCTTATGTTTTTCTGAAAAAATACTAGTTGAAACTAGTCCAAGAACTATTTCCTAGATCTTCTCATTACTAGGGACTTTCCTCAACAACTTAACACTCTCATATTCCAAGACATTAAGGCTGTGCCCCCTTCTGACTAATGTTCAAGTTCCTAGGCTTACTCCTTTTCTGAAAGTGCTCTGAATTCCAGAATGATGCTGTCTGCCCTCCTAATACACAAGGTCACATAGGTTTGTGTCAACTAGAATATTACTAACTGGATCCCGGCTACTCCTTTGCATCCAGGAATGCTTTCATGCTGAAGTTAGCACTTTTTGAGCAGTATCTCTGTGGGGAAAAAATCATTAACTCTGAATAATCCAAAACATGATGTATCTCTAGAAATTGGTGCAGAAATGCAGCTTTCATTTTTCTAAATCTAATTTCTGAGAGAGCTGCTCTGTCTCTTCTGGTGTTTATCTGAATCCCTGGAGGAGTAAGTGCTCCACTGAAGATGAGATTGCTTTAGTCTAGATTTACTGTAAATCAATGAGTGCTGAGTTCACAATTCACTATAGTTATATTCTAAATGACTTTTCTCTTGGATGATGGCTTGATAAAAGCGTAACCCAACTGAAGAAAAAAGTTCATCATCACAAGTCTCAAAAATGCTTTACTAATTCCTGGGATCATAGAGAAGCCAAATAGCACATATGTACCAACCATAGATGTTCTTTCAATGCTGAAACTTTAAGTTAAAAAAAATATCATCCCTGGTTGGAAAAAACATCAAAGAAACTGTCAAGAGTTTCTTGGATCAAATTCAGCTCTGAAGTTGCTCTTTATTTTACAAGGAAGATTAACCAAATGATGCAGGACATTCACATCTCTTTGATTCCTCTGACATTATTCCCTTTGGGGTTTCTCTGATCTGTTTCACAGGGCAATTCTGCTTGAAGCACCTGAGAGTGCCTATGCCAAATATAATTCTTCCACAGGACAGAAAAGAGCTTCTTCTCCCTTATTGGCAATCTGTTTGGAGACTTTGGCAGGTCTTTGCTGGCCAAAGACAATGGGTCACAACTGAAAGAGACAGCCAAAGTTTCAGAGCAGTTTCTAGCCCCAAAAGTGGGACTAAGAAGAAATGGAAGGGCTCAGAGCACAATCTATAAAATCCTAGCTCAACTGTCAGGGCTGCAAGGCTGGGCACATTTTTGTGGTCACTGCTATGGCCAAACCTCTTCTATCCTGTCACAATCCACTTCTCTTTCTGAAAGCATTAAAAAAAAAAAAAAAAAAAAAAATCAACATTTTACAAACAAAGCATTACAATGTCTTATTTTAAATAATGCATCAATAGCCTGTATTTTTAAAGAATTCTTTTGATCATTTCTAGTACTCTGAAAAATTTTAAATCCCATATGTATTAGCCTAGATTTTTTTTGTTAAAACCTATATAAAGTTGGGAGAAAAAGAAAGCAAATGAAGATACTATCCCTTAGATCACAATCCCTTAGTTATTTTCTTTCTAGCATATCCATTTCTGGTGGACAGGATACTAACAGGAAAGCAAACCTCCAGTCTGCATCTTAAAACAACACATATTTTCACTCTATTCAATCTTACCACACCGAACAGAGTAAAATGGAATAGCATAAAATTCACCGCATTTTTTCGAGTGTGCATATTTACTTCAGCAGGATTTAAGTGTAATGTGATTCTAAATGCTTTTGAGGGAGAGGTTGTCTAAACAAGAAGCAAAATACACAGCAGAGGAAAAAAATTAAAAAGTAAAGATTCTAGACAAAAGAAGCTGTCATAAGAGGAAACTAAGTGAAAAAGCAGACAGTGGATGCAAGAGTAATCTGTACAGTGTACAAACACCCTATACACAAAACCTGTGCTGGTCCATTAAAAAAAAAAACCAAAAGAAGTGGACATATAGGTAATCTACTGTCCTATACTGATTTACCTACAGCAATGTATTACATATATTTTTAGGAGCATAATTTAGTATTTTTCACACCGTTGACTGGAAATTAGAAAATGTAATGCCCATCTACAAGAAGGGTTGGAACTGCAGGGCTCTCAGCATGACCTTGGTAGAACAGATCATCCTGAGTGCCACCACACGCACAGGACAAATAGGGAACTGGGCCCAGCCAGCATGGGTTTAGGAAAGTCACGTCCTGCTTGACCAACCTGGTTTGTTTTTATGAAAAGAGTGACAACACTTATGGATGTTGTCTACCTAGATTTCAGTCAAGCATCTGACACCATCTCCCACAGCATTCTCCTGGACAAACTGGCTGCTTATGGCACAGACAGGTGCACTTTTTGCTGGGTGAAAAACAGGCTGGATGGCCAGGTCCAGAAAATCCAGCTGGTATCTGGTCACACGTGGTGTTCCCCAGGGCTCAGTACTGGGGCCAGTCCTGCTTAATATATTTATTAATGAGCTGGATGAGGGGATCAAGTGTATCGTAAGTTTGCAGATGACACCAAGATAGGTGAGAGAGTTGATCTGCTTGAGGGCAGGAAGGCTCTGCAGAGAGATTTGGATAGACTGGATCGATGGGCCTAGGCCAAACAGTATGAGGTTCAACACAGCCAAGTGCTGTGTCCTGCACTTGGGTCACAACAATCCCAGACAGTGCTACAGGCTGGAGGAAGAGTGGCTGGTGGAAGGTGGAAAATGACCCATGGGTGCTGGTCAACAGCAGCTGAACATGAGCCAGCGTGTGCCCAGGTGGCCAAGAAGGCCAGTGGCAGCCTGGCCTGTATCAGCAATAGTGTGGCCAGCAGGACCAGGGCAGGGATTGATCTCCTGTACTCAGCACTGGTGGGGCCACACCTCGAGTGCTGTGTTCAGTTCTGGGCCCCTCACTGCAAGAAGGACATTGAGGTGTTGGAGCGTGTCCAGAGAAGGGCAACTGAGATGAGGAAGGGTCAGGAGAACAAGGCTTATGAGGAGTGGCAGAGAGAGCTGAAGGAGTTTAGTCTGGAGAAAAAGGAGGCTTAGGGGAGATCTTACTGCTCACCACAGCTACCTGAACAGAAGGTGCAGTGAGGTGGAGATTGCTCTCTTCTGCCATGTCTCAAGTGAAAAGATGAGAGGAAATGACCTGAAGTTCTGCCAGGGGAGGTTCAGATTAGATATTAGAAAAAAAATTTTCACTGAAAGGGTGAGTAGGCATTGGAATATGTTGCTCAGGGAGGAGGTGGAATCACCATCTCCGGAAGTGTTCAAGAAGCCTGTGGATGTGGCACTTGTGGATGTAGTTTAGGGGGGATAATGTGATGTTAGGCTGATGACTGGACTAGATGATCTTGAAGGTCTTTTTCAACCTTGATGATTCTGTTATTTTGTGAAATATGACAAGAAAAGACCCTCCAGACAACCTCTCCTCTTCCATTAATAACTATCAAAAATATAAAGCAAACATATCCAATCCTTCTGACAAAATGAGAGAATTATTTTTCCTTTTTTCTAGGACATGAAACTCTGCTGGTAACACTATACTGTTATCAGCTTATTCTTAAGCAGCACAATTCCCTGGCATCTCTCACAGTATTTAAAATCAGTTCCATAAAATCCGTAGCTGTTAAGTTCAGAATTTGGTCTTTTTATCTGGTATGGAAATTCCCTGATTTATACTGGATGTCTGGGCAACTTCTCACTCCATTCGCAGAACAAACAGTATCATCCTTGAAAAAGCTATTGAAAGCCTGTAGAGTCAGTGTGTTATACTTTAACCTCGGCAATGGCCCATCTAAAAATTAATGGATACAGTTTGGAAGATTAAGGAGACATCTGACTTCTCTATTTAGAACAAAAACAGATTCTGCTCAGATTCAGAAAGTCAAAGCACCATCTCACATTATATCACAGACCTTAAGCAACAATGTCCTAAAAGTGAGGCTTTAAAGAAGATCTTATTTTAGGAAAATAACTGGTTTTAGTCCTTCATCAATAGGTATTAGTACCATCACTGCTCAACAGCCTGGGCCTTACATATTTTATAGGAGCAACTAATTTTTACCTTCATCCTAGAATGCTTTGCTTTATCTTTATCCCCAAAGAGACTTGTGGGTACTGACAAAGATGCAGTAGATTAGTTTCCCTAGAAGCACTTGATAATCAGTGGAAACAGAATAAAACTTAAAAGATTAATTTAAAATAGGAAATAAATAAAGGATTGCTTTAACAGATGAGTAACACTTTGTTTGGATCCTGCTTTCAATGAACCTTTTACAAAGTCTGTCCTTCTATGCTGACTACAAAGGTTAGTTACAAAGACACACATGAGCAGCACAACCATTGCTCCTGATAGCGTATGTAAAAGCTGGAGGCAACTCTTAACTGGGAACCCATACTTCTGCCGTATCCTAGAAAATAAATTTATGGGAGTAGTATTTATTGTTTCCATAGACACCGAGCTGTCCAAGGAACCACAGAATTTCCTTAAATTACTTATAGCAATTCTGGGGCAAAATCAACAGAAAGTTTATTATGAAAATATTGACAAAACCTTTTCAAGCTTGATTACAGGAAGCAAAATTTTTCTAGTCTTACTGGATATTATTTACTTTTGCCAAAATAAAATGACCTGAAATAAGAGCGTGATGGCAACACAATTATACAGCACAATCAGATTGATTATTAGTACCTTAAAACCAAGCATTTGTTGGTTTTCATGATTACTCCTGATAAAAACATAGACTTGACTCCTATTTTTTTTTCAGCAATACATCATTATTAGTTAAAAATGAAAATCTAGTGTTATTTCAATTATTGCTCTATCAACTGTGCTTTTCGGGATTACGCCTACATAATCTATTTTGTTACATGACTTACACAGGAAATGCTACCCAAAAACTAGAGTCAAATATAATGAATAAAATGGGAAAGTTAATGACAATGAGGAAGGAGGTTTTATCCATGGATATACACAAAATAAAATGCTGTAAATCAGGAAAAAATGCAGCCCCAGGTTGGACTGGATTATTGAACTTCAGCCAAAGCAAAAGCTTTCACAAGAGGAAAGGACTCAAGGTCTCCTGAACCTCACCTAGAATGCTTCTATCTGAAATAAGCTTACTCCTTCCACTCTTTCCTCCTCAAAAGGAGACAGAGTCCACATTCATATCTGCTCACCCATCTACCCAAAACCCCTGCTCTTTTTGCCCTTTTTGTTTCTCTATATGAAGACTTAGGATACGTCTCTAGTGAGTGCCAGTTTTTACAAGTTTTAAGCTGCGAACAGGTAAAGGCTTATTGACCCATGACAGCTTCTGTATCTTCCTGCAGGTTGTCTTATTCTAGAGCAATCCTGAGTTGCTGCACATTTCAGCCTCTGTTTTTCCCTGGAAAAAGTGATTCCATTGGTAATGTCAACATCTAATATCACTGCAACACTTTTTAAGCCTTTTTTCCCCCCTCCCAAACAACAAAATCAGTAATTTTTGTAATTGTGGAAACTTAAAACTGAAAATAGGCAATTTTCTTTTTCTTCTACATCATGTGACCTCTGCCTGTATTACAGCAATACAAAATTGTAATTTGAATTCCTGGACCATTTTGTACCACCCAAGACAAATGACATCACTTTAAGTTACTTTAAAAAGAGTATCTGAGTAGGATATACTCTTTAATATTTCATCCTGAAAAAATCAGATATTCACTACCACTACTTTAAACTATATTCAGTGTATTTTCTTTTAACCACTGTAACTAAGAAAAGCAATTAAATATCTTCTGAATTCATTTGCTAACCTTTGATGCTTTGCAAGAGAAATAGCACAGCAAGTGTATGTCTAGAGATACCATTGCACATAGTTGTCACAGATTTTATCATCAGCCCCTTACCAGATGTTTGTGTAACTTTGTCAAGTATTAGCAACATAGTCTGAAATGACTACTCTTCCTCTTTCCTCATGATGAAAATTTTCAGCAAACACAGCTCAGCTTTTGCAGAGAATAAGTTTAAAATTAGTGTATCCATTGTTACATGTCTTTCCATCACAATTAAATAGCTCCACCATTTCTTCTGGGCAAGAAATAATCTTGTGCCAAAAGAATTAAGGGAAAAAAAAAAAGAAATTGGTTACCTGTACTTATAAAAGTAAACCTAGACATATGAGTTATAAATCTGAAAAATAAGTAAGTCATCATTTATACACAATCTAAGAACTTCATAAAGATTTGCTCCAATCAGTTGCTCGGATGTGCTAGATATACTCACTTTTGAACAAAGTAATAAGCCATCTGCTATGAAGGAATAATTAAATGTTTAGATGGATCTGTGATTTAGTCATGTTCATAGAATTCTCTGAGTGTTACCTTTTCCTTCTTCATGCATCCTTAAGACACTGAAAAGGCACAAAACTCTGTTGTCCTGCCATTTCAGCATTTCAACTTGTCAAATCAACTGATACTAGATTACAATTGCTACAGAAGACACCTAGGGCCATGCCACTCAAAACTTCTCAGTAAGAGAAGACAGCTTGAAACATTTTAAGGAAAAAACCTCTTATCTGATCCATTGCAAAAGTGTGCATCTGTAAAGCTTCAAATGCAGAATAAACCCCTAAGATCTTATGTAATTGCAAATCATATCGTTTTAACAATCGATGCATAAATCAGTTTGCGAATGTTAAAACCTGCTGTTTGGATTAAAAGAAAGAAACAAACTGGCCTCAGCAGCTTGCAGTAACATCCACAAAGCAGCTACTGAAGAGCATGAAAATGAATGCAGGAAAGTACTTTTCTGACAGATTTTAAGATATTAACACTGACTGCTTTCATAAGCAATGGTCTGTAAGTGCAAAGATTAAAAATAAAGTCGTAGCACACACAGCAGTAAACAACCAACCACTTTGAATTTTAGTAGAAAGTCTCTGAAAATTATTGTTATGAATATAACCTATTTTCAAGTCAGTTGTTTTAGGAACTCAGTACGATACTGTACACTAACTGCTTAGCATAGATTGTGTCACTGTAACACAGAATAAAATAAATTAGTTTTGGAAGATTCATGCCAAACTATTCTGTGATGTGATCAGGGCAGAAATAGTTCACTGTTTTAACAGACTCATAGGTAAGACGAAAGCCATTTTTACTCAGTCAAGAGTCTAACCTTTCTGTATTTTTAAGAGTGAGATGAATGGCATATATACTTTGTTTAAAGAATGAACAGGTAGTATAGTAAGAGGGATCAGTGTGCAATTAAACTTGTGCCTAATTAACAGTGATAACTACAGCACATAAAACACTTGTGTAAATATGAAGCTCAAATGAGTGTATAGAAGAATCATTGATCTAATTGTTAAATTGGAGTGATTCTGAGCTTTGCTTTCACCTGTGAAAATCTGGTGCCCAAACTTTTAAAAATACTAATAGTTCCTGGCGCTCCCTTTGAAAGGTTATACAGAAATGAACAGAGTAACCTATAATGTTTTTATTCATTTTCTTTGAGACTCCAGGACTGGAAAGCAAAGGCTCCATCTCAATCAATAACTGGACAGTTTGAAAATGAGAATACGTTTTCACTTCTTGTATCAGAAACAACTCTGTTCAAGATTAAACAGAACCTTGCTAAGATGGCCTTAGAAAGATCATACTTCTTCATAAACAGTCTTAGACAAAGTTGAGGTTAATGAAGAGAAACAGTCTGAGAATCCCTACCTGCATAATATTACTGTGAATTATTGCAAGATTCAACCACCAGAAATTTTCATCTCCTTTTCCAGTAAGTGAAAAAAATAACAAAAGGATTTTTAGTTTCTTTTTAAAACAACTAACAATGAAATGCTGTTTGTCAGTGAAAGGTTTTTTGACAAAAGAAATGCTTTCATTGATTATCCTGAATTATAAATTATAGCTCTCTAATTTTTCCTCTTATAAATGAATACTCTTCACAATCTAGCCTCACATGTCAGACAAAAACCTGAAACTTTTATAATGGAAATTTAATTATAGTACAGTTTTTGCCAGTTGTCATTCCAAAGTCATCTATAATTATGCTCAGGTCATTAAAAGTTATTTTTTTCATTTACTTGGCCAAACATGCCAGTTACACATTGGTTCATCCTCTCAAATT
Organism: Atrichornis clamosus; assembly: GCA_013400975.1. NCBI lineage: Eukaryota > Metazoa > Chordata > Aves > Passeriformes > Menuridae > Atrichornis > Atrichornis clamosus. Next base: position 208,200 of record WBMZ01000356.1, read on the forward strand.
CAACACTATACAACAGTAATTAAGAAAATTACTGAATATTTTTTAATTTTTTTTAAAGCTAATTGCAAACAAAACATCTGCAGAAATAGTCAAAACAAAGAGCAACTGACAGACAATTTGATTTCTGTTTCCAAAGAACATAAATTTTTAGAAATGAAAAGGCACTTCTGCATGTCAAGAGTAAACACTTATTATTGCCTTTTTGCTTCACATTCATTTTTTCATATGTATAATTCTAAAAGTAACAGTCCACTATAAACATAATTTTCTACTGCAAAATTACTGCACGAAAATACTTTCAGAGAGGTTTTTGAAACTTCCGAATCATGAACTAATGAATAAAACTGAACTCTCCCTTTCCCAAAAGAAAACTCTCTTCTCTCCTTCCAGGAAGTGGATCAAGTTTAACAGAATAAGTAAGCATGACCTAAATGCACAGATAGTTGTAAATGTATTTTAAATAATAGCAAGGGTGCTCAAATGATGGTACATATTGAAAGACAGCTAAATGTAGACATTAGAAGTATAAATTTTAAAACACAATTGTTAAAACTCTTGTAGTTGGTTGGGCACACTGAAATGCAAGGGCCCTAAACAATTAACTTCTTTGGCAGCTTTATTTTAATCTCCACTATCTTTCTTTTAACACAGTACCTCATGATAATGCAAGGCAAAGCATTTCTCAGTTTTGTTTCTTATACCTTCTTATACATTTAAGTAATTATTTGCTTGCTGAATGCTGTCACAGGAAAATGTTTTATCTTCTTTGGGCCAGAATTCATCTAGTCATGTAGGTACAGAACAGCAAAAAAAATAGAACACAGAGCAGCTTTCCTCACTCATGTGTTTGTGGCCTTTTAAGAGCCTGGAAGAATTTCAATTCCATAGGGATGCCCCTCCTTGCTTAATCAACACCATCAGATGGATTACAAAAATACCCTATTTTTTTTTACATCTACAGAAGCTGAGGTCCAGTGCTCTGTGAACTCTCTCAACTTTATTGTTCTGTAGTTGTGAACAGAAACGTGACACACACGTGCCCACCAGGAGAGATCCTTGGACTGTAAGACAGCATCACCTATTTACAGAACTGCAACAACCTAGTACACTGAAGATAATTTCCTTTTTCTCCAAAGTCAAGATATTTCTTCATCAGGATCTGCCCTGATTTCAGGTCTCAAACTTGACACATAGTCCACAGTCTAGGCTATAAAGTTGTAATTGAACTTTATAGCAAAAAGTAATACCAGAAAAGCCAGAACTCAGCACCAGCTCTTCTTTCTGGGAAGCTTCAGGAGGCTGGACTGAGTTTTGCATACAACTCTATATTTGCAAAACAAGCAGGTTTGCAAAGCCAAAATGCCTCCCAAGCAGAGAAAAAAAACTGGAAGCCCCTGAGTGGTGTCATTGTTTTCCTTTGAAATGAGGTAAAATTAATATACCATTATTTCTACAAACTTTTGATATTACTTTTTTTCCTAAGTTGAAAAGAAAATCCTGAACTACTAAAAGGTTTAAAAACCTAAAGTGTCTCTGTGATTCTACATAATTCCTGGATGTTTCATGCTTCACGGATACTCCAATAGAATTGTGCAGTTTTGTGTTTTTACAGCTGGCCAAAGCTGCTGGGCAAGATAGCACACGGTCTAACAGTCTCACACAAAAGAATGAGCCTTAAAATATTAAAACCAATGAGCATGCCTCTCTACTCATCCGTTTCCATCTTTCAATACCTTTTAAAACCACTGGTAAATTTCACCCAAATAACTTGTTTAAAATTTAAACTGATTTGACACAGTACTGCCAGAATTTAGTGCCAGAAGATGAGAGAGCCAACCTACTTCCCTGATTCAGGAGGCTCAGGGCAGACAATCAGAAATCTAACATTAAATACTACATTTGACGACAGATTTGTGGTTATTTGGGTGCTGCCTCCTTCCTTGCAGGCCTGTCATAAGGGAAAATGGGATGACCTTCATCAGGTGATGATATTTAGTAGACAAATCTTTCAGAAATTAGGCTTCTGTTGTCTCTGGGACATCTTATTTTCCTAACTCCTAAAACAAATGGTTCAGAAGTTCATGTAACTATTTTTTTTTTTTTAAATCAAGAAACCTGTTCTTTAGAGCCTAAATCCCCTTTGGCTATAGGGTTCACACACTCGTACATAAATATGAAGGAGGCATATATGTGTGTGTGTGTGTGTCTGTACACATACATACACACTCCTGGGCGCACACAGTTATTCTTTTAGACACAGACTGAGGTAAATATACTTTGGTCACTGCAAATGTATAAAAGATTTTGCTTTGGTTTTGGGTAAGACCGTCTCCATTGAGTCAGAGGAAAAGCCATACTTTCCTGTCTCATTTGCTAATGTTTTTGCTAAAGGATTGGCATAATTAAAAATGAAGTTTGCCTATAACTGGAAGGCAGTATGGTATAACTGTGTATTAAAATTGAAATAGCTGATGTAAAAATTGGCCCCAGAAAAGGGGAGAAAGTGCTCAGCACGAAGTTGGTAAGGTTATATTTAAAGGTACCCATGGAACTTCACTGGAAATTCACAGAATGCCCTTTCCTGTTATTTCTAATCTCTTTTAATAATAGAGTACCAATGCATTCATTTAAATCTGCAGTAATAATATACTTCTGAAAAGAGAGACTCGAAGTTTATATTCCATTTCTTCAGAACAGAGTAACACTAAGGAATGCCCTGACAGTATTTTTTAGATGTATATCTGACTTACCACTTCTGTTAAAGGTGCCCCCATACCAGTCTTTTATTTTTAACTGGTACACTCCCAGCTTGCCGAGTTCTTCTCACTCCATAACAAGAAATTCTTTCTGAATTGAAGTTGGGTAAAATAATTGTTTGAGTGTGTGTTTTTAAGCTTATCCTTGTAACTAACAAGAGACTGCAACAAATCTGGAGATGAAGGTATGTCATAGAAGAAATCACATTATCTACTTTTCCTTAAGGGTCATTACGTCTTCTTCACATTCCCTCTACCTGGCGGATGTGAAATTAATAATTTTGCCCCTCAGGTTTACTATAAGTTAGTGAAGGTTCATTTGTCTCCAAGAGCAGGTTAATTTCTTCCTCTGCAAATGTTTTGAAAGGGAAATCTATTCAAGTGAAGAACTAAGTCTCCATTTATATGACTTGTTTTTCATACAACCAAGTCCTTCCTAGCAGCTCTTTTTACACACACTCAATTTCCACCCCTATGTTAATCCAGCTGTAATTGTCAGGAAAGAATCCCAAATGCTTCTCCTTATTCTAATATGGAGCTTCTCAAAACAAACGGCTCTGACAGTCTGGTTTCATACTCTGTATCTTTATCATCACCATATTGTGTCTATATTCCTTATACACTTCAGCACCCATGTCAGAGACAGGGCCAACAGACCTAGATACTTGCAGTTTTCCTGTCCTCTTTTTTCCCTCCCCTTCATGTGGTGAGGAGTGAAAATGTTCTGTTTCTCAAGTGAGATCTCTGGATGCTGTAACTAACCAAAAAACATATATTTAGGGACCAATGGAGACACAAAAGTGCAGATATTAGTAATTTCTACATAACACCAGCTCTCTTGGTTGCTGGTATTAGGAAAAGTATTTGTGCTCAGAGGCTGAAAATTCACTGAATGAAGAACCAACCTGTGATTTCCCCTGCAATAGAAAAGACACATTTGGAATGAAAGGGCAAACACTCTGATGATGGTTATTTTTCTAAAAGAAAATGTCTATTTTTCCCTATCATTGGCAACAACAAACATCAAGAAGGATGCAGAATGATGTCGTGGAACTCAAACTTTTTTCTGTGATACACTCTTTCCATCACACTGTACCTCACTGTTTATACAGCTTCAGGGAAGTACAGGAATGGGGTGGAGAGATCATGATACGTCTCTGCTTATTAAAGCAGAGTCCAGGTGAACTTAACAGACACCATTGTGACAATTCCTCTTCCCAGAATCACTCAGAATCACAGAGGGAGGAAGGGTCTGGTTCACCAGGTTCAACTCCTTGCTCAACCAGGGCCAACTAGAGCATCTTGTATGATGTCCAGGTAACTTTCGAGTATCTCCACTACCATCTCCTCACCTACCAAACCATTTCATCACAGAAGGCTGTCACATTTATCAAATGTAACTTTCCCTCTGTGAATCCATGCTGACATCTCCTGATCACGTTTTTGTCCTTTGTGTGCCTGGAAATGGTTTCCAAGACTAGTTGTTCCATCATCTTCCCAGAGATTATGGTGAGCCTGTCCAGCCTGTAGTTCTTTGGGTCTTCCTTTTTGTCCATGAAGATAAGAATGGTATCTGTTGCAGCTGAATTCACTCGTTTGCTTTTTGTTTGTTTGTTTGGTCGGTTTTTTCTTTCTGGGACTTAAAGAACTCCCAGGGGAAATTTTAGACTGTGAGACAAGGAGGAAGAGAACTAGATTTAAAGAGATTTTTTAATGGGAGGAATTTGGATTATCTGATGCACATCTTAATTGATGAGAGGGAAGGGGATACTCATTCCGTGAGTGTATTCTGGCACATGTAGATTTTTTTCACGATGCCAGTGAATGCCAGTGGGCAGCACAGAACTAGTGAAATGATTTTGACACCTTGGAAGATCATCCAGCTGAAGCCAAAGCAGTGAGCAAACTGAAAAAAATATAGATTATTCTTTTTCATGTGTGGGGATTTAAAGAGTTCCTCTGCTCTGTTCTTCCAGATGGGAAGAAGCCTTCTAGGAGTACCAGACATTTTACAACAAACCTGCAGCAGCATTTCAAGAGCTCAGTTGTACTGGGAGTAACAGCTTTCCTCCTGACAAGCTCAGGTGATGGGATAGAAGAGACAGCAAAATCAACTATGTTAATTAAAACATTCCTGTTACTTCATTGTATGAAAATTATTGGTTAAATTGACAGTGATTGTTTATGCAGATACTCCAGGGCAGTAATAGAGTCTTAGCACAAAGAAGTAGAGATCTGACTGTTAAAAAAACTCCACAGTTCGGGGATAATTCATCAGAAGGTTCTTTCATGGCAATCTTTTTATTGCTTATTTTCTTAAATTCCAATAGTTTTCTGGTTCAGTAAAGGAAAATATGCTAATTTTTGGAAATTATTCCAAATGTCACAGTGAAAAAAAAAAAAATTATGAGAAAAGGACAACAATTTTCCCTAGGGGGCCTGAACAATCCTCTCCGTTAGCAGGAGGGAGGATTTTATTTTAACTCTTCTTCCTAAGGTAGCCATCTTTAAGATGTATCTGTTCACTAGCAGATTCAAGGAATAACAAAAATTAGAAATAAAGTCTCCTAGTAGAGAGGCCATAGCAAGAAAAAAAACAAATTGCAGGAGCTCATTTAGCAGTTCTCATTCTTCAGGTATGTCTTAACAGATACTGTCCTACCATCAGAGTGCAGGGACACAGACTGGATCCAGTCTGGATCCAGACTTGTATCATGCAATGCATATCAAAGGGAAAGCACTGAAATAAGTATTCTACCCACAGAAATACTGATATGGATAAGAAGAAACTACAAAACACAGCCTAGCTTATTAATCCTTCAACATATCTACTTTAGTTTTACAATGGAGAGTTCTACTGGTTTGGGGTCAGACTGGGTCTCACCACGAACAGCAGTGATAGGACAAGGGGGAACAGCTTCAAACTGCAAGTAGATTTAGATTAGATGTTAGGTAGAAATTCTTTACTGTGAGGGTGGTGAGGCCCTGGAACAGGCTGCCCAGAGAAGTTGTGGATGCCTCATCCTTGGCATCCTGTCTTCTAGGTTCACAACACCGTATCATACAGCTGAGGGAAGAGGGAGCTTTGAGCATAGGAACAGGTGATTCAAGTTCCAGACGACCTGGGGAAGCCTCCATTCCACACCTTAAAATGAGAAAATCCTTTTTTTCTGTCTGACTCAAATGTGGTTCACAACAGCCAAAATCCATTAAACTTCTCTCTTTCAACCTGAACTCCACATTCTACATTAAATCTAATCCAGACCTGAATTTAATTCTTTGGCTTTCCTGAACATTACACTGAAAGAGAACTTACATTTACATTATATTTCATCAAAAGGCAAAAAAAGAACCACTTCAGAAAGTGGCAACTGCTCAACAGAGTGTGTTGCAACCAAGTCTGGAGAGATCTTTTTCTTTGCATTCTAATTGTAGGTGCTTTTATTTAGTAAAGTTACAGATAAGACCTGTCTATTACAAGCCTCTGAAATCTCATTTTGCTAAAATGAAAACATATTTCAAATGCTTTGGAGAACTATTAAGATTACTGAATGCCTAGCATACTGCTTCAAGTCTCCAAGTGGTTCACTATCTTCCCCTAGGACACAGGCAAGCAGCATGCAATTATCACAGTAATTAAAAAGGTGCAATGATTCTTCTCTTAAAGACTCCTGTTTTATTAATTCTATGGTATGCTTTGGAGACTGGCATTATTTTACTCCTACCCAGCTTAATTATACTGTCATTAGTTTATCAGCATCTCTTTTTAAACCCTTGGGCCAGTTATTAGCATGTCACTTGCTAACAGTTAACCAATAACCACTACACCTTCAAAGCAGGGTCTTCTGCTATAAAAAAGCCAATTTGTAGAGACAGATTTAATATCATCATTCAATTTACATTTTTCAGTCATTTAACTCTCTGCTTTTAATTTAAGAAGGTTACTGTTTAGCTTAATGAAAACACAAATAATTCTGATGTATTACAAGACATTACCAGGTAATAAAATACTTCCAGTACATAGTTGTTTATGAAACTGAGTGCATGCTTTTAATACTAGAGAGTGTGTACCAGTGAAAAGAACAGAAAGCATATGATATTCTTAAGTATAATTAAAATTCTGGATTTCACTCCCTAGTAGGTCTGGCTGAGGAGGAGTTTCCTTTATGGCAGCCTGCATGGTGCTGTGGTTTGGATTTGTGACTAACCCAAGGCTGATACACACCAGTGTTTTAAATGTGCTTGCACAGCCTCAAGGATTTCTTTTTCCCACTCTGCTCCCCCAGCAAATACACCAGAGGTGGACATGAAGCTGGTGGGGGACACAGTGGTGACTGCTGACTCCATCTGACCAAGGGGATGTTCCATGTCACACAACATCACAGACACAAGTCAAAGGTCAAGGAAAGTAGTAGGAAGTGGGGATGTTAATTGTTCTGGTGCTTGTCTTGTCAAGTAATCAGTGTGCGTGCCAAGGCACTACTTCCCAGGATGTGGATAAGGACCTGCCTGCCAACAGGAAACAGTGAATAAATTTCCTATTTCGCTTTCTTTCCAAGTGCAGCTTTTGCTTCACTTATTAAACTGTCTTCATCTCAATCCACGAGCCTCCTTGCCTTCCTTCTGTTTTCTCCCTGTCCCGTGGCAGAGGTGAGTGAGGGTACTCGGCTGCTGGCTGCCGTCAGCTCCCCACAGCCCGTAACCCTCCAGCACAGACAGGCTCACCTACACAGCACTCAGTATTGCACTGACTGATCATGTCAGCAGATGACAGAACTATGAGAAAAACTCTCATAATTTCAAAATAACTTAAGTACTCGTGCATTAAATACAGACTTACCTTGTCTAGACAGATATTTTATGTTACGATGAAGGGCGCATTATAGTGACGCAGAAACCCTCCTGAAGGGAACTATGTTTAATTTTTGTGCTTCACTTTTGACTAAGCTGAAGTTACCTTAATCTAGTAGAGAAAATACTACATACTTAACTATTATTACAATTTAGCCGTACTGCTTTTGGTAATTCTCATGAAATACTTCTTTCCATTAACGAGAGGAAGAAAAAAGTCCTAAAATAACATCAAAGAATTAGTACTTGCGTAAGTTTGCATCTTTAAAACATACAACTGGGATTCTGACAGCAACCATGTTTTGTTTTGTGTTTGACATCACACTAATTCAGTTAAACTGAAATGACATTTATTCACTGGCAGGTGGCCAGGTGACTTTACAAAAGTATATGCAATGGAAATATATCATTGTTTCTGTTGAAGTATGTAATTTTTCCTGTTATAAAGGCAAGTAAAACGAAGTCCTTCTTTAAAAAACTAGAAATAATATGCTAATACCACTTGGTACTACCATTTTCCTCTAGGTACACTCCTGCCTATCTTCCACCAGCTTTACAGCAGCAGACAGAAGATTCATAATACTGGGGGAAAATACTTATGACCAAAGAAAATCCAGGTCACAGTATCCTCTATTATTTTCTGAGCAGCTGAATCCCAAACTAGTATCACTGCCAGTCTTACAGAAAATTATTGTACAATTGCTTTTGTGTAATAGGTGTACTTCAGATGTTATTACAATCAGAGGTTAGCTCTACTAATTATAGCATCCAAAACAGGAACCAGGATTGCTAACATGCACCAGAAATTATACTATCTCATTTATTAAAAAGACATGCTGTCAGTCACTCAAGAAAGAAGTCCTCTGCTAAACCTCATCTGCTGAGACTCAACAGTGAATGCTTTTGCCGTTACACAGGATCTCTTTCCACTTTATCTACAAGTTTGATGTGACATTGAAAAAAAAAAAGCATGCACAGCCATGATTTCATCTACAATCTATAGTGGCACTGAAGGTGGCTTTCAAGGTCATTGTTGCTGGAAAATGCTAATAGGTTATACTTAAAAACATTCAGTCTTCATTCCTGCAGCCTGTTGGTTTAAGATAAACAGTTAAAACTGCTAGTGAAATAACTTATGTCTTCAGCCCTAGAAAGATGCCTACAACTTTCCTATCACTTCTGAGTACTCACCAGCACATTTTGTTCTTGTTTTGAGAGCTGGGCCAGGAGATCCTGTTCCTCCTTCACCTGGTCTTGTAAGTAATACACTGATTTCATATTCTGTATCAGGATCTAGGTGCCCAATCTTATAGCTCGTGGAGTCCACAGGCTGTATGTCATACCAGCTTCCACTTGAAGTTCGATACTCAACTTCTCTTTGAATAATGGGTCCATCCCCATTGATGGAATTGGCATTCAACTGTATCCAGAGGTAAGTTGCACCCACTGAGGACAGCTGAGGTGGAGCAATGGGAACTGGTGGCTCTGAAACACAGGAAGTTACAAAAACAAGCAATGATTATACTTCCATTCTTTCTAAAACACTGAAATAAGCAATGGGTTTTGTACTATATTAGAGCTGAACACTGCATAAAAATAAGGATGTGAAGAAATCACCACTGCAGATTGACTTATTTTCATTAAACTGCAATATTCAGATTCTTTTGTTTATGCACTTGGGGCATTTTAACATGAAGCTTTTTGGTTTATACCCCGAAACTTCAAACCAGGTGCAAATGGAATTCTATTCACTAGATATTACATGGCAACTTCCAATTTAAAAAGAAAGATAATCTCAGGTTTTCCTATACAAATACAGTTCTTACTGGATGTTAATATTAATCCTACACAAAACTAACATTTTCAAGCTCAAGTTTATGTTATAGACTATCCTTAGACATAATCAGAACAGTAATTTCTGCAGGAAAACAAAATTAATTTTTTATTCATTATTTTTCATGTACTTAACTATGCAGCCTTCATATTTTCAGACTTCTATGTAAGCAGAATAAGGATAGTAATTTTCCAAATCCTCGACTTGGTTAAAATGAAAGACCTTCTACATGAAAGCTGGAGGATTTCTTGAGTTTTTACTGGGAGTCTGATTCCACTTCACATAATGTCTATCTTCACTAGCTACTACACAGAAGCTGTACTCTGCATCACAGAGCAAGCATGCCTGTGATAACCTGATGGTTTGGATTCTAAAGATTTTAAAAGAGAGTAAAATTTTAAAACCACTTTTATTTACTCTGTGATGGGCATCTCATTTTAAATTATACTGCTGAAATAATTTGCAGACGTCATCTCTTTTTAAAGGTAAATGACAAATTCTTTTTTTTTTCCTATTGGTTAAATTACTTTGCTGTTTCATGCACCATATCTGCAAAAAACTTGCCTTCCCATTGCCTAAATATATTCAAGTAGAATGAAACCATGTCACTGTAATAAGGCACTGTTTGATCCAATATTCGCAACATATCTATCAGCAAACACTGCCACCTTCTCAAGGCTACACAGAATATGTAATGAATGCAGGACATCTGTCTTCCCTAAGCTTTGGATTCAAATTTCTCCTCTTCTGCTAAGCATTTCCCTGTGTGTTGAGATACAGGCAGTCAAACAGACAAGAAGCTGAATTTATATATTTCATCATTTCCTCATGGACTTCAAAGTCACAGCTAAAGAAAAGAGCATAAAAGAAAAAAGCTAAGGGAGAAAGGATCTCTGGAAAGCATTCAATATTTCCTAAGAAATAGAAGAATTGCTATTTTAGCAAACATATAATTATCCTACAGAATGCTACCCTTTTTCATTTACAGAAAGAGTAACTCAGAGCACGAAGTACCCTGAAGATTAGCTATGCCTCAGATAGATGGTGTTTCTAATTAGCAGTGTGCACTTGTATGCAGGCTTCGATCTGTGCAATATGTCAGCAATTGCTGAAATACAACACTACAAACCAGCAAACACAGGCATCATCACCCTGTGTTTTCACCTTAACAAAACTGATTACTATCATGAAGAACGAGATACAAAGGGCAACAAAGCAGAATACTTATCTACGAATTATTACTAATTGGAACAGACATAAAAATAGCTTAATATATTGTGGTAGATTCCAATACATCAAGAATATTGTATAGATTTTCAAATCAGTAGGGAAAATGTTGTTTTATGTCAATAGCAATATATGGCAAACTCATGTCATTGTTGAGTTAGAAACATACTGCAGTTTTATTGAAACTATCCTTCCTAAAGTATATGAACTCTGGCTTCATACAGTGATAACATGTCTGGAAACAAGTTCTGACTTGACTCAAAATGATTTAGCATCAATTTAAATCATTAGGCTGTTTTGTGAACCAAGACATGAAATGGAACTTTTATAGAGCATCCTAAGGCATTTACTTAGCCATGCTGAAAGAACAGTTAATTACTTTCAAGTTTCAAATGCTACTAAAGGCTGTTGAAGTGCCATTCAAAATGCAAACTCAGGAGTTAGGTCACTAAGGTTAGTGGTTACACCAATTCATTCCAAATATTACAAGTACTTGAAACAGACAGTATTTTATTGTCTTTTTATACCTCAGGGCATGTTTTTCATTCCTCTGTGACCACAATGCAAAAGGTTAATGCAAGTTGCACTATTTCAGGAAAGCCTGCATATACTGGGGCTTCATACTACTAACATAGTTTAATACTAAGAGTTGTCTTCTTACCAGAGATTGAGACTACATACAATCAAACTTCCATTACAAATATGATGCTCATATTAAGGGACTGGTTAAAAACATGAGACTCAGTTAAGCAGATTCTTTAATACAAACATTATATATGCAAATACGACGAACCGATTTCACGACTGACATATGAAACTTATTATTAATTTATTCCTTCTTTGGACAGAATGATTTAATTTTTTTAGAATGCTGGGAGTTTGAATCACTTCATCAGGTAAGTACCACAGTGCAGCGCTACTGTCTTTCACTAAAAGCAGTATTCCTGGTGGCCTCTGGGACAGTCTCAATTAAATACCATGCAAGTTGATACTTTTATGAAATGGTACAATAGACCTGAGATTTTACAGCTGCGTATGTTCAAGGAAGGAATTTCAACTGATAGCAGAAAGAAGTTTGTAGCAGTGGCTATTTAGTACAATGACGTAGCTTACAGAGGAATTCTTCCTTGCAGACCTCTCCTAGGCGAGTAAACAAGGCAATTCAGTACTGTGAAACCCCTTCAAATGTAGGTTTAAAACCCAGAATGTTAACTCAAAAATAAGATGATAAGTTTATCCGTGTTTTTGAATTTTACACCTTTTAGACTTCGGACAGACATGTGACCTCTTCTTGAATTCTCTGACAAATGACAATGGGCACAACCACTTAGAAAATAGTGGCTACCTTACAAAGGCAGAGCTCTGAAGATGACAGAAAGCTTTAGGCAAGTGCTCTCAGGTTAACCTACGTAATAATCTATATTAAATATGAGAAAAAGACAGACTTTATGGCCCTTCTTTCACACAGAGGATAAAACCGAATGTAGCCATACATGAATGTAAACTATTTATTCTTATACATTTCTTTATTAATTGAAAACAGACTTGAAACTGCAACTCCTTCATTTAAACTGCTTTGTACTTAAATTATACAGATTTTTGGAACATTTTCTATAACATCTTAACATCTTTATGCTTTGCAGTTCTTTTAAAATTTTAATTGGGAGGGGAAAGGCATCACACTGAGATGCCAGGGGAGATAATGTAAATCTCTAAGATTTAAGTGAGTTAAAGAAGACAAAACCCGACATTTCTTCTCTGTTGCTCAGAATCGCTATCTTGAAAAATGACAAAATCTACTTCCTCATTTTACGCACATGCAAGTATGTGTATATGTTTATCTTCCACTCTTTGTCGCAGAATCATAGAATCGTTATGGTTGAAAAGGACCTCCAAGACAATCTAATCCAATCAAACACCACCATCCCAGCTAAGCCACAGCACTAAGTGAATGCTTTCAGGTACGTGGAACCCACCACCTCCCTGGGCAGCCTGCTCCAATGCTTTATCATCCTTTCAGTGAAAAAATTCTTCCTGATGTGCAACCTGAAACTCCTCAGCACAGCTTTACACTATGGCCTCTTGTCCTGTCACTTGTTCCCTGGGAGAAGAAGCTGACCCACACCTGGCTACACCCTCCTTTCAGGCAGTTGCAGAGAGTGATAAGGTCACCCCTGAGCCTCCTTTACTCCAGGCTAAACAACTCCAGCTCCCTCAGCCATTCCTCATAGGACTCACTCTCCAGACCTTTTACCAGCTCTGTGGCCCTTCTCTGGACACGCTCCAGCACCTCAATGTCTTTCCTGTAGTGAGGGGCCCGGAACTGGACACAGCACTCGAGGTGTTGTCTCACCAGTGCCAGGTACAGAGAGATGATCCCTGCCCTGGTCCTGCTGGCCACACTATTCCTGATACAAGCCAGGATGCCATTGACCTTCCTGGTCACCTGGACACATTGATGGCTCACGTTCAGCTGCTGTCGACCAGCACCTCCATGTCTTTCTCTCCAGCTTTTACAATTGATGTACTTCTGATTTTCACCTACCTTCCCTCTCATTTCAAAACACCTCTCCATTTGCCTTTCCTTTCAATCCCAACACTAACAACCTCATCTGGGTATGCAGCTTCTTGTTCTTGCACTCCTCACTCTCCACATTGTGCATCTCACCATTTCACTCTCAAAGTGCAAGGATTCAGCAAGATGGAGGGCTGAATACTAAAAGCACACAAATGGTAAGCTCACAGGTTTTGATTCCTGTGCCTGGATCCACACTATTCCAGAGGAGCTCAGATCAGTGCTTGCATTTAAATTCCATACACTGTACCTAGAATTTACGGGGAATTTGAGAGGTTAACTCAAAGAAGTCTCAAGGTCTTATTTACTGATTTGTAAATGTTTGATTATGTTTGAGAGGAGATTTTCACGTGAACAGAGAAACAGCATTCTTGACATAACTAGTATCCTCCTGAAAAAGTACTACTGCTTCGAAGTCCAGAGTCTTTAGCAGTTTCCTATGACAAGTTTGCTAAGATGGATGAACTTTATCAGCTGTTTTGGCTGCAGGTTTTCTCAAAACCTTCAGGCTGAGGCACACACCCACACTGAAAAATACAAGTTTCATGTCAGTTTGCTAAAAATTGAGCATCTGAAAGAAGGACTTCATGATAGGAATTGTTAGGCAACCATAAAAATAAGTCCTAATGCCAGCACTGTTTGTAAAAAAAAAAAGAGTACAAACAGAGTGATGGATTCAGCATGAAAGGTTAGTTGGCAGACAGCAAAAACAGATGTATATTTAATGTATGAGAATAATTCAAACCACAGATAAGTACTCGTTAATATTTTCTTTGGGTGTCTTGATGTCAAAATGACTTTGCCCTCCAGAATAAATTCTTTGCTCTAGAGGTCCTGAAGAGGTTTGGTTCTGTTCCCAGTGTTAAATTTTCCATTTGGAAAATGCAGACATTTAAGCTGCCAGCATTACAGATGGCTACCCCTCTATGCCCTTGCTTAAAAACCTAACCAAACTCCTTTTAACCAATTTGACACCTATGTTTACCTTGTTTGAACTCAATAAGCAGTCTGAACTCTGGAATAATCTGATGTCTGCTAGACAGGCTCATTCTGTTCTCCTAAATCTAATCTGTGTTGGACCTGCCCACTATCAGAAAACCAACCCAGGGACTGTGTGTAGAACTCTAATTTACTTCAGCAAATACATTTAATCAATTCCACCCTACTATTTTCCTTTTGCTCAATGTTTGATTACTTTTATGCCATCTATTAGATACGAACTGATGTTTTTTACAGTAAGTGGGTGATCTGACAAGGCCAATTTCATGTCTCCCATTAGATGAAGTGACATTTCAATCCAATTCTCTGACAAACTTAGATGAGGATACTGTGCAGTTTGAGCACACACAAAGACAAGGCACTTGTCTTCTCAGCCTTTCTTATCAGAGCAAACACTCAGTTAAATTGAAAACCTCCCCTTCAGGATTTATTTAAATAGAGCAATCAATACTTTATTCACCATCCTCTAAAAGGCATATAAGCTAACACAAACAAAAAACCCCCCTTATTTTCTACTTCTTGTTTAAGGCCAGACTAATTGTTTACTGACAGGCTTTTTCTCATTAACTAGGCAATATTCATGCTTACAATTATTTAGTAAGAGAACTGACAGCTCTTTAACTGTGCTTTTTTTTCCCTCCATACTGATGAAACCTTGCTATAATGTGCCTGCTCAGGTAAAACAAGGAAGACCAAAAAAAAAAAAAAGAGAAAGAGAGCACCTGGCAGTTTCTTATGTACCTCTGATTTTCAAGATTTCATTCCTATTCCTTTGTGATTTCAGGTTTGGTTTGGAGCACCTGATACCAGCAGCCCTTCTGCCCACTACAGAAGTTCTGGTACCTGGTCTCCAGTGCCACACAACATCATGCCACAGCAGCACTACAAACCTTAAAGATCTTTACACACGTAATTGGAATCTACTTAGACTAAGTCCCTATTTAGTGAAACTATGTCTACAGAGAAGCAGAATTAATGTTGTACGGAGTTGTAACCCACTCTACTGTGTAAACATCCCTACTTAAAAGCAAATATATTTTGAAAAAAGCCCTATTCCCTTGCAGGACATACTTTTTGCAACTTGAGTTACACATTCAGTAACCAGAATGAAACAGAGCACAGTAAGTGTGAAGAACTGATTCTCTTTAACTTACAAATGCTCCCTTTGACTCTCCTGTCATTCAAGCAATATAATTCCAAGGAAATTCCTCTTAAGTCAGTTTAGTTACACCAGCGTAAATTAGAAGAGAATTAAATTCATTGTTTGTAACAAAAAAGGGGGAGTAATTACACCACTGTTTCTACACATACTATTATTAAGCCATCAGTAATTCCAAAGTATACTAAACATTACATGCAGTGTGGGCATATGTACATTCTTCATGATTTATTGATGGTAATGGATTTAAAAAAAGATATAGCTGCACTGAAATCAACCCATTATCTTTGAAGTCTGCTAACTGACATTCCAGAAAAGCTGCTAAAAATTAGGAAACACAATTTCTTAATTATATGCCATCAATAAGAAAGCACATTTACTAATTAGCCCCTAATGCTGCTATTGCAGTACAGTCATCTAACATTTTACAGCACAATGTTTAAAATGGGTCTTTTTAGGTCAGAAGGGATGACCTGCAGGTGGTCTCATAAAAGCTCCAACACAGGCAAAGGGGATTACCATAATTACTTTGCCACTCTACAAGTAGTTAATGGGATTACACCCTAAGGCTATCTACTCCCTCACAGTGCCCAATGCAAATTTTCAGAACGAATCCGGGTAAGCACAAATGCTTTAATGATACGCTTCATAATTTCATCTATTGCACCTCAAAAGGAGCACTAATAAATTAAAACACCCTGAATCAAAGAAACTGAGAGAAAACTAACTTCTTTGGTTTCCTGTACTTCTCCTCACTGAGGCAGTAACTCCTCCCTCTGCCTCCTTCAGGCAGTTTTCCTTCTTCTGTATTTTCACTGTTGGTAGATCCGAAAGATGCTGCATCATTCCAACTGGGGTTATGGCCCATGCTTCCTTTCTTTGCCGACTTTCGTATGTATCTACTTTTGGCCATCTCCTTTGTTTCCTTTTCACGCTTGGACCAAAATAACCTCATCTTTTCCACCATGTCTTATAATTATATTCTCATCTCACCCACCGTATTTGTTTCTTTCTTCATCTGTCCATTCAAATAGTTCATCTAAGTTTTCACACTACAATTTGTTTTGTCTAGTTATTTTCACACACTGGTTGCAACATCTTTCTCTTGTCTTGTCCTGTTTCTCTCCATTTTCTCCACAACACATTCACTAAAACAATATTTTTGCTTTGTGAAAATGGTTTATTCTTCATTATGGCTCTCTTGCATCTTCTTCTACTGATGACGGATTACTCCCCAATCTATTTACATTTAAGTGTTGCCCAAAGTTTTTAAAGTTTTTAAAAACATCCCTCGATATACCAAACCAAAATATGTGTTTTATGTGTTCACTTTAATGCAAATCTTCCATATTTTGTAGTAAGTATATTTTTAGAATACAATCGCCACAAAGGAGGCGAGTAGCCATTATTATGTTCATACTTTAAATAAAAGCTTGTAAAGACATATAGGTCTAAACAGTGCATTTTGGGGAAATATTTATTACAACAGTCAACAGGTACCTAGTTAATTAGCCTGGCTTTTTCTGTGATTCCCTTGTTACAGCTGGATAGACTCTTAAGATTTACATAACCAAAATCTATTTACTGAACCTCTTACCCAGTTTAACAGGCTATGGGTGACATTCTTACTGCATTAGCAACTGCAAGTCCTTATTCCACGCACTGAGCATGCGAATACCGATTTGCATGATGAAATACCTTTGACTATCAGTTCTGCATAGTTGGATACACCAACTCCTCCCTCCGTCCGGATCATGCAGCGGTAGTTGCCAGCGTCCCGCTTCGTGGCATTTACCACACTGAAAAGAGCCACAAACCGTCGAGCGTTGAACACCTTTATGTCCTTCAAAGGTGCATCCCTTACATAAATACCCTACGCAAAGAAACAAAAATAAGAATTATTAGTCATAATTAAAAAAAAAAATAATACTGACAACCGATTTTAGTTCTCTCAAGTTCCCCAAGAGGGGAGGAAAGATAAAAGCAGAAGTCTGTATGTTACTTTTACAGGTGAGAATGAAACTTTCCTGCCTTCCCATGTGAGTTAAATCGTGAGTGGGCAACCATTAATCCGTAACAGCTCCTTTCAAATCTTTATAGACCAACTAATAGAAAGATTTAAGAGACATGTAACATTTACTTGCTTAGCTTGTTTTACACAAATATTTAAATTTATTTCTTTTAGAGAAACATGAGACCCAGCATAGTCAGCCTGTGCTTTCTCTTACCTCCCTGCATCTGCTACTTGGCATTGGCATTGTGCACATACGCAGCTGCACAGAGACATCAGCGAATGGTTCTCATAGCAGCAACCACAGAAGGGGTTATCAGCGGTAGAAGACACCAGGCACAGATTTACCAGGCAAATGACCAGCAAGGCTGAAGCTTTCTCCACCTCTCAATTCCTCAGCATGAGACTGAGAACTAGGCAGGCTCTACTTCAGTGCCGTGTCCTGCTCCCAATTCAACATATTACACGTATGGCACAAGAAAATGAGCCCTTTAACCGCCGAGGAGCGCAAGAAGCGAGAAAGGGAGGGGAGAAGGGAGAAGAGGGCAGAGATGACAACTTGCCATGTCCTTTGACACAAAGACAATGGCAGAGAGATTTGGCTCTCAGATCCTCATCAGAACTCAAGCTCACCAGTCCATGAAATAGGGTATGTGCACTATAAACACTCAAAAACCCTCAGAAAAAGTATAGTGATCAAATTTTGAGAGCTTGATGAAACTGAAACCAACCACCAAAATCTACTGACAACACTGACCCAAACAAGCCAACAAGAGAGATGCACTTTTCATACAAAGATACATATTTCAACAAACAGAAGACTGCAGCCACTATCAAAACCTGGAAAGAAGCTGGAAAACCCCAACTAGCACCTCACAAAAACTACTCTCTCCAGAAAGGCACGTGCACAGTCTGTTGCTATGTAATGATACCAGGTATGTTTAGTGGGTTTCTCTGACTTGAGGAGCTTCAAGCAGGTCTAGGGTCCTGCATTATTATGCTTCTGTAAATCAACAACATAGCTTGTGATGTCTTTTCTTCTGCCCTAGAGTTTGTAGTTTTTCCAGCAGAATTTAAGATATACAGAAAACACCAATCTCATTTATTATGATCTTATTTACCACTGTATTAGAAGTACCCTTGAAATACCAGTTACAACAAGGGAGTTTTAAACACTGCTCATACAAAATTAAACTAATCCATAAATCACAAAACCAACTCAAAGTTAACCATGTTGTTAATGCCAAAGAAGCAGTACAATTAATGATAAATACTGATTCCCATGAACAGTAAGGTAGAGCCATTTCCTCTTCAAAAGCAACATTGGTGATGCAAAGCTTATGTAAAAAAAAAAAAATGCTTGTAAGACGCCTGAAGAAGAATGCACTATTGTGACTTAAAAATTACTCAGTCATAAATTATTACTTGAGAATTACTTCAGGGAGTTGACAGCTCCTTAAAATTCCTTCAAGTCTGAGCTGCCAATAAACCAGCTTCTGTGATGTGGCATGGCAGTTACCAAAAACTGAACTTGGAAAGGAACACTTCAAACTACTGTTTCAAAACGACTATTTTTACTGGTTTTGCCACTGTAATATCCTTCTAGCAAGAATGGCTGCAGACAGCAGGAAGTATGCAGTGGGTTAATTAGGATTTTGGAGAATGAATATTTCTTAAAAGCAACATTATTGTCTTAGGTAAGACAATAACTTATTAATCCTAATTATCAGAACTGCTGATCAGTCACAAAACATAAGGCAATTTAAAAACGCTACTGCAGCTTTCAGACTCTTTAAGGATCCTATACATAGCCAAGTCACATGGTTACATTACATCCACCCACACCAATTTTCCCTTTTTTTCTAGTCGTAACACCAGGAAGCCTTATGTAGGTTATTTTGTCCTGCCAAGAAATAGCGTAAGTTATCCTCTAGGGAAAAACATACTGCCACACGCTGATTAATTCTAGTACCTAAACTAGCTCAGCTCACTTAGAGTGTGAACAAACTCCTCTGCACTCCAGCCTGCACGCTACATCCACCCTTCCACGTGAGGCACCTGCATTCAGGATTTACCAGGACTCTTAGAGTTACAACACAACTGAAGAACTGTGTAAATATTTTAAAAATAATTTGTTGCTGCTCCCACCCAACAAAAGCTACAGGATGCTGTTAAAGGGAGAAAGAGGTGAAGGAAAAGGAATAGGCAATGCCATGAGACTGTAGTTCACAGTTCATGAAGAGGGTGGGAACCATGGAAAGATACGATGCACACACAGTCCCCACTGGCCCCACACAGAGAACTGTCTCCTACCACAGTGTCCCTTCAGACCTCCCAGTGACTGGTAGAATTCCTGAACTATACAGTCTTGGTCTTCACATAAACTGCCTGGAGTCCATGATAGGAACCGCTCAAATACCCAGTCCCAAAGGACGTATTTCCCATCCTTTTCATGCGTATTTAGAACACAAATTGGAACTAATCAATGCATTGTAGCATTTACAATAAATTATTATTTCACTTGGGTCCCATAACCTTTTTCACCTTCTGCTGATTCTTGAACACACTAATCTCGCCTGATTTCGAATGTTTTAACTGCTGTTCTACAACAGGAAATCTTAGCTTGATCAATTAATTGACTTACATGGCTTTGTGACACACACCATCCATTCACATACCAGTAATTTTAACTGAAAAAAGAGAAGTCAAAGCTCATTTCAGTGGCACACATTATTTTGTTCAAATGAACAAGCTACACAAGCTTTAAATGTAACTCGGCTCTACAGAGGATTTGAACATTTTCTGCCCTCTACCAACATCCGGATGAGAGAAGGTTTTTAGTGGTGGCTTCAAAATTCATGAAGGAGCTCTGGAATAAAAAGCCTTTATTAATATCACTGTAACAAACCTGTAAAATATACGTGAGATTATTATCAATAAAGATTATCTTGACTGACTTCTCTTGAACATTACAAGCTCATGGAGGCAAGGTGTAGAGTCTCTAATTATATGCTAGAACTCAAATAGTCCCACAAAAATCACTAGCATGACATTTTCTACTAGAACTCAAAGGAGAAGAAAAAAGCCCAATTTTTTCTTTAGTCTCTTTGGGGAAAAATATTTTCCAGGAAAATACAGTGTCTGGAACAGACAAAGACTAAGAAACATAATTGCTTTACGTTCCACAAGAAAAAATACAGCCCAAGAGAGCAAGTTTTCCCTCTCTTTCAGGACAACAGCAAATGCGTAGGAGAGCTGCCTAATTGATTTAAGCCTAAGCATAAAGGAATAGTAATGAAGGTAATGAATTCAAGTATAAGAAAATTTCAATCTATAGGCATTGGAGAAGACAGTTAGAAAGGCTGCACAGAAAAAATAAAATAAAAAAAAGAATCCCACACCTATAACCCTGCCCGAACTCTTATTTCAGCAACAGACAAATGGCAAAAGACAATTTTTAGCCTGGAAAAATGCTATTTACAATTTGATATAAGAATACAGAATCTTGCCTGTTTTAAGTGTACCCACACATCCAGCTTCGCTCCCTTCATTTGTGATTCACGTTCTGTTCTCCCTGGCTTACTGCAGTGACTTCAGTAAGCTACCCAGGTACAGAAGTACTTACTTCTATGTGTTAGTTCACTATCTGAAATTTGAGGGAGAATGTGATAATTTTTTTTCCCCCAGTGTTTAATAGGCCCATTTAAGCTCATTGTATGATAAATTACAAGCTCTCAGTGCTGACTGTCAACAGCTATTTCATTTAGAAAGGCTAAAAATAACATATCAAAAGAACATTTGTTTATTAAACATATTAGCACATCCCGCTACAATTCCTTTATGAAGAATTATTTTTAGTAGCATTCAGAAACATAAGTTTTTAGCACTTGCTAATGCAACAATCTGAAGTCCCACAAATAAGAGTTTTCTTATGATATACTGTTTTACTAATTATAGTAATTAAAACTCTAATCTCACGGTTTTTAAGAGATTCTGAAATTTACCAGTATGTCTTGCAAACTCCCACTTTTTATGAGGAAGCCAGAGCCTTCACATCATATTTTACTGAAAATTAAACAAACAAAAAAAAAATGACAAGTTCATAATTCACTAATCCCATTCCAGAAAGGAGTATAAAATTCATGATTTACATGCAGCACTAGGGTATTAAGACCCATTAGAACAGGTTGCTGGAGCAAATCTATAGTATCCTTTTTTCTGGGTGGAGCTTATTCCTTCGGTTTAAATACAATGCAAAAATAATATGGTTCTTTTACTTTACTTTAGCCCTAATTTGCCAGACGAAGACTGAGGCTTTACTACTGATTAAGGCTGTTAGCTTTTCCTGCCTCTGGGACTTGGAGACCTGTGTGAACAGGACACTTCATTCTTTGAGAAGAGGAAACTGCTGTAATCATTTAATTCCAGACCTGCTTGGGCTACAAAGGCCACGTCCCCAGGGCAGAGCTATCTAACCTTCTTAGAACAGAAGAACTGTGACCACAAAATAAGTATTCAGATCCAAAAATAAAAATAACATACTCCATTGGCTGCTGAGAAACCTGTGCATTCTCAAATGCTCAGAGAAAGCTTTTTAAAAATACCAAATATACGTATTTAAAAATGCTATTTAAGCCAACTAATGAAAATATATAACTGGTTAGTCACTTGTAAGAACAAATTTTCTATTAAACAACAAGTTATTTAATATATAGGGATATAAAAATAAAAACTTAGTTTAACTTCAAGATATACACAGCTTGAAAAATCCATATTCCTAGTACCAGCATATTAAATGCATATAGAGATGGCTTAAAGCACTTTAAAATGCACATTATTTTTCCATTTTAGGCAAGTTAGAATGAAAATAAATAGGCTGATAGTTATTTAAATTAGACTTACAGGCTCTTTTAGGCAATGAACTAACTCTTGTGTCTTTTAAATGAACAGCAATTTAGCAGCAACAATCTATACATTAAACATTTCAGAAATATTTCTAACAAAAACGCAGCAGTAGCTCAAACACATTGAACTTCTGGGATGTTATATCCAGCACTACCACTGCAATAATCACTCTCAAGGCATGTATTAGCAATTTTGTCAGAAGAGAGTTAAAAGGAAATGTCCGTCACCCTCTGTCCATACAGGTAGATAAAGCAACTTTTCCTACATTTAATAGAAGAAAGTGTTTGCATTATCTCACTTTCAAATATGCACATTTATAAAATTGTGATTAGAGTTATACCTAATAAAACCCCCTACCAGTGGGATTCTCAAGTAACACCAGCAAAGCCAGAAGCAATTTTGTTTAAAATATGTATAAAATCTAAATCAAATAGTAATTAATACCTCACGAAAATTGCTTTGCAGAGTTCATATAATGCCAGTAACTAAGACAGTTGTCCCTACCTCTGAATTTCTAGAATTGCTTCCATAACCAAGACAACTTTTTGTCAGTCTACATCAGAGCCATCACAGATCCTGTGATTACCCTGTATTTATTCCACCTGCGTAAGTTAACAAGCATATTTCATTCAAGTAATAGGGCCATGCTGGAAAAAGATTATTATTGTCCTATTTGAAATTATTCTGCTATGAGACAGAATTGCACTCTGCATGTGTAACTAATGGGCATTCAAGCAAACTATTATTATTTTATCTTTCAAGGAAGGTTTCTCCTTTCAGTATTTTAATGTTTGATAACTAAGAGTTTTCTTCAAATCACATAGCTCTCCAGAAATCCCTGTTTATTATGACTAAGCCAAAATACTGGCTGGAGCTGTCAGGTAATACTTAAAATATTATTGAAGTTACACATCGAGTGGTCACGTTATCAAATATTAGGCACTGATATCTATTTGAAGATACAGTTACACACACAGAAAGTAAACAAAGACAATGCATTTTCTGGAGTCATTAAACTCAGTGTAATTTACCCAAAGCAGTTACTCTGTACTTATATACTGAAATTGTTTTGTATCATTCTGACAGGAGCAAATCTGTTATCATTACATAGAGATCTTAAAAGGAAAAAAAAATCAAACCAAATCCAAACCCCCATTCAATCTATTTTTTATTTTTACAGTAAATTCCAGAACAGCTATCAAGAGTTATTATGCTCTAACAATTTGTCAGTGCTCACAAAATATGTAAAATTCCAAATCTTCTTTCCATTCATTTTTAATAGCACACAGTAGAATACAAAATGAGTTGTAGGAAACTACAGACTCAGAAACATCTGGAGAAAACAGAGTACTAGGAAATATCTCTA
This sequence comes from Atrichornis clamosus, assembly GCA_013400975.1. Taxonomy (NCBI): domain Eukaryota; kingdom Metazoa; phylum Chordata; class Aves; order Passeriformes; family Menuridae; genus Atrichornis; species Atrichornis clamosus. The sequence continues at coordinate 231,883 of WBMZ01000356.1, forward strand.
AGAGGGAGTTTAATACTTCAGATAAAAATTATGGCAATGATCCATGTATCTGCTAAGTATTTTGTTGAACTCGCAGCCCTACTTATAAAGTCACTTAATCTAACATTGTATCTCAATTTTTTGAAGTATGCAACACTTAGTATGTCTCATCATCTTTCTATTTGTTTTAAAATTCCACGAGCTGGGATGAACACCTTGCTAAAACCTGAAGAGAACATACACAGGATTTTAAATACTCTGGGGCTTGGCGTTCTGCAGATGCCAGGCTTATGGAGAGGCTGGGAAGGAGCTGAGAAGAAGTGATGAGAAAATGAGAAAGTAGAGTGCATTGACTTCATTTTCACGGGAACACACAATACAAAGCATAGTCATGCAGGTATTTGTCTGCCTTTGCTATGCAACAGGAGACTTAAAAACCGGTGCACTAGTGTCCTGCACTCCCTTCACTGCAAAAGAGTTAACGTGGAAAGAAAAGCAGCATGAGGTGGAGAAACTCCAACATGCAAGTTCTGGTGACAGCCTGAAGTGTATTCCAAAGTTTAAAACAACGAGAATAGCAGGCACAACCAAAGCAATACTGAATCCTACAAAGCAGGTAAGGAAGAAGCAGCCAAGAAAGAAGCACACATAGATTTGATGATGAGAATCCATGCCAGCTTAAGGGCTCAGCTACTGCCTCATGGAAAGACTCTTCCAAATGGGAGAAATGAATGGAGAGCAGAGAGGCAGAACAGAAAGCTGTAGTAAACCCCTCAACAGTGAGAGTGTAACTGGTGAATAAAGACAACTACAGCAGTAATAATCAGTAGTAAGGAAGGCACAAGTTGGTTCATTTAACAGGGAAGCTGATAGATGTAGAGGGGTTTGGCTGGAGGTGTTCTGGTCTTAATTAGTGAGTCAGTTATAGTAATTAAGTCGCAGCTTAACAGCTCCCATCCCCAACACTCACCTTCCCCAGTGCTCTGTTTCCTTCCCATCATTTTCCCTTTGGATTTAATTTAAACTTTACTTTGGTTCTCCTTGCTTCAAAACAGCTTCAACAGCCCTTATTCTTTAAAAAAAAAAAAAAAAAAAAAAAAAAAAAAAAAAAAAAAAANAAAAAAAAAAAAAAAAAAGAAGCCTCTCCTCAACTCCAATTGGAACAAGATGCCTCCCAGCAGTAAGTTTGTACATTTTACCTACAGTATTCATGGTAAAGGTCATTATTTCTTCCTCCCAATGGTCCAAGACATAGCACAGAAAGCTTATTGAATTTATTTCACCAGTTTCCTAATTCTTATGTGTCCTTAAGTGATGCTACTGCCGCTGAACAGTGCTTCATATCGAGGCAGTCTTCAGGGTCCAGAAACAGGCGCACATACTGCACTCTGGAAAGGAAAGCTGAATTTAACCAGCCCCCTGTGGCACAGGTCAACTGTTTCATTATCTTGGATCTGTTAATCACCATGTACTATATTATTTAACACTCCAGAATAACTGGAAGACTAACACATAACACTGAGCTTCTGGAAAAGGGAACACTTCTTGGGTTACTTCATTTTAAAAATCAGACAAGATTTTCAAAAAGGTTTGACTGATAAAGGGAATCCCAGAACAACTTTTACTACGGATCACTTCATCAAATGAGAATATATATGGGGACGGAGGAAGGGATAGGTTTATGTGTATCCCCTCTCACTTATGTCCATAATTGTCTGCAGGTAAGCACATTTTCTGCAAATCAATGTAGTCTATACATTAATATTTATAGCTTCTGAATACCTGAGATACAGATCTAAAACAGAAAAAAAGCAGGAAGAAACAAGAACTACTACCTTTTACCAGAAGTGTTTTGTCCAGAGTCCAAGTTTTAGATCATTCTTGTAATATAAAAACAGTAATGGCTCTCTTCCATGGTACTTCCGACACTTTGTAGATATAACATGCAACTAGGCATCTTCAGCAAATGTGGAAGATCTAAATCTACTAATTGTTCAGGTTACTGGCAAACAAACTTTGCCAAGCTCTCTCCAGCTCTTTTACGGTTTTGCAGTGTTGTCCACAACGAAGGTCCCAGTGGATTTAACAGAGTTCACAGCGCACCTCTAAAAGCAAAGCTTCACAAATTTTTTAGATTTACTTTTTCTCTCAAATCTGTTTTGGACACCAAAGGGACAGAGGATTAAGAGCAATATTTTTGTGATTAAAAGGTTTTTTCAAGACCAAAATTTTAATGCCTCTATTAAAAGTTTTCAGACTCCATACTGCCTCCATAAGCAGGAACAATTGTATACAAGTTGGAAATTAAATACATATTTCAGTGTCACAGGCACACTCTTGGCAGAGCAGACTCCACCTCTGCAGACAGGTGATGAAGAAAAGCCTTGGGAGAACACTACTCATCATCACTCCTTGCAACCTGATGGATAACCAACACCACTACAGAGATAAGCACATCTCTTCCCTCTCTCTACAGTATTTTCTTCCTACTGCATCAAAGGTTGCTTAGGTTTTATTTTAAATAATCGTATTTGCTCACATCCACTAAAGTTTCTTTTGTGGCATCATTACCAATATGGTCTGTTGTGCTCACTGACCTGAAGAGTTTCTGATTTAAGGATTTTGAGTAATGTCATAACATAAAACTTCACAGCTGCTTCAGTCAGGTATTTTCACCGGAATCCAACTATTTTGGATAACAACATTTACTTCCATTACATTTACACCATTCAGGAATGATGGGGCTGGCAGATGAGGACAGAAGGGACATTTACGCTTCCATTTACCCTCACCTAAATTATTTTAGTATTAATAACAAAATTCGCAGACATTTCCTCATTGTTACCAACATGTGGCTTTTTTTGTACCAGGCATGGCAGTCTGGCTGGATTGGGAAGCTCACCCTGCTGGCCAGGCTTCTTCAGTGTTTCTCACCGAGAGAATACAAGGTTTATTTTTGCCTCCACTGTTACAGGGGCACCATCTCACACAAGTCCTGCCAGGCTACAGATTCAGAGCTGCCACTGCACCACCAGGCATTTGAGTGTTTTCAGCTGTGCATGTCACTGGTCACGGTCCAAGAGTGAGGAGAGTACACAGCACCTGATGTACCACTTAATGTCGCTGAAGCTAACCCGTAACAGAAAACACAATGTCCAAGGGGGAAAGTCATCTTTAATGCACATTCCCACCACTCTCCCAACACAGTCAGCGGCACACAGTTTACTAATAAAATCACTGGACTCAAAGGGTTCTGCCGGTCAGCTCCGAAACCTCACTGAAGTCAAAACACTTCACAGATACATTGATTTCAAGATGACATTTTGCTCCTTGCATATGTTCACTGCGATTTATCATTAACAGTCTACCATTAATTAATTTCTCCTAGTCTCTGGTATCACCAGTAATTGAAGAAACTGTAAGAGAAATCTTAGCATCAGAGAAAGATTAAACAAGTCTATATTCACGCAAGAAAAAAAACGGTAAGCCCATGTAAAAGAAGTATATTATAGGCATCAGGTGATTCCTTTGTAAGGCAGATAACGAAGGAAAAACTTTCACCAAAGATCACAGCTCATCAGACACTGGCTAACACAAACACAACACATACCACCTCCTATATTCTGTTCTTCATACGAGTTTTTCTGCCATATAGTAAGATTACTGTGCAATTACTGAAAAACAACTAAAATTGATTCATGACAATTAATAAAAAATATGGAATATCTACTGCAAGAAAGGCACTAACTATATACTGGAGTGGAGAGGGGAACACGAAGAAACTAACATACCAAAACTTGGAAAGAATATTAACTATTCACCAGAATTTAAAACAAAAGGTGTAACTTGCATCTGTGCAGTAATGTATAATATTCCTTCCTACTCTTCTAAAAGCAAAATCATCTCAGGTTACCTACAAAAAACCACATCAGGATGCACATGCTTCAGGATGCATGCAATCTTACCAAAATCTTTAGCTGATTTATGTCATTAATTTGCAGTGCACCAGGTGGTTTGATCAGTCTTGGAAGACTGAGCTCTTTATGAGCAGGAGGAAAGATGATCTTGTGCATTCCCCTTAGCACACAAACGCACCTACACATTGAACATCAAATATTTTAATATTTAAAAGAACATTTTCTTTAGGCCGATCTCATTTGACACTTTACATTAATAGTTCCACCTGTTTGTATTACCAAGTTGTTACACGTGTATATGATTTAATTTTAACAGTTAAAGGACCGCTTCATTATCTTACTACTCAAAAACAGATAAAACATTTTTTTCCTCAAGTGCTTACAAACTTGGCAATGGAAATTATAATTATGTGAAAGTCTCAGAGAGTTTACAGCACAACAAAAAATTCCTATGAAACTCCAGGACTTTGCTCACCTTCTGGAATACTTTGTGCAATTTACATAGACAAGCACATGCATGCACACACACACAAACAATTTTGTATATCCTATAAATATATTTTATTTTCATCATCTGCCAGGTGCCATTTCACTGGTTCTACATTCTTACAAGGATGTTTTTGATATCTCTCATTTGGGTACGTGTGCATTTCTGAGGAAAACAATTTGCTTTCCAGAACTCCCTCTGACACAGGACTATATCTCTTCCTTTGAAAAAGTAATAAATAATGCATACAGGTAGTTTTGTATATAGATGAATAAAATCTTTCATACTCTTCACACCTTCAGCAAAAGATTACTGAAGACACAAAAAAAAAAATACACTGAATAAGGTGAAAGACAGCTTTCAGGAAGACAAGAAGAAAAGCCAAATCCAAGTAATAAACTATTTACATAAGGTAGAGAAGAGATTGGCCATAAAAGTGATACTATTCTTAGTTTCTTGGCTGCAAATGAAGTAGCAGACATTCTGCATGCATAAACCAAGGTATAAAAGCTTTCACCCTCTCCCCTTCTATCAGAAAATATCCATTAGTCTCTTGCTATTGGTAAATCTGATGCTGCTGCTTAGTACAGCTGTCAGACATATCCTGAGATCCTATTGTCATCTGCTCCCCTTCAGCAAATTTCTGCTTTTAGTTCTGTATTTCCGCAATAAAAGTTATGTGCTTGAGAATCACATTTTAAAATAACTGTTTACATTTTAACCATGTTTTAGAATAAAGTTAGGAAAAGTAAATTACTTCAGTGATGTGATGATCTCTCTTTTGAATCCACTGTGGCTTTCCACTGTTTGAAGAGCCTCTCACAAGAAAGGCTACTCACATTGAGTCAAAGCACATGTCTGAAAAATGCAATTTCTCCATGTTTAGTGACACTACAACAAATCTTTAGAAATTAGTATCAAAAGATTGTGTTTGATATTAAAATGGAACTTCACGATACCTGGGTTATCAGACAGCAATTTTCTGGAAATCATACTCTAGGTCATTCTAAGAACAAGTGGCACACAGAGGGAAGTGAATGAACCCACTGCAAATCTGGAGAAGCAGCAGATGAGGATGGAAAAATGAAAAGATGGAGACAAGCCAGAGGAAGAAAGGCAAAATAAGCCAATTCTTTGCAGCCAACAGCCTGCACCAAAAGCAGGTTACTTCCAAAAAAGGAATTCTACCCCCCCTCTCCTGTCATACAGATTTGTATTTCCTGTGCCAATTTACTGAACACTAATACTAACACAGACTTTTCAGAAGACATTGTCTTAGCTGCTTTCATTTGACCATTCAGTTTTCTGTGTTCCACCTGTTCATTTCTTTCCAACAGTAGGAGCACAGAAAGGAGCAAGGGAATGACATTTTGCTCAATTGTTCAATGGGAAGGAAAAAGTCATTCCATACTGGCAATAATCTGTATCATACACAGATATGAAAAAGAAAATGTAAGCAGATTTGACACATCTGTTAATTGCAGACATTCAGATTTATTTTTAAGGTATGTTTCAGTTTATAAAATAAGCTAATGGCGACATGAATTCATAAACAGACAATCTAACCAATGACCTTATTAACCAGACACTCATTACAATTACAATAACAAAAACAAATTTGTAGGATACCATGTTGTATTCTTGAGTCCTTTCATTTGAATTTAACCTGAAATGGTACCACTAAAAATACCCACAATTTGTTGTCAGATTATCTGACAAGCTTGTGATCATAGCTCATGAACTAGGGTGTTGTGGCTGCCTAGTGGAATGAGGAAAAATGTTCTTCTGCACTGTGCAGTAGGTAAATAGCTTTCTGTCTTCCCTTTCCTGTACAAGTAAATACTGATCACAGCATCATGAAACAAATTTCATGCCTCAGTGGTCTAATTTGGGCAGCTAACGTATGAATTGTGATTCCCTCAAGGCCCTTTCAATTGTAAAAAGTTCTACAATACTCCATAAATTAACAGACTTCATGTTCCATAGGGAATAAGAGTGGGAAAGACTTAAAAAGATAAAAAAAAAGTGAGGGAAATAAAGTATGATTTATGGATTTCACTTACGACTGCTTCAAGGCCTGGGCATTATTAAACGAAGAACATCTACGCTGTTTCCAACAAGTACTCAGGAAGGACATGGAGACTAAAATACCCAACCAACTTACAACTATTCATTTGTTTTAAGGAACATATATCCTTCACAGTACAGCAGACTGTAAAAAGTAAAATATTTGTTCACAAGATAAATGTGTACCAATAAACTTGAAGCCTGCTGCATAGAAGCAGAGAGGTACTATATAAGAGACAGAAGTGCAGGAGTGAAATCCTGCCACTCCTGGAAACAGCAAAAATGTCACTGAATTCAGTGGGTTTGTGATCTCACCCTGGCAATTTACCTGTACTTCAGACTAACAACGTGAATCTGGAAAAAAAGACAGGTGCTGGAAATCATCTGGGAGCAAATTATCTGAGAGTATTCTGAAACCGTCAAATCCAAACAGATTAGGCCCCCTGAAATGAGTTACATGGCAGAAATGCTGAGAAGCCCCTGATAATATCACTCAACTGTATTTATTTATTTATTTACTCTCATTTGCCCTTAAGGTTTTAGAGATGTAATGAAACAAACCACCAAAAGGATAGTCGAAAAGGCTTAGTATTACTGGAAAACAAACTAGGCATATCATAGAGATTGCACGATTTGTTTGTAGTACCACTAAAATCTGAATCCCTATTACCTGAGTGCTAACATAAATGTTTCCAGAGAATGGTGTTCATCTTATTCTCGCTCTAGTGTATATAAGAATGTCTTTTATTAAGAGGTTCTGTAGTTGAATATTGGTTGTAGTGCTACTGGGAACGACAGGATCTTTAATGTCCAGTCATATGATGTAGAAGATGAGTTTCTGACCATATGATGTAGAAGATGAGTTTCTGACCATGTTTTCTGACAGCTATTACTGATAGCTGCACTGTACTCAAAGTCCTGTGGCAGTGTCATGAGATGTCACACACAGGCATATACAGAATTCCCCAGTATCACACCAGGAAACCAAATAGTCAGGTGAAGAATGGAGAACTGCAGGGTCTGGGATCTGTTACCCAACAGTGACCTCGTACACTAAAATACAGCTGATCCTGGAGGGAACTGTTATCTCACAGACTGGATTTGCAGCATCCCACACATGGAGCTGTTTGATCAGTCTTACTCTAAGTTGCAGCAGACATCTGTGGAAACTGGCAAACAAGTACAAAAATAAATCCAAGCCATCCAGGAGATCCTGTCAACTTCAAAAATGTTCTTACACAAAGGCAGACTTGGAATTTGCACAACCTTAGACTGATTACCAGAGTGACCTGTAGTTGTACAGGCAGAATAAATCAACAGTGGCCCTGCAGGAAGATAAAATTCCTCAAAAAGTATGTCTGTCACTACTTTCTTATCCTCCATATAGAAAAAAAAGTAAATCTCATAATGATGTATAAACAAGGAATCAACTTTACTAACATCAGCAAAGATATTCTGGAATTGCTGCTGCTGTTAATGAAATTATATTATGTTACATAAAATCTAGAAGGGTATTTAATTTCTACAACAAAGAAGTTACATTCCAGCCCTGTAAAGAATTTGTGTGTCCTAAATTCTGTGAAAAAAATTAAAGGTGCAATGATACTGTCCTGAAACATATGGAAAACCTGAATGAAATGATGATTTCCTTATATTGAATTCTACCTTCAATTTTACAATAGAGCAAATGCAAAAATTCAAAGGTTCCAGAAAGGATATAACAGATAAAATAGCAACCCATTATGTTCCCATACATGCTAAATCCTTTGGATGCCTAGAAAAATCATTCCTTCAAAAAATCTGAGTGGCTTAGGAAAGACAGGTGTCTAATTCTACCAATTCAGCAGTGTAATACTGTCTTTAAGGGGCTGGAGCATTACAAAAAAATCAGCCTTGTATCACCACAGAGGTTGCGAATAGTCATACAAACCCAAATAAAACCAAAGGAGATTTTCATTGCCTTCTACTGTATTTGATCAGGCTATTTCTAAACAGACATAGCAGTTAATCATTCATATACAGATAAATATGAGGCTTTTCTTTTACAAGTGGTTTTCCTTTTGTTTTTGTGCTAGATTTCTTATAACTACTCAGCTGTTTAACCTGTCACACTTAAATGAATAATTTACAAAATGCAAATGCAATGGGAAAGGATAGCTAGAGTAAGAGCCTGAAATTGTTTAAATAGCAAAAATACAGAATTTCACCTCTAAATCCCAGCTGATACCATGACTTCAACTTCCATCCCTCCTTCTCCACTTACTGCAGCTTCATCTGACTGATCTCCTTGGACATTGTTTTATTTATTTGAATTGTCCTCACTTGCTTCTCACAGACAATGTCTCAGTTCCAGCATGTTGGTTTTCATGTATGGAAATCATTGGGATCTGGATGTTGGGATATTCCTAAGCCTAAATACTGGCTATTGTTTGCTGTAGGTAACAACTCTAATGATGGCAGCAAGACAACTTGCAAGCTAAACTTGCACCCCTTTATTAAAAGAGATTGAGCAAAAGGGCATGTTTTCGATACCAGGTTACACATATGGACAAGGGAAGACTGTCTTTACTGAAAGAAAATGAGTTGGAGACAGACTTTATATCAAGATCTGACACCCATTTACAAGCTACATTACTGATTAAGTAAAAAATCATGAACTCAATATAAGTAAGATTCTTTGGCTCTGTAAAACAGGAGGTCAGATTTGACTGTCATAGTGAACTTAGAGATTAAGAATGCAATTTTAGCTGAAAATAATAAACAGAGATAGAGGTAAGCCAAGAAAATAATTATGCATAATATTGCAGTTAGCCAGCACAGACATTAGAAGAAAGTCACATGCTCTTCCGTGGGGATTCAGCCTTTACTCATGATCGCCACATATAAGGAAAACAGTCCCTCTATTTTTAATAAGGCATTCCACTGAAACAAGGGAGGAAAATCTTCCAGCAGCATTTTCTACAACAGAATACCTACCATGCAGCAGTTCAAAGGCGCTACAAAATCTAATATTGATGAAATGGATAGCCCAATCATTTTTCATGTTTTACATTCCCTTCAGAGCCTCTCCTCTCCCCAGATGTCAGTGCATTAGGAAAGAAAGAAATTACCTGTAACCAGAGTCTGTCACCTGAGTCTGTCCCACCATTGGCAGTGCATTGAAAAGTAGCAAACTGTCCTGCATTGACTTCCACACTCTGCAGACGCAAGAAGTGAGGAGTTTTTGCTGTTGGAAAAGATAAAAGTATTGAAGTTATGCAAGACTGGAGTACTGGCTATGAAAAATACAGCAAGCAAACTAAATAGTTCTGCTTTAAAAGGTTCAAGTCACTGACTACACATTAGATTCTAGGTTGGCTTACTTCTGTGCCTGGGACAGAGCAGAATAGAATGGTGCTGTTTAATTGCTCCTGCTGTGTAAATTATCTTAGCTCAGCATCCCTCCTGTAATAATACTCTATTAATAAAGATCATATTGGAAACTAATAATGTTTTGAAGAAAAACCTATTAGATGCTTACTCTACCAAACAGACAATACAGTAACAAGTTAAGTGATGTTATCAGGGGAACAGGTTTTTGTTTTTAACCAAGTACAGTGTCGACAGAAAAGATCCTTTAGAAATGTAGCACACAAAACAGCTAAAATACTAACCTAACACTTCTCACCAACTACAGCTGTATTCTTTAAACACAATTCTCCACAACACTGCAGAAAAAACCAAAACACAACACATTCTTCATACCAATGCTTATTTTTCATTTAGAAAGAGAAAACAATCCCAGCAAAAATTAAAGCAATATACCTAGAAGTAACATAACAAATGAAATTGATATTCAAACAAGAACTATATCCACTGAAGGAGGAAAGACAGCGTGTATATTTTTATTTTATTAGGAAGAGTCAGCCACATGACTGAGAAAAACACAGATATTTGATACAGAAACCTATCCTTTAAAACACAGTATTCCCCAACCATTCAAATCCTACTGCAGCCAAGCAGACCTCTTGCACTGTCTATCCTAACAGATAAGCCAGGCTCTGAACAATGTTTTTTGACATGAAAATCTCAGTACTAGCAGTAGACTGGCGAACTAAACATCTGTTTTCTAGCAGAGCATCACAACCATTTAAAGTGTTAGTGATAATATTCTTAAAAGGCCTTAACACTGGGAGAAATTGCATTTTTAAGGAATTTAAAAGTAACTCGCTAAGAGAATTCAAGACAAAGTTGCTAAATATCCAGTGCAATACAGCATAAGAAGATGATGGAACAAAATAGCTTAGACTAGCATCTAACTATGGAATAAAACATTTTCATAACTATTCTTAGGGCAAATTTATTACACGTATTGCCTTTCTTTTTCTTCCTTAAACGCTTCCCAGTTACGACAGACAGACTTTGGGCAGAAGTTATCCACTTTTTTGCCTAAGAAAACTATTAATGTCACACCATCCAGTAAAATTCTTCAATATGTTCCCCATTTCTCAGCAGACTCTTTTTTTTTTTTAACATCTGCTTTTACTCTACTTGATTTTACTTTTTCTTGGTCTTCTTCAACTCTAGTAAACTAGCTTTTCTGAACTACCACGTATGGCCTAAGTGGAGAAGAGTATTAGGTTTTAAAAACAAATAAAAAAACAAGAAAAACCCCATCTACTACACCTCATCCCTTTCATTTCTATGTGCTTACAATTTGCCTTCTGCTTGGTCCTTGTTTGTACTACCCAAGCAATTGCCTATCAAGTATTTTTCCCATTTGAATTTTTGTTTGAAGAGTTAATAATTCCAGAACTATGTTCTCCAGGAATATACAGAAAGAATAGGTTTATGAGCTTTGCAAAGTTTTAGCCACAGAGTAGTTTTACTTCAATTTTCACGATTTTTTAATTTTCTTTTAGACAACTGAACTGGTTTGATGTCTTAATTTCTAACATTTTAATTACTTCATCAAAGAACTTTTCAATAAAGCTTTTGCATTTCAACACTGTCATGTTAGAACTGTACATGCTATGGGCTATATCTCAGTCTTCACATTAACAAGAGCTATTTGCAGGTTTTGACAATTGATTGGTACAAATGCACAGCTCAAACCTCTCAAAATCTGTATAAAAAAATTAGTAAGCTGCTAAAATGCTGCTTTAGACTTATCCTGCCTGAACCAAAGATATAAATTCAAAATGCAGAAACACATACACTGTCTAACAACATGAGAGCCTGCTGCGTTTATTAGAACTAAGTGATTCAGAAATAACAGCTGCTGATTCTGCATAACTGTCTGTATTTGAAGAAATGTGTGTATCTTCTTGCCACTAACACTAAAACCATTTTTATGAGGTGCTCCAGTACTAACCAACAGAGAACTTTTTATTTGGAATTGCAGCTCTTACTTAAAAGCCACAACAAATGCATACAAGCACAATATGGTATAAGAGGAACAATTACAAAGAAGCTGGTGTCTCCTTCCCCACTCAGTCATTTGGGCAGTAAGATTACAACCTACTATTCCATGTATGATCTTAATACATCTTATTTAAGAAACGACATATATGTGAAATAAAGATTTATTTAAGTAGTATGTTCAATTATGTCTAGATTACTACATTAAAGCTTTATTTGCAAGGTTTGTTTCGACAATTTAGGATAACTGAGTATTACAGATCCTTAATAATGGGATAAGGAAACATATCTGAAACCTAAGGAAGTAAAACAGTGCAGAAATTGAGCCATGAACCTTGGGAAGTACCCTAAGTAACCTTGCTTGGCAAAGCCTCAGCCCCTCAGCCAGCTGAGTTTTCCTCCTTCTAAGCCTGGAAAAAATAATTACATACAATCAGCTGTTGTGTTGTTCATCTGCTCTCACTAATGTCTCAGTTTGTGGCTGCACTGAAATTTTGATGCAGACAGAAAACTCACAAACAAATCTTAGGATTGTAAAACCATGATGACTTGGTGATTTTTTCTGAAGGAGTTGCCATATGGCCCAGATTGGGTCCAGAGCTCTTAAGTGCTGCTCACAAGGTGCACAGAAGAGAGACATCTTTAAAGCCAAAAAGGTGCAATGATGCCATGCTAGGAAGACTTTATACATACTCAGTCCATATTTATGACAGTGACATTGTTTTCTGACATTTTCCTTATCTTTTGCTCCACATAAATTGAAGCATAGTGGCACATTTATTTTAGGGGTCTGGCTTTACAATACAAGATAGGTACTTACTACATGGATGTCCTAAAACTTTCACTTCATCAATAGCCACATATCCAGGGTGACCTGAAGTAACCACTTCAAAAACAACCTGAGAAGCAAAAAGAGAATTTCAGTTAGCAGCTTTGTAACACAAGGGATATAAAAATATTCTGTTATGGAAAAATACATCCATTCTTTTAATATGTTTAGAACACCTTGAAAACAAATACAATCATAAACCCCTCAAAATGTATCATTTTTATCATTAAAATTAACCATAATTTAAATTACATTTTTTCATGTTTACATCATTTTTTGAGATTTACAGGTGGGATCATATATAGCTCAAATAACCAAATCTCCCCAATATCTGGTCTGCCGAAGTAGTTATCTAATAAACATCTAAGTATTAAGATTGATATTTTATTTTCAATTCTAAGTCTTGTAGAATAAACTACTTTTACTTTGAAAATTACAGTTCTGTAGTATACAGGGATTTGCTGGCTATCAGACACAAACATATCTATTTTCAGGAATGTATTTTCCATGCTCGTAATCTTCCACCAAATGTAGTGAATTAAGTAAAGCAGATCCATTTGCCACGGTTTGTTTAATGGCTATAAATAGGTCACAAAATAGATGGACCGTTCTCGCCGTTTGAATTAAGTACACTCTAAAGTAAACCTCTCCAAACTTTGGCAGCCTGAGCTTTGAACATCCCAAGAATGTTTATATGGAGTAAAAGAAAATATGCCAGTAATGTGAGCAGGTACATTTCCAAACCAGTGCTCAAGAAGTTCATGTTAAAATCCAGGTTGTGATTTCTTTTTTATTTTTTTTTTTAGTATTCCACTTTTGCTTGGGAAGTTAACTCTAATTGACTCATGTAAATGGTCTCAGAAAACATACTGTGGAAGACAAAGCTTAGAAACCATTTTTTATATATATGCTGTACTTGACCCTGGAACAGATGCATACACTACATACCATTTCCTTTATTGCAGTTCTTTCAGTAGAAATTGAATGATGCAGAATGAAAACGTTACAAGGATAATGCACAGCTCCGATTTCCTGATGTTGAATAAACAATGTCAGAGCACCAATTCTGATTTTAAAGCAAACCATGAGGTGAGAAAAATCTTCAAACCCTTTTGCATCTGCCTTCTCACTTCTTTCTCACTGCTCTACCAGTGGACACCAATCCTGTTGTTCTCTCCCAGGTATTACCTTCCTAAACTCTGTCCATTTCTCCCTCCCAGTTTCACTGGAGTAGAATTGCTGTAAATATGGTTTTAACTCCACATGGCTGACCAGAAAAAAATTACTTTTCATTCTAGTTCCGCCTCTTGTCTATACAAAAATTTCAACCTATACTGCCAATGTTGTCCCTAGAGGAATCACACAGCAACAGAAAACTCAGGATAGTAATGAGCAAAGTCCAAATGCCACCAAACAAAATTTTCAAAAAAAAAGTCCTGCAAGAAAAGGATTGCTCAGTGTTAGGGACCATGTGATTTTTGCCGGAAGACCTACTCGAGGAGGCTTAGGATGAGGCTGTCTATGGCTCAAGACGCCATCTTGCCTGCACAGAAATTGTGACAAATAGGTGGAAGCCTTGTGGTGGGAAGCTTCATGGTTAACGGTTCCCACAGCTGGAATGTGTAAATACATTCCATTCCCACTAGGGACAGGGAACAGGGACCCAGGTGCGCGTGCCCGGGCCCCCTGCATGTACAGGGCTGGCAGGCCCGGAGGGTGGGGCTTCCCCCTCCTGCACCGGCACGGGAAACCTCGCTGTGTACCAGCTCTGAGAGTAAACCTCTCTACGCATGAAGGCCGTGGCCAGCCTCTGTTTAGCCTGTGCTTATCTTGGAATCATACACTCAGTCATAAGCCTCAGTCTGTGGCCTTTTAAATGCCAGATGGCTCTTACAGTTGGTATTATTGATCGACAGCAACAAGATGAACAGGGTACGGATTTGCCTCTCAGCCTTCAGTAGAGCATCCAGAGCAACACCATTCAAAATTTCAAAGGATCTCTTTCCTACAAAGACGAAAATCTCCTGATGGAATTGGTCTTAAGAACTATCTTGGGAAGGAGAAGTTCTTAAAGAAGAAAAAGAGCAGAGATTCAAAGGATAACTTGCATTCAGAGACCTGAGCTTACTTTTCTAACCATGATTATTCTTACCCTCATCTTAACAGCCTTAGAACAGGAATAGAGAGAGAAGTGATGTGCGTAAAGTAACCCTAAGTTTTGACAGCAGTGCAAGACCCAGAATGCACCTCCTGTATTCACTCACTGAACTTTGAAAAAAGAACAAGCATTTCCCTCTGTTAGCAAATGTGACCAAGTTGCATGTTCTCCATTTGTGATACAATCTCTGAAAAAAAAAACCAAAACCCCTTCTGCTGGTGCCCTTGAAAGAAGGCAGAGACTGCTCCANTTACAATCTCTGAAAAAAAAAAAAAAAACCAACCCTTATGCTGGTGCCCTTGAAAGAAGGCAGAGACTGCTCCATTTCCTGAAGAGCTAGCAATTCCAAACAGAGAACATCTGAAAGACTGTAGGGTATGAGAACCATGGCATAGCCCCAGGAACCTGCAGTTAATGCAGAGACATTACAGCATGGTAGTGGAAAACAGGTCTCATAATGGTGGAGAAGTTTCCCAGGGAAGTATGCTGCCACAAAGTAAGTCCCTGAGATAACAGAATTTAGGTGTGGACACAAAGACCTGCCTGTAAAAACACAGAAGGGCTGGGGACAGCTACTGATTTGTTTCCTCTATGCCCTAGTGGCTTTGAGTTCTGTCCATTAAGAAGAAAAACAGCCCAACAATTAACTTTTTGGTTTTTATTAAAATATAGCTTCAAATAAAATTTAAAAATCAACCCTCTCTTTCTTATGGAGCACTCAATATAAGAAGACCTGAGTAAAGCCATCTGAAAGGCCTACCTGATCCATGCTCCCATCACCACAGAGCAAAGCAGTTTTATTCAGGTTCTCAACTTTTAGACATGCTAAATTCTAAAAAACACTTTGAGGAACTGGCACATGCGCACCTATGGAGCAGCCAGCTAAACCAGTCAGAAGTTTTCTGCTAAAAGTATTACTGCCAGATAACAAGGACTTTTTTTTTTTAAATGCTGTATAATAGTGCCTTTTCTAAAGAGCTACCTGACTTCCAGCAAGACCAATAACCTGAGCTTTAGAAAAGAAAACATATGCAATACCGGAGTAGATCTCAAAATCATTTTTCTGTAATTCCTAACACGGGAGCTTAGCTACAGGTTCTCCAAAAGGCTTGAAGTACCTCAGCATTGCAATATACTCACAGGCAAAAAAGCTTGTAGATTCTAAACACAAACCCATTCCTTCAGCTCACAGGCAGAAACTACAACCTTGAAACAACTGAATCAGAACTGCTTATGACAACAGCAGAGAAAAACTCCATGACTGATCTAAAATACCCTCCTGGATCTCTAGACAACATATGAAAAATGTCACTGCCACAAGTAAGCCAGGCAGTGTTTCAAGAAAATGCCAGTTGGACACACAATTGAATTACAATTATTGACATTAAAGACAGTATGTTCCAAAGAAAAGTATTACAAATTGAAATACTGTCAGTTTAATCATGCTTCCATTAATAGCAATAGCCAAACTGATATCAACCTTAATGACAGAAAAATGATGGTGTCTCTTCTGACATGAAATATGCTGTTTTTAGTAAATGGAAAGAGGCACTAAAGCCAATAGTGACATGCCACTGTCAAAGAGACATTGCTGATGTGCCTTTTACTTCATCTATAAAAGAACAAATACGCACAAATACAGGCTGGTCAGAGAACGGAACAAGAGCAGACCTGAGCAGAAGGACTTGGGGGTGTTGCTGGATGAGGTCAGTATGACCCAGTCCCATGTACTTGCAGCCCAGAAAGCCAACTGCATCTGGGGCTGGGTAAAAACAGGCATGGCCAATAGGTCACGGGACGTGATTCTGCCACTCTACTCCACTTTGGTGAGACCCCACCTGGAGTCCTCCGCCCAGCTCTGGGGCCCCCAAGAAGGACATGAAACTTGTAGTCCAGAGAAGGCCACGACGATCATCAGAGGGCTGGAGCACCTCCCCTTTGAAGACAGGTTTAGTGAGTTGGGGTTGTTCAGCCTGGGGAAGAGAAGGCTCCAGGGATCACAGAAACACAGAATGGCTTGGACTGTAAGGGACCTCAAAGACCATCAAGTTCAAAACCCTTTGCCATGGGCAGGGGTATCTTTCACTAGACCAGATTGCTCAGAGCTCCATCCAAGCTGGTCTTATTATGAGATACCACATTATGGGTACACCTGTAACTGTATATACATAATGGACACCTCTCTGTGGCCTTTCTGTACCTAAAAGTGACCGACACGAGAGCTGGAAAGGGGCTTTTTACAAGGGCATTCAGTGATACGACCAAGGGTCGGCTTTAAAATGAAAGAGGGTAGATTTAGATTAGCTATTAGGAAGGAAGTCTTTACTGTGAGGGTGATGAAGAACTGGAGCAGGTTGCCCACAGAAACTGTGCCCCATCCCTGGAAGTGTTCAAGGACAGGCTGGATGGGGCTTTGAGCAACCTGGTTTAATGGAAGGTGTCCCTGCCACATCTGGTGGTTGGAACTAGATGATCTTTATGGTCCCTTCCAACTCAGACCATTCTGTGATTCTATGAACATGACAGCTATTCCAAGTATAGTAATATAATCCCTGCTCAGTGCACACCCTCTGACATACTACCAGCTGGATACAAATTCAGTATTTTGTTTTAATTAAATTGATAAATGAAGATTACAGGCTCAAAAATCTGCTAACTGAGCATTTTCCCTTTTTAAATTAAAAACGAGAATTTGGTCCTATGCATGACAGGTTTCTGAAAGTCCTGGTAAGTGTGCTGCACACTGTGTGAGTGTGCTCAGGAATGGACCTAAGAAACACTTCTGGTAGCTCATTTATTCACTGAAAACCTTATAATAGGATGCCAAGACTCCTCAAAAATCTGGATCAGTTTTGCTAGTAATTTCACTAGAAATGAAACCTAGAAACTTATTTCACATCCAGTTTTTTCCATCATTTCACATTTGAAAAGTAGCTTGGCTTGTAAACATTAACATTTTTACTCCCACCTCCAAACTTTGCCTTTTCTCATGGCTGATGCAACACCTGCAGACAATACAAAAGACTCCAGTCAAAACAGAGAAAACACTCCAGCAACATCAGACTGGGCGGCCCTTGGATTTTTTGCCTATTATTCCGCCACCTTATCAGTCCGGAAACAACTGGTTAAAACACTGAATTCATTTGCTCAGGAAAACCTCTGCTGAACACTGCCCTGAGAGCTGTTTTACACCATTCTCCCCATCACAGGCCTGCCAAACAGGAACCAGGGAAGCGGCTTAGCACTGCACTGTCCCTGATCCTCCCTGCTTCAGTGAAGAGCAAAATTAGCTTTTCATTCCTGCCACTTCCCCTTGCTAAATATGAACAAAGAAAGGGGGTCTGCTCACCAACATAAATGCTTACTGCTGAAAATGTGCGACTCAAGATAACTCGTTTGTTCCAAAGAACAATAGAAATAAACAGGTTTTGTTGCCACACAACCTCACTCCGTAAATTCCTGCCTTTGTTGCTGCGAAATTACAACACTTTTAGTCAAAAGGTGGATTGTACCTAATATAAACACTGTCCTTCACACGACTTAAAAATAGCACTTTGCAAAAACAAGAAAGAGAAAGAGGATTAAGAAAGCCTGCTTTAGGTCAGGCTGCAATCCTGCCCCCCTGCATCCCCAGCAAGCAGGCAGTGCTGCATCATACACTGCACTCTCCTCTCTGCCTGCTCTGCTGTACCACATGGAGTGCCTTTCTTTGACAGTATTTTACAAGGCATTGGGAACAGTTTCTCTCCACAAAATTGGCGTTGACTTGTACCCTGTGGGTTGAATTCTTCTCCCCTTTCTGACTCATCCTAGGACTGCCTGCTTTATCACCAAGCCACAGTCGCAGCAACCGCTTGCTCATCAGAGTCCCGTGAAGGGAGGTTCCTGACCAGGTCCTGCAGAGGTCCATCACAGCTTATTGACTTGGGCTGCCTAAAACGTGGTCAGGCCTCCCTGGCTGGGAATTCGCTTCATGTCATTTCCCTCCCCACCTCTCACTCCTACACAACTAACACCCGGCACTCACACGTGCACTCAAGCACATGAAACAACATTTTGGTGGTTGCTGCCAACCCGAGAGCACAAAGAAACCTCTTACAAACAAGCAAGACTGAAAACTGAACTCCTGATATTAAGGCTTATTAACCTTATTCTTCCCTTTCTGTTTTAAAACCAGTTATTGTCTTGTATTCCTCTACTGAAGGCCCAGACGCTTTCTTGGTTTAGGAACAAAGGACAGGAGAAAATAGCAGAGCCTCATGTATATGCCAAAAAATGCATGTCTGCTTATTTTGTGACCATTTTTAGACTGCTGGGGTTTTAAAATTTAGGTATGTGGTTTGCCCTGGTGCATCTTTCTCAAAATAGCTATTCCCAAAGCACAGAAGTCAATGGAGAAGAGCTATTTAAGATGCCTGACACAGGTTTGTGATTCAAAATGCAATATGCATTTCAAAGTTTCTTTGGAGTTCAAAGCACAGTTCAGGAAGTGTATGTGTGCAGTTGAATGCAACACGTAAGACTGAGACTGACCTGTACTGCACAAGAAGTTTAATTCTCTGTCCTAGATGAGGATTTAAGTACATTGCATGAGCCAAACTCCAAGAAAAACATGTACAAAGCAGGTTATGAAACAAATGAAAGCTTAAGTCCAGATTTTAAAAGTTATGTTGCATCTACTGCTTCTTATTCCCTAAACTCCTAATTTACAGAGGAAAGTGTCAGAACCGAAAAGGGTAAATCTCATCTCTGTGAAGTGATACCATGTAACTCCTTTGTGTCCTTACTAAAGAAGACCAGGAATTACTGCCAGGCTCTTACCCATTTCTTTCATTACGGCTTCACAGGAATTTATGTTTAAAGATGGTGCAGTGGCACAAGCAGTTGTGTTACTTCACTGGAAGCTATTTTTAATCCTTTCAATTCCATTTCTGCAGATTTTAAATCTGCAGTGTTTGTTGTTTTATTTAATCAAGATTTGTTTCAGTTCACTGCTGTTATGACTGACTCCCAGCAAAGTACAAAGCAAATAATTCAAAATATAAAAACTGATAGGGGGACAGTGTGTGACTTGCAGTGGTGCTGTGCTAAATTGCTTGCTTGCAGGGTTAGAAGCAGGGAACACAAGCCACTCACCAGACTTAACCCAGCAGTAGCATTTTGCACATTGCAATGTTCCAAAATGGCAATACATCTAAAATGTAGAATGTATTTTCAATACCACTAATTGGTCTGAGAATCATTAACTAACCTAGGAGAAAAAAAAAAAAATTCCTCCACCTCAATCACACAAAACAAGAAAACCCTAAAATCAACATATTTTACTCCTGCTAAAGAATCCAAATGAGAAAAAACCCAAAACATTAAAGAAAATAAAAACATACACCAAAACCCCCTGCCACCCTCTCCTCACTAGATGAGCAGCCTTTTCATGCCTTGTATCTCAAAGCATCAATTTTAGAGCCTCTCAACCTGCTTAATCTGCTCCCTGAGAATCTAAAAACAATTTCACCAACTAACCAGAAAAATCTAGGTAACGCATAATTCTCTTTTTCTGGGTACATTCTAATTCTATTCAAGTTAGGAGGAGGGTGAAGGTCTTAGGAATTATGCGGTCTTGTTTTGTTTGCAGCCTGTCTCCAAAGGCGTGATAAACTCCTTGATGCTCTTGCTTAAGATGCACCAAGTAGACAATAGCTCAGCAAAGCAAACAATTTCTCCCATGACCAATGTTAAAAAGAGGAAGGCAATGCTCCCTCAGGGGAGCACTCCTAAAGTGATTTTCTAATACAGAAATAAGACT
This sequence comes from Atrichornis clamosus, assembly GCA_013400975.1. Lineage (NCBI taxonomy): Eukaryota > Metazoa > Chordata > Aves > Passeriformes > Menuridae > Atrichornis > Atrichornis clamosus. Next base: position 252,523 of record WBMZ01000356.1, read on the forward strand.
AGTACCTGCAGAAAGCACACCAGCTACTTCAAAACAAATAGCTCAGAGACCAGGAGGCACAGCAGAAAAGAACAAGCTGTGCAGATTATCTTGGACCCTCAGAAGGTGTTTGGCAGCTTGAACCTATGTTACTGCAACTACACTGTAACCACTAACTGGACAGCAGTGTAGACATATCCTAAAGTCAATGGCAGATGTTAAGCAGTAGTACTTGGAAGACCATTAATTATGGAATTCAATTTATCTTTAATTGTCAGAATACTTGACAATTTAAGCTTAAATAATCAGCAAGTAATCTACAATTAGTGTTGTTACATGCGGGTTATAATTGTGATTTATACATGTAGCACAGCTTTCATATGGGGTGAAACATACACAAGTAACTACCTGGCAATAAGAAGAGGGTACATTAAAAGAAAAAAATTACTTTGCTCAGAGACTGTACTTCTAGAAAGTCAATTCTCAATAGAAACCCAATCTGAAAGGTATTAAAAGCTTGGGCAACTGGTGCTACAATAATAAACTACTGCTAAGCATTAAATCTTTCGAACACTTTGCTTGTATAGGTTTGCAAACATGGTTTAAACCAATAAATCTTTAGAAGCTGGATTAAAATTCACTCCATACAACATAATCTGATTTGTAGTCAGCTACTAACAGGAGTTATTTTGCTTATGTTTTTCATGAATCAAGAGCAAAACAGATACACAGCACACTGTGTTTTTAAAAATCCTGAACTGTATAAATATTGTAACTCTGAAATGTTAACATATATACTTTGTCCTCAGAGTTCTGTAGTGCATTCTGGTTTCATTTGCATGCAGACACCTTGTAGGTGTTGTACTAATGGAATGGAATTATAAAGCATTCACAGACATGTAGATGCCTACACAGATTATGTGATTTAAAACACAACAAAGAAAATCACACAATTGCAGTGCTTTGTCCCTTCACCTATTAATGTCACATCTTCTCTTGAAGATTACTCATCGAGAAACTACCAAACTTCATTAAGGAGAGTTAAAAAGGGCTTCATCATTCCTTAAAAATATTTTTAGTGGGCTTTTCTTAAATTACGTTCTTATGTTCTATTCTTTAATACGTTCAGTAAGGCAAGACAAACTCCGAAAATCACTGTGAGGAAGTCTTGTATGTTTTGGAGGTCTTGTGAGGAACACATGGATTGATGCCAAAAGAGGTCGGAGTTTTGGAATCAAATGAATAGCAACTTAGGAAACAGACCTGGTACTATACACCTGTCAGATGGGTCCTGTGCCTTCCCCGTGAATTCATCTCAGCTGTAAGCTAACTTGGAGGTATATTCTCACAAGATCCACAAGATCCCTCTCTCCTCTTCCTGCCCTTCTCCCAGCTGCTGGTAGCTAACTTTCTGCTTTCCCCCACAAAAGACTCTGTGAAGAATAAAAAGCATGAAAACTGATGAAAAGAGTTCAGAAACAATGAAAAATTGCAAATGTCAGCAGGCAAGTGAGGAAATTGCAACACAGATCTCTGAGAGGATAGAGGCAACCAAAAATGGAGACTATTAACTGTAAGCTGTTAAAACGGTGACAGCACTTCCTCGAGAACAAATGAGCTTATTTACAGTAAAACCAGTGAAGTTACAGTATTTAACAATGATTCCTTGCACCTCCATGGATGTTAACATAGCATAATATGTTTTGGCACATCAGCTAAATTGCAGTACCTAATCAGGTATTATTTCAGACTATATGCAGTAAATGCAAAGAAAATTACTTACTGTACTTCACACTGAAGGAAAGATTACGCCAAAATGTCAACATTTCCAGCAGCAAAGAGAGCACATGGAATCCACTGCAGACAGGCTCAGGCATCTATTACACATCAGCTGATGCGTGGTAATTTGCTAAACTGCAGTACCCCATCCAAGCATATAAGGGTTCACCTACCAATAAGGGTGAACAGTCCAAATGACAGGACTTGAGGAGAAAGAGGATGAACAAGGTTATTCTTCTATTTCTATGGCCAAATACCCATATTACTCAGGCATCAGTTAGGTGTACCATACTGTCAGAAACCTGACACAGACTACTATTAATAACATTAGTAATAACATTTGAAACTGTCAGAGGTTGCGTGTATTTTTATGAACATGTTAATTTACCTTAAAATTAATAGTCAGAGTCAAGGCTCCCTCTATTAAGATTCCCCTGTCCACATCAGCCTTTTGATTCAGAGCTAGAGTGAGGCTTTGAAGCACAACCCTCTTCACTGACTGCTGATTCCAGAGCAGTTCTGCTGCATAAAGAACAGACTACTTTCAGAAGACAGGAAACTGGAAGCTCCTTTACTAATTCACTCCACAGATGGGGACATCACAGACTTGGGAATAAGTGACACAGTCACACATTTACTCAGTATTCAGTGCTCCTGAGCCACTCACCACATTCACAAAACCCTCCAGTAGATTCCATGGTACAAACCACTGAGTTACATCCAATGTAAGCCACAAAATTGTCAGTGGGATGCTCTGTACTCTTCTCCCACCATCCACTGAGGCTAACAACACAGAATCACAGACTCACAGAATTAACTGAGTTGGAAAAGACCTTTGAGATCATCGAGTCCAACCTACGACCTAACACCACTTTGTCAACTAGACCATGGCACCAAGTGCCACATCCAGCCTTTCCTTAAACACCTCCAGGGACAGACTGGTCCCTATTACCTCAGTCAAGACAGAAAGGCTCTTCAGCATGACTGGAAGGCGTTCTCAACACCACAATCACATTGGTCCACTACAGCCTCCCAGAGTACCTTGCAGGGGACCCTGCTAAACTCATCATGAGAATATGATGGGGCACCAAATACCTGGTCACCTGAAACAGCACATGCAGGAACCAGACTGTGCTACGTGTGACACGGGGCATTGATGTAGGAATTAGAATGTCCCCCTCTGGAACATCACAGGAAAAGCAACACTGTACCTCCTATGGAGGTCTGCAGTCCAGGAACTCCCATCTTTGGGATGGCTATTTTTCAGAAACCTTCAAACCATAACGTATGGTGACAATATTCAGTACAGAGGACCAAATAAAACACAATTCAAACTTTTCAAGCTGCAAGTGAAGATGGAAGAGCCTCAAAAACACCTCTGTCCTATCGGTCTTTTCTTATTAAACCAAGTTACTTATTTGTGGAGACATAGACTATATTTTCATAGGAAGAAGGAGAAAAAAATGTTGAACTAGTACAGAACAGTAAGGAACTGTATAATCTGTAAACGTTCCTATGGAAAAGCAGCACTCTAAGGAACTGTCAAGTGAAATTCCCCCTAAATCTTTAGGACGCAATCAGAACCCCATTCATATGACAGCTACTATTATATTTATGTGTACTACAGGACAGTACAAGCCGATACTGCATTCAGAGCCAAGACTTAAACTGAGGATTCAAAGGATTCTGCTAGTTGTAAAGCAACAAGCACTACTGATCTAAATCAAACTTGAAGAACCTACTGTAATAAAATCTACTGGCATTCAATTACAGCATCCCTAATTAAGTGAAAGAATGAGTGAATTTATTATAGAGAAACAGAGGTAATTGACTGAAATCAATGGTAAAATTTCTAGATTTTTTTCAATATAATTAGTTCATCCACATTTAGAGCATGTGTGCATTTCATATACTTCTATAAATATATGTAAACATATAAACACAGCCATATGTATGTAAAAACAAACATTTAACATCATGTACAAAAATGTAGTTAAGATAAAGATCAACTAGACATACTGAAAGGTATTTTGATTTAAAGTCAAAATGATGATTAAGAAACAGATGACTATTATGAGAAACAAAATTTCATAAAAAGTAAAACATACCTGATAAAAATTGGGCCAGAAAGTACTAATTGCCAGTTCTGCTCTGTTCCAAGCAGCAGTGATAGATGTGTTCCAGACTGGGTTACCAATAGGACCATCATTAACTTTCACATATACATTCAAAGTGCCAGGGCTAGCTCCACTCTTGCTTGAAACATAATAGTGAAAATCAATACAATGTGTATCATTTTCTTTCAGATGGGGCATCAGGAGGTGAGCTTTCTGTCCCGCAAATCTCCCAGATGTATTCACCAACATGAAAGAACCTGCAAAAACAAAGTCACTGATTCAATTTCTTCCTTATTTTATTTTTCTCTTCCTAATATGGTGATCTCTAACTAAAGTATCATTAAATAATAATTTAACCATTTTGCTTTACTTCTACTAACATAACAGTAATTTGTATTTGGTAGGTATTTAATCTCAAATTACTTTTGGAGAATCTCAAGGTTCTTTTGCAAAGTTAGTAAATATTACAATCTTTATTCTACAGGTGGGGAAGGAAGGAGACAAAAAAACCCAAACACTGAAGCAATCTGCACTGCGATAAATCTACAGATGATATTACAGAATCAACTGTAGGTCTCAACCAACTGAGTGCTTCTATATGCAAAGTCCCTGCTGGGTTTGCCTGGCAAGGTTGTGGTAGTGGGGGAGCTACAAGGGTGGCTTCTGTGAGAAGTTGCCAGAAGCTGTGGGATGTCCTACAGAGCCAACGCCAGCTGGCTCCAAGATGGACCTGACGCTGGCCAAGGGCGAGCCCATCAGTGATGGTGGTAGCACCTCGGGGATAACGTAATTAGACAGGCAGGGAAAAAGAAAACTGCAAAATTGCAGCTGAAGAGATGAGTGAGAATGAAACAGCCCTATAGGCACCAAGGTCAGTGCAGAAGGAAGGGGAGGAGATGCTCCAAGCAAGGGAGCTGAGAGTCCTCTGCAGCCCGTGGTGCAGACCATGGTGAGTCAGGCTGTCTTCCTGCAGCCCATGGAGTCCATGGATGGAGCAGAGATCCACCTGCAGCCCGTGCCAGAGCAACTGGATGGCTGAAGAAGGCCGCGACTTTGTGGCAAGCCCACAATGGAGCAGGTTTACTGGGAAGACTTCTGACCAGATGGAGGACCCATGCATGAGCAGTCTGAACCTGCAGGACTGCATCCTGTGGGAAGGGACCCCACACCAGAGCAGGAGAAGACTGTGAGGAGCCCTCCTCCTGAGGAGGAAAGAGTGGCAGAGACAACATGTGATGAACTGACCCATTTCCTGTCCCCCTGCACTGCTGGGAGGAAGGAGAGAGAGAAAGTTCAGGAGTGAAGCTGAGACCAGGATGAAGTGAAGAACACTTGGTGTCCAGCAAGGGTCAAACCACCACAGGAGTTGCAACGAAATTTGAAAGGATTTTATGTGTTCAGATGGTGGGATGCAATGTATGCTTCAGACAGAGTCTAAAATGTTCTCAGCTCCTTAGTCTTCCTCTACCTAATCACCTGTTACCTACTTGACTAAGTGTGACAATTGTCTCCCATCCTCAAAAGCTGACAGAAGAATGAACAAATGAAAATACAAGCAAACCAATAAGCTTCACAGGTAAAAATGAAAAGGGGGGGAGTGAATTTTATATTATGGTCACAACTTAAAACAACAAATGACATGAAATACAAGAGTATTCAAACAAAGTTACATTTAAACAACTTTCAGAAGAGCAGCTAGTCAATTTATACTCTATTTTACAGTGCCTATTAATGTGTTTCATTGAAGTGTACCTTCAAAATAATCATGTTGCAGAACAGATGTGCAACTAAAGCACTTGAAAACTGCACAGATAATTTTTGAGACATTCATATTTCTGAGTTGAACAAATAAAAAGGAAAGAATTCTATTAACAGATAACCTATGATATCACAGAAGTAAAATTCAATGTCTACTTTGGAAAGAAAACATATCAATAAAATGCATGAGATAATTTAAACCCTGCATTTTTCTTAAGTCCAGAAATTGGTATGTTATAGTTGCCTGCTACAAATGCAAAGCTAAGTGTTCTTATAAAAATGTAAGCACACACTTGTCACATAGATATTAGAAAACTATTTCTTTTCTTACTTTGATGGGTGGTAATACCTTGGAATTTTAATAAGATGCAAGCCATTTCTTGAAATGGAAGGTTAGAGAACCTTTGTCCAGACGGTGTCTTTATGTAAAATAGGTTTAACAATTAATAATAATAGTTTTGCTGTTAAACTTTAATTATTTATCATGTATAATCTTCATTCTAAATAACTGAGTTCATAAAATTGACAGAAATGGAATTTACTTATGATACAAATGAATCAAAATATTTTACTTCCTAAAAGTAGGAAGTAAAAAGGAGTTACTCTATATTTAATTCCCAGTTTGCTTTTTACTATAATGTATTGGGACAAATCCTTATTTATTAGTAACATAAACAGAAGCCACTGAATATGGTTTTTTGCTTAAAACAGGCAGGAAATCAACTAATATTCCTTTCATCGATCAGCACATGCTCTGCCATTCTATTAATTTATTTACATTTAAAGTATAAAATAGTTATAATTTGCTAAGTTGTCAGAACGATACCTAAAGGATTCATGAGTGAAAAATTAACTGGCAAATTTTTTTTAAATCTTACTGCTGAGAAGGCTGTAGAGAAATGTCCATCTCTTCTTAGCCACTTTAAGATTTCAAATCAGTATCTACTTGAAAATCCAATCAATTTTATAGTCAGTGCTGCTAAGAATGCTACAGTCTGTGAAAAAGTTATATTTTTAAGAACTATTTAACTTACAGCATTCTGATTAATATAGTACGTACTGCACAACTGAACCATGTGAAAAAATTATCAGTAACTTAAGAATACAATCAGTCTATTTTGAAAATGTCTGTAACTCCTCTGATGAAAATGAAAAGGTACAGAAGAATGTCACTGCAAACACAACAAATCCTACTTTCCTTTTTCTAAGAAAAGGAAATCTTTAAAGACATCCAATTTAAGCAGCAATGTGTCATTCAGATGTGCTGATTTAGTGTTTCTGCTATAAAGTCTCTGGTAAGCTCTTCTTAGTTCATGAGACAAGAAGCACGATGTAAATACATTCTTTTAATTGTTTGAACTATCACCTAAATCTCAGGAAATAAGACACTTAGCAGTGTCATGACAGGTAAATCACATCACTTAGGGTTTTCGGGGGCAATTTGATTTCCCACTTGTGCAGGTCTCACCAACTAATGCTTTTGGAAGCTGAAGTTTCTTCCTTTCCAGTGCAATTGGAGCAGCACCTTCACTCATACAACTTCTCAAGCTGAAAACCAAAAGGACATTCAGCTACTCTGAACTTAGAGTTAAGCAACATGTAATAGCTTGTTGTATCAAACACAGTATCTTCTATTGTGGCCTAAACATATCTCCTAGATAGCATTTGAGGAAAATTTTCATGGAGCAAGCAGGAGTCTAGATGATGGATCCAGGATCACTCCACTGTATGAGCCTGGTTCTGGCTTCATAAGGGAGCAGACTTCTTGCACCAAGCAAGGGCCACAAGATGTGTGCATGGCAACGAAATCCCAAACCGTCTGTAGGCTAAGCTATCTAAAATCAGCCCATTTAACCCAGAACCATTTCCAGCTAACCAGTAATGAAAACCTGAATATAGATATACCTGCAGCATTACTAACTTCTGAAGTTGTGTCCTTTTCTGGAGGCACAAGAAAGTGCTCTGTCAACCTATTATGGCTAGCATTGCTTTTTTGAAGATAAACACTTCTGTGTCCTCCTTCAGTGAGCCAGAGGAACACGAAATGTGCACACAACAAGCCCCAGGTATACACCACCACCAGCATTTGGGCAAATTGTACTTCAGGTGTAGGGCACCAACATTGTGAGTGTTTCATTGCCTTTTTCTGCCCCCCCCCCCCCCC